>JARQOC010000011.1:121269940-121294875 GCA_033576535.1 Allobates femoralis
TGTCGGTGGAGAGGAGAGAGTATGACATCATGGCGGGAGGAAGGGAGGGAGAAGCCCGCGAGCAGACAGAGAGTGCTGCAATGGATCCGCTGCTTCTCCGGTCTAAGAGAAGTGAAAGTAGCCTGTCTCAGGAGGTGAAGGAAAAGGAAATGTCGGCGATCACAACAGAGAGCAGCAATAAGGCGGAGGTACCCGACTGCAGCCCCCTTCATCCTATTGGTGGTAATGGCGGGATGCGGGCGGGAATATGGTGCCACAGTATGTTTGCCCCAGATGTTGATGTTAGTTCCCAGGAGGGGAGTTATGTTACAGCTCCGTCTGATGGTGGGGCTATGGCTGATCCACACTGCTACATCATGACCCAACCAAGCTCTTCCCAAAATGTGAGCCGGCAAGATATACAGCACCCTTTGTTCTCAGGGTCACCCCAATCCAGCCGCACTATAATGTCTGACAACATGATGCCCTCTGCAGCCTCCCATTACGACACTAATGACTGGAGCTGGGAGGAAGTCCGGGGATAGTCTTTTGTCAAAAGACTAAGGTTAGCAGTTCTATCTCTGCGGATAATCCACGTGACTGCTTTACCCCTGGTGATGAGATGTGGGATTCCTTTAGAGCTCGCATTTTAAATATCCCCACCAAAGTAGAACTAGAGAACTTTGTCTCCAGGTTGGAAACCTCATTTAAAAAGGAGACGGGGGCGCTGAGGGGGTAGGTATCTGCCATATCATCTCGGGTCTCCCATACTGACTCCAACGTTGAAAAGCTAACACAACGAGTCCAGGTCTTAGAGGATCGGCTGGCGGCCCAGATGTCCAATTTCGACAGCTTTTTGGACTCCATGGAAGACCTGGAGAATCGTGAACGGCGACAGAATATCAGAGTCCGGGGTCTCCCAGAATCGGACCAACCTGAAGAGCTGAATTCTTCTTTACAAAACATATTCAACACTATCAGGAATGCTCCTTCTGAGACTGTTATTGAATTTGACAGGGCCCATAGAGCGCTCGGTCCTCCCCCACCGGACGGAGCAAGACCAAGAGACGTTATCTGTCGCCTTCACAGATTTCAGGTTAAAGAAGAGATTCTGAACTACTCCAGAAGAAATGACGAGATCAGTTTGCAGGGTTGCCAGCTCCAGATGATGGCAGACCTTTCTAGAAGAACTCTCCAAAACAGACGCGCTTTGAGACCACGTCTGGATCTTTTACGACACGCCCAGATTCCATATTCCTGGGGATACCCATTTCGTTTGCAGGTTCCGAAGAGGAAATCTGAGAGCCTTTCTCTCCCACCCCAGAGAGCTGCAGGAATTTTTGTCCCTCTTGGATCTTGCAGATCCGGGCCTTCAGTTTCCAGACTGGCCGAACCCTCTGAATTCTGGATACCCTCCTATGCCGCCGCGCACACATAGAACCCAGCGTAGAAGAAGAGGGGGTGGAGGTTGTACGTGGAGATGGAGAATTAGCCGGGACAACAGATCGGAGGAGGGCTGCCTTCTCGATTCCCCGATTTTTGGGTTTGCTTCTGAATTCTCTTTGTGATTTTCATGGTCCTCTTAAATGTATCCAATGGTTTATTGCGGACTTTTTTTCAGGGCCCTAAGCGGGACTACTTACCCTAAAGTCATTAATTCCCCAACATGGGGTATAAATATACCAGCTTTCTTTGCCATTTGCACTCTTGGTCCGTTCCTATCTCCCCTCTTCCCATTTCCCCCGCCCTTCCCTCCTTCCCCCCCTTTTTTTTTTCTTTTCTTCTTCCTTTTCTATTATAGTATTGTCTTCTTTTCCTCCCATTCCCTGGGCCATTTTATTCTGAATCATTGGTATTTGGGTCTGTTGTCTTGCTATTTTCCTTGGGATGATATAGAAATATGGTCTATTCGAGGGTCAGGCACGGTTCCATCCCATTCTGTTGGATTCATTTGGTGTGGGTTCGTGCCGTGACCACTTCATTTGAACCATAATACGTTGGTAGTCCAGGAGTATGCCTTTATGTCCTGCTAGGTACTTCCCCCTTTTATTTAGAGTTTTTAGAGTTTTTTACTTGTGCCGTTATTAGGCCATAAGTTTATAATGTGTTCAATGGAGGTGCAAGCGGCAAGGGACATGGAGGAATACGGGGTCTTTCTTATTTGAGTATTACTGATTATACTCATCCTACTTACTCCTTTTTTTGGTTGTAATATCAGTGTCATATAATATGCTCCAGATAGGTATGACGACCGGGGGGGGAATATTTCAAAATATTGTATTATTTCATTACTGTTAGCATAATTCATTTGTTATGTAGCGAGGCTTGGTGTCTCTCCCCTCCTCTAAAGGAAAGGTCGCTCTTCTCCCGGGGATTATACCCCTTAACAATCGCAAGTGTAATTGAACATATACACTATCGCCATACCCGCCCAGGGTAATCTCCTTTATACCCCTATCCTTTCTTTCCCCCTTCTCTCGTTTTCTAAAATTTCTAGATAGGTGTTTACCCTACATATCTTAGGGTTGTTAGTCCCAGTTAATCCTGTGACATGGGTTCTGTCAAGCTGGGATCTCTTAATGTGAGAGGTTTTAACATACCTCAAAAGAGAGCACAGGTGCTAGGAGATATGCACATACAATCCTACTCCTCCAAGAAACTCATTTTAAATCTAATCACGTTCCAACCATTGGAGTCAAGTTCTACACTAGATGGTCACACAGCATGAACCCAGACTCCAGAACGAAAGGTGTGTCGATTGCCATCCACAAATGCATAAATCTCACAGTAATTGACTCAGTGATAGACGAGGGGGGTCGATATATATTTCTGAAAGCCAAGGTAGCGGAACAGATGTTGACTATTGTAAATTGGTACCTGCCGAACAGAGAGCAAACCAGAGTCTGCAGATCTCTCCTCTTAAGACTAGCTGAATTCGCAGAGGGGCAAGTTATTATTGGAGGTGATTTTAATTTTATTTTTGTTCCTGTGGCGGATTCCTCATCTGGTCGGGGGGCGGTCCCACGGAGGTGTGTGAAGGCGTTACAGAAACTCCTCCTCAAGCATCATCTGACTGATGTGTGGAGAATCCTTAACCCCAAGGGTACAGTAATACGGGAAAAAACGGTGTCCTATGGTCCGCGCTGCCAAATCCACTTGTTCCAAGGAAATTACACGAGTAGATGAAGTATATCCAAAAGCCTTTATTACCTCCTACGCGTTTCGGTGCCTTCCTGGCACCTTCCTCAGGGATCCCTGAGGAAGGTGTCAGGAAGGCACCGAAACGCGTAGGATGTAATAAAGGCTTTTGGATATACTTCATCTACTTGTGTAATTTCCTTGGAACAAGTGGATTTGGTAGCGTGGACCACAGGACACCGTTTTTTCCCGTATTACTGTGTGATTCCACGTGCTAGTGGTCGGTGAGAGTCCAGCAGCAGCCAGCAGGATACAACACTATATGCCTTCATACCAGTTGTGGGTGTCACAACTGAAATAGGTGAGTGGTTCCCTCTATACCACCTGCTTTTGAAGTGTCTGTGTGATAGGGCACTATTGCGCCTCTTGTTCCCCTCCCCTTTCTTTTATTTAACCCCAAGGGTAGAAATTTTAAATTTTTTTCCAGGACCCACAGCTCTTACAGCAGAATTGACCTGTTTTTGGTCAGCCATGGGATCCTCTCATGGAGGCCTGAAGCCACGATAGGAAATATTATCCTGTCAGATCACAGCCCTATTTTTTTATCCATGGAGGTCCCCTGGCTGATGGAGACAAAGGGGTCGTGGAGATTAAATAGCAACCTTTTACAAGACGCGGTCTGTCTGGAGGACTTGAAGACAGATATAGCCACCTTTGTTCAGACACATGAGGTGGACAATACGTCCCAAGCTTTTAAATGGGAGGCACTAAAGTGCATAATGAGAGGCACCTTAATCAAACACTGGGCCAGATTAAAAAGAGCTTGAAATGATAAAATTAACGATTTACTGACACAAATTAAAATCTTGGAGTCTAGACATAAAACTACAAACTCTCACGAACTTTTGATAGAACTTTGCTCTAAACATCTTGAACTAAAGAGTATATTAGATAGGCAATTTCTAAGAGACAGAGAGCGTATAGCGGGTCGTTCTTTAGCAAGATTGTTACACCCACAAATGGTACACACTTTCATTTCTTCAATACGGACAGGGACCGGAAAAGTGGTTCACAACAACGAAGAGATTACTGGGGTTTTCCAAAGATTCTGTAAAGACCTTTATAACTTAAAAGGAAAGTTCTCGGACATGAACCCTTCAACGCTGAGAGCTAATATTAGAAATTACATTACGAAGATAGGGGTCCCTTCTTTGTCGGAAACCGATTTATTTTTTATTTTTTTTTTTTTTTATTTTTTTTTTACACTAGAAGATTTATTGGTGGCAAAATAAAGCAAGAAACAAAAATCGCACAAACAAACATTAAAAAAGAAAGCGTACATCAAGCAGGAGGTGGGGAAACCGATTTATTGAACTTGGAAAAAGATATAACTTTGGAGGAGCTAGCGGAAGTGATCAGAGCCACTCCTACATCTAAGTGCTCAGGTCCTGATGGTTGTGTGCCCATTTTCTACAAAACTTTATTGGATGGTTTGCTGCCCAAGATGCTCCTGACGTTTAATGCAATTATGAAAGGAGATTGTTTCGCTCCTCAGGCTCTGGAGGCGCACATTTGTGTGATCCCAAAGCCTAATAAGGACCATTTGGTGTCGGCAAGCTATAGACCGATTTCTTTAATAAATATAGACGTCAAGATCTTTGCGAAAACTTTGGCAGGCAGACTTTCCAGGGTACTTCCCTCGATTATCAACTTGGACCAGGTGGGCTTTGTCAAGGGCCGAGAGGCGTGGGACAACATCATTAGATCCCTTCTAATTATTGACAGGGCTAGGATGTGGAAGTCCCCTCTATGTCTTTTATCAGTCGATGCAGAAAAGGCCTTCGACAGTGTCCACTGGGGTTTCTTGAGGGAAGCTCTGGAACATATTGGGCTGAGACAAAAATTTTTGAGTGGCATCATGTCCCTGTATTCGAGTCCCTCAGCCAGGGTTAGAATTAACGGGTCTTTGTCTGAACAGTTCTTTATCCATAATGGGACTTGACAGGGGTGTCCGTTATCCCCCTTGTTATACGTCATAGTAATCGAACACCTGGCAAAAGCTATTAGAGACAATGATGATATCAAGGGGTTAAAGGTGGGTAATACCATCCAGAAGACGGCTCTGTTTGCAGACGACGTTCTACTTTATGTCTCCCAACCTATTACTTCCTTCCCAGTTTTATTACAGAAGTTTGACACTTTTGGGGCATTAAGCAATTTTAAGATTAATTACTCAAAAACGAAGGCGATGAACGTTTCCCTATCCCCACCGGTAGTGGCCTCCTTAAAAGCAGATTTTCTTTTCAGGTGGAAACAGGGCCAAATCACATATCTGGTTGTGATCCTACCCGATGATTTGCATAGACTCTTCCCTTTGAACCATCAAGCCATTCTCGACAAGGTGGTGACCCTTTTGGATTTCTATAGGCCTCTGAAGCTCTCCTGGCCGGGAAGGATTCATGTTATTAAAATGGACATCCTCCCGAGGTTCCTGTATATATTCCAATCTGTTCCCATCTGGCCACACAGAACCTTTTTCAACAAAGTCCGCTCGCTGCTATCTGGGTTCATATGGCAAGGGAAAAAAACAAGGGTGGGTTATATGACACTATCGGCGCCTCGCCATGGTGGGGGAGTGTGTCTTTCTGATCTTCACAAATACTGTCAGGCATCCATATTAGTTAGACTACTGGACTGGAAATATAGAGAGTCATCCAAGAAATGGGTCCAGATTGAACAAGAGGGAATTGACACACCCCTTCGATACCTGCAATGGGCCCCCAGACAAACCATTAAAGGTTATGAAGACCTCGCGTTCCTTACCCTGGAAACTCTAAAGGCATGGCAAGCCTCGAATGTGGCAAATCATGATGCGCAGGTAGTGAAATCGGGCTTTCCCCCCAGGCTTAAATAGGCAACACTTTTTGGGTTGGTATATCAGTGACGATATTCGTATTGGACACATCCTACAGCAAGGTGAACTCCCCTCATTCAATTTTCTGCAAAATAATGCCGTAGGCACAAAACTAGTCTGGTGGGAGTATCTACAGCTACGATCTTTCCTAAAATCGTTAAAAATATCTGGGGGCCCTGAGCTTCGTCTCTCACCCATGGAAACAATTTTTACTCGTGAAGATCCGCCAGCCCGAGGTATTTCAGCTATATATCGAATCTTGTCTGCGGGAGACAGTAATGTCAAACATAATTACCAGATTAACTGGGAGAGGGAATTGGGGAGGCCCATCTCCTGTGAAGAATGGGAAAGGTGCTTTCTTATGGCGCATGAGTTACCCGGCTCAGGCGATGCTCAGGAAAAGTGTTACAAACTGCAATTCAGATGGTATATCACTCCAGACAGGTTGCATAAATTCTCTCCATTGACTTCGGGGCTCTGTTGGAGATGTGGTTCCGAGGAGGGTACGTTGTTGCACGTTTGGTGGGACTGTCCCCTGATCAGTGAGTTTTGGGAGGTTTTCTGTAATTACAGGCTGGTTACGGGTAAACATGTAGAAAGGACTCCTGAGTTGGCCTTACTCTCCTTGTTCCCTGGTTCGGTGATGGCCCAAAAGAAAGACATTTTTAGATTCTGTCTATCTGCTGCCAGGGCAGTGATTCCGCGCCATTGGAAGGAACGGAATCCGCCTACCATCCTCGAGTGGTACTTGGAGATGGAATTCCTTTATAGATCTGAAGAGATATCGGCTAGCCTTCTTCAGACTCTACCCTCCTTTTCTGTAACTTGGTCTGAATAGATCATATTTAAAGCGAACCTGTCACCCCCCCCCAGACATGAAAAGCTGAGCTCCCCACCTTCTGCAGCACTAAGGCTGCACTCAGACAAGGTTTATATTGCATTTAGCATAACTATATTCACTGAAATATTCACTTATATAATTTGAGGCAGTTACCAGGACCGAAGACCGGGAGGCAGGGTTTCCAGCGTCTGTGTGCCGCCCCCGTGCTGTCCATCATCCCTCTGTGTTGGGGATGGTGCGATTCCTCCACCCCCTCCTCGCTCTAATCGGCGCCTGCGCTTTGCTTTAGCTTGCCGGGCATGCGCAGTGCGCGCTGCCTGACAACTTCCTGGTCCCCTCGCACCTGCGCAGTACGTCGACCCCGCAGTGGATTATTCATTATCTTCACTGCGGGGCGGCAAAACGGCGCCTGCGCATTTGCTGTGCTGCAGGGGGGGGGGGGGGGGCACCTCTGACTGCCTCTCTCCTCCCACTCAAAGCCGACTGTCAAACTAGAAAACCGGCACCGAGGAGAGAGGCAGGAAGCACAGGAGGAGCCACACACTATGCCTGCTGGAAATGGGGAGAAAGACAAACGTAACTTTACCCTTCCTCACACACAATCCCTCTATCTATATCTATCATTTCTATCTTTCATTCTATCTTTCATTCTATCTATCTTTCCATCTATCTCTCTATCTGTCTACCTATCTATCCCTCTATTTATCCCTCTTTCTATCTATCCCTCTATTTATCCCTCTTTCTATCTATCTAGCCCTCTATTTATCCCTCTTTCTATCACTCTATTTCTCTTTCTTTATGTCCATTCTTCTATACATCTATCTATCAATCCATCTTTCTATCTATCTATCTATTTATCTATCTCTCTATTTATTTTTTTGTCTGTCTATCCCTCTATCTGTCTATCCCTCTGTCTGTCCATCCATCTATCCCTCTATCAATCTATCTATCCCTTCATCCATCCATCTATCCCTCTCTTTCTATCTATTTCTCTATCTATCTATCTATCTATCTATCTATCTATCTTTCCATCTATCTATCTATCTATCTATCTATCTATCCCTCTATTTATCCCTCTTTCTATCTATCTATCCCTCTATTTATCCCTCTTTCTATCTATCCCTCTATTTATCCCTCTTTCTATCTATCCCTCTATTTATCCCTCTTTCTATCCCTCTATTTCTCTTTCTTTATGTCCATTCTTCTATCCATCTATCTATCAATCCATCTTTCTATCTATCTATCTATCTATCTCTCTCTATTTATCTTTCTGTCTGTCTATCCCTCTATCTGTCTATCCCTCTGTCTATCCCTCTATCTGTCTGTCCATCCATCTATCCCTCTATCAATCTATCTATCCCTTCATCCATCCATCCATCGATCCCTCTCTTTCTATCTATTTCTCTATCTATCTATCTATCTATCCCTTCATCCATCCATCCATCCCTCTATCTATCTCTATCTGTCCATCCATCTATCTCTTAATCTATCTATCTGTCTATCTATCTATTATCTATCCATCTATCCCTCTATCCATCTATCCCTCTATCCATCTATCCCTCTATCCCTCTATCCATCTATCCCTCTATCCATCTATCCCTCTATCCATCTATCCCTCTATCCATCTATCCCTCTATCAATCTATCCCTCTATCAATCTATCCCTCTATCAATCTATCCCATCTATCTGTCCATCTCTATCTATCCCTCTCTATCTATCCATCCATCTTTCCATCTGTCTATCTATCCATCTATCTATCCCTCTATCTATCCATCCATCTTTCCATCTGTCTATCTATCCATCTATCTATCCCTCTATCTTTCTATCTATCTCTATCTCTCTGTCTCTCTATCTGTCTATCCCTCTATCTGTCTATCCCTCTATCTGTCTATCCCTCTATCTGTCTATCCCTCTATCTGTCTATCCCTCTTTCTGTCTATCCCTCTATCTGTCTATCCCTCTATCTGTCTATCCCTCTGTCTGTCCATCCATCTATCCCTCTATCTATCACTCTATCCCTTCATCCATCCATCCATCCATCCATCTATCCCTCTCTTTCTATCTATTTATCTATCTATCTATCTAGCTATCTATCTATCTATCTATCTATCTATTATCTATCCATTTATCCCTCTATCCATCTATCCCTCTATCCATCTATCCCTCTATCAATCTATCCCTCTCTATCTATCCCTCTCTATCTATCCCTCTCTATCTATCCCTCTAGCAGAGCGAGTCTGGCTGACAACAGGGTTCAGCTCAGGTCATAATGAAATTAAAAAAAAATGCATGGGGCTCCGCGCAATTTCTATGTCCAGCCAGGTACAGCTAAGCAGCTGGGGGCTGGAATCTGCAGTGCAGGGAGGCCCAAGCTTTCTGGGCACCCCCCACTGCAAATTGCAGCCCGCAGCCGCCCCAGAAGATGGCGCGTTCATTGAAGCGCCATCTTCTGGCGCTGAACCCCGCTCTTCCAGTGGCCCTGGTGGCGGGTGGCTCACTGGGTAATAAAGGGGTTAGGGCCAGCTTTGTATTATTAGCTGGCCCTAAGCCCGAAATTTATGGCGGGATAAATGGATAGATAATAGATAGATAGATAGATAGATAGATAGATAGATAAATAGATAGAAAGAGAGGGATAGATGGATGGATGGATGGATGGATGGATGAAGGGATAGAGTGATAGATAGAGGGATAGATGGATGGACAGACAGAGGGATAGACAGAGGGATAGACAGATAGAGGGATAGACAGATAGAGGGATAGACAGAAAGAGGGATAGACAGATAGAGGGATAGACAGATAGAGGGATAGACAGATAGAGAGACAGAGAGATAGAGATAGATAGAAAGATAGAGGGATAGATAGATGGATAGATAGACAGATGGAAAGATGGATGGATAGATAGAGGGATAGATAGATGGATAGATAGCCAGATGGAAAGATGGATGGATAGACAGAGGGATAGATAGAGGGATAGATAGAGAGGGATAGATAGAGAGGGATAGATAGAGATGGACAGATAGATGGGATAGATTGATAGAGGGATAGATTGATAGAGAGATAGACAGATAGAGGGATAGACAGAGGGATAGACAGATAGAGGGATAGACAGACAGAAAGATAAATAGAGAGAGATAGATAGATAGAAAGATGGATTGATAGATAGATGGATAGAAGAATGGACATAAAGAAAGAGAAATAGAGGGATAGAAAGAGGGATAAATAGAGGGATAGATAGAAAGAGGGATAGATAGAAAGAGGGATAAATAGAGGGATAGATAGAAAGAGGGATAAATAGAGGGATAGATAGATAGATAGAAAGAGGGATAAATAGAGGGATAGATAGATAGATAGATAGATGGAAAGATAGAGAGATAGATAGATAGATAGATAGAGAAATAGATAGAAAGAGAGGGATAGATGGATGGATGGATGAAGGGATAGATAGATTGATAGAGGGATAGATGGATGGACAGACAGAGGGATAGACAGAGGGATAGACAGATAGAGGGATAGACAGACAGAAAGATAAATAGATAGATAGATAAATAGATAGAAAGATGGATTGATAGATAGATGTATAGAAGAATGGACATAAAGAAAGAGAAATAGAGGGATAGAAAGAGGGATAAATAGAGGGATAGATAGATAGACAGATAGAGAGATAGATGGAAAGATAGATAGAATGAAAGATAGAATGAAAGATAGAATGAAAGATAGAAATGATAGATATAGATAGAGGGATTGTGTGTGAGGAAGGGTAAAGTTACGTTTGTCTTTCTCCCCATTTCCAGCAGGCATAGTGTGTGGCTCCTCCTGTTCTTCCTGCCTCTCTCCTCGGTGCCGGTTTTCTAGTTTGACAGTCGGCTTTGAGTGGGAGGAGAGAGGCAGTCAGAGGTGCCCCCCACCCCCCTGCAGCACGGCAAATGCGCAGGCGCCGTTTTGCCGCCCCGCAGTGAGGATAATGAATAATCCACTGCGGGGTCGGCGTACTGCGCAGGTGCGAGGGGACCAGGAAGTTGTCGGGCAGCGCGCACTGCGCATGCCCGGCAAGCTAAAGCAAAGCGCAGGCGCCGGTTAGAGCGAGGAGGGGGTGGAGGAATCGCACCATCCCCAACACAGAGGGATGATGGACAGCACGGGGGCGGCACACAGACGCTGGAAACCCCGCCTCCCGGTCTTCGGTCCTGGTAACTGCCTCATATTATATAAGTGAATATTTCAGTGAATATAGTTATGCTTAATGCAATATAAACCTTGTCTGAGTGCAGCCTTAGTGCTGCAGAAGGTGGGGAGCTCAGCTTTTCATGTCTGGGGGGGGTGACAGGTTCGCTTTAAAGACTCCAATACATTTAATGAGTTATTTTCTTAATGGAGATTGAGCCTTTTTCCCCATTTGTCTCTGGTAAATTATAGAATTGACATTCTTGTGTCCTCTTTGATATGTCTATGAGCTCTGTATGTTCACTATTCCCTTTCTTATTTCTATTCTCATTTCTACTCCTCCCCTTCTTCACCCCTGGGCGGTTAATGTCCGATGGTCTGAATGTAAGTTAGATAAGACCAATAGTTGGTCTACTATATTATAATTGTTAATTTATATCATTGCTTTGATTCCTCGCTCTGCTGAGGATACTGGGAAATTTTCCTCTAGCTCTAGTTTTTTGATTGTTTATTTCAAATATTTTTGTCTTTTTGTCTAGTTTTAAAGATGCCATGATTGAGACTGTGTAGTCGAAACATGTTGGCTTGATGCACACCCCGCTGTACTATGGAGGTTTTGTATATTAAATAAACAAGCATTCCGGAAATTCTCCGCTGGATCTTTTTCCTTATTTTAATTATTACGGTATGGCAAGAATCAAACACAACCTTTAGTAGGTATCCTTTAAAATAGGTAAAATGAAAAAAAATAAAATAAATAAATATATATATATATCAGCAAAAGCAGAATAAAAAAGCTGCACTCACCTATAGTGGATCTTTTCCTTTATTCATAGTCCAAATCCATGTTGTTTGAACGTATATAGCAGGGAGGGGAGTGCAGGGGAGGCGGACGACAGCTTACCGTTTCGCGATCGTACACCGCTCTACGGGTCCTCTACGGCGTCTGTCGTCATGTCAGGGATTAAATTACACCCGGGCATGACGTCACTACCGCCAGTAGTCAAAATCATGTGATACACAATAAAATACATATTATTAGTTATAAACTAATACAAAGTAGAGCGCAACACTTCCTAGAATGACCACATCTGTGTTATTCACATTGTAACTTATAGAGGTTACCATTCCTTACAAGCACTGCAGTCAATACAGTGTCGGCTTACATGCGCGTTCCGTTACCTAGGTAACTAGCGTATATATTATAAGAGACTGGCATTCTCTAAAAGATCTTAACGTAGTATACCTAATATCTGCAGCTTAACTTTGCAGAACAACTTACACTGGAGACCATTTCTCGCAAACACTGCAGTCGATAAAATAACGACTTTGGGCCCTTTCACATCAGCGTTTTTTGAAATTTGCGGCAGATGCGGTGAAGAAACCGCATGTGCCGCAATTACCGCATACCGGCTGCACTTGCGGCGCGGTTGCGGTAAACGCCATGCAAAGTATAGGCGTACTTGCGGCAGGTGCGGCAAGTGCGGTTTTGCACTTGCGGCAGGTGCGGCCGCGAAAAAAACCGCGGCTGCCGCAAGTCCCCCCTCGGAAGAAGCTTGGCGAAACGCGTTAGGGGGCCACTGCCACCAATAGGTAACGCTCTGACCCATGATTTGAGTTGTCTATGTGTACTTTGTGATCTATGTATTTGCTGTGCACCCACTTTGGGGCAAATCACTTGTACTATATTGGCTGTATGGTCATGTCAGAACTTGGCTTGTTAATTACATATATTCATGTGGTCACCTATATGTGTGTGCAGTGTTGCATCACTTTTTAAATGCAGCTGGCGCTGCTAATTTTAATAAAGTGCACTTTGCTTATCAACTGTGGCCTGACTCCTGGTTGTTTTATATGAATTACACGCAAGTGCAGCCGGTATGCGGTAATTGCGGCAGATGCGGTTTTTTCACCGCATCTGCCGCAAATTTCAAAAAACGCTGATGTGAAAGGGCCCTAACATGAGTGATCCGTTATCTAGGTAACTACCGTATATATTCTAAGGGACACATATCTCCAAAAAATCTAACCGTAGTCTACCTAGTATCTGTAATTATAATTTTATATAGCAACAAGTTCTTATTGCCAGTAGACCAAACCGACTCATTCTCTATTGTTATATCAGTAAATCGGGCTGAGGCTTCAGTCTGATACAAATACAACAACTATTATGGCTATTATGATCTACAATAATATCACACCGAAATTAGGTAAAAGATCCAAATAGATTATAGAAAAACCGCTAAGTCATTTTTATCATTAAGCCCCAACGGGCCACATGCCTTTGTCTCGATTATCCATCTACTTTCTTTTCTTAATAATGACTTATGTGTGTCACCACCTCTACTAGACGGTCCAACATGCTCAAGCCCTACAAAAGTCAAAACATCAGCATTGCCCCCAATGCATTTCCCGAACATGTTGTATCAATCTGGGGCTCCCAATCCCTGTTTGTACTGATTTATGATGTTCCTTAAACCTTTTACACAGCTCTCTTATTGTCTTCCCAATATAGAACCGACGACACGGGCAAAAGATTGCATAGACAACCCATGAGGTTTTACAGCTTATAAAGGAGGTTACATTATGTACCGTATATACTCGTGTATAAGCCGAGTTTTTCAGCACAAAAAATGTGCTGAAAAGTCCCCCCTCGGCTTATACACGAGTATATACGGTAATAAAAAAAAAAAAAAAAAATATACAGCCCCCCCGTGGTATACCGGGCCCCCCCTGTGGCCACCTGTAAAGGAAGCGATGATTATACTTATCGGGTCGCCGACGCCGCCGCTCTGTCACCGTCCGTCACCGCGCTCCTCCTGGTCTTCATGCTTCCTTCACCGTCGCACAGGAAATGACGTCATTTTCTGTGCGCCGATGAAGGAAGCATGAAGACGGGAAGGAGCGCGGTGACGGACGGTGACAGAGCGGCGGCGTCGGCGTCGGCGACCCGATAAGTATAATCATCGCTTCCTTTACAGGTGGCCACAGGGGGGGCCCGGTATACCAGGCGGGAGGGCTGTATACAGCCGGGTACCGCTGTATACAGCGGGGGCTGCTGTATACAGCGGGGGCTGCTGTATACCCCTCTGGGGCTGCTAAATACCCCTCTGGGGCTGCTGTACACCCCTCTGGGGCTGCTATATACCCCTCTGGGGCTGGGGCTGCTATATACCCCTCTGGGGCTGGGGCTGCTATATACCCCTCTGGGGCTGCTAAATACCCCTCTGGGGCTGCTGTATACCCCTCTGGGGCTGCTGTACACTCCTCTGGGGCTGCTATATACCCCTCTGGGGCTGGGGCTGCTATATACCCCTCTGGGGCTGGGGCTGCTGTATACAGCTCTGGGGCTGCTGTATACAGCGCTGGGGCTGCTGTATACCCCTCTAGGGCTGCTATATACCCCTCTGGGGCTGCTATATACCCCTCTGGGGCTGCTATATACCCCTCTGGGGCTGGGGCTGCTGTATACCCCTCTGGGGCTGCTATATACCCCTCTGGGGCTGCTATATACCCCTCTGGGGCTGGGGCTGCTGTATACCCCTCTGGGGCTGCTGTATACAGCTCTGGGGCTGCTGTATACCCCACTGGGGCTGCTGTATACCCCTCTGGGGCTGCTATATACCCCTCTGGGGCTGCTATATACCCCTCTGGGGCTGCTGTATACCCCTCTGGGGCTGCTATATACCCCTCTGGGGCTACTATATACCCCTCTGGGGCTGGGGCTGCTGTATACAGCTCTGGGGCTGCTGTATACCCCTCTGGGGCTGCTATATACCCCTCTGGGGCTGCTGTATACCCCTCTGGGGCTGCTATATACCCCTCTGGGGCTACTGTATACCCCTCTGGGGCTGCTGTATACAGCTCTGGGGCTGCTGTATACAGCTCTGGGGCTGCTGTATACCCCTCTGGGGCTGCTATATACCCCTCTGGGGCTGCTGTATACCCCTCTGGGGCTGCTGTATACCCCTCTGGGGCTACTGTATACCCCTCTGGGGCTGCTGTATACAGCTCTGGGGCTGCTGTATACAGCTCTGGGGCTGCTGTATACCCCTCTGGGGCTGCTATATACCCCTCTGGGGCTGCTGTATACCCTCTGGGGCTGCTGTATACAGCTCTGGGGCTGCTGTATACCCCTCTGGGGCTGCTGTATACAGCTCTGGGGCTGCTATATACCCCTCTGGGGCTGCTATATACCCCTCTGGGGCTGCTGTATACCCCTCTGGGGCTGCTGTATACAGCTCTGGGGCTGCTGTATACAGCTCTGGGGCTGCTGTATACAGCTCTGTGGCTGCTGTATACCCCTCTGGGGCTGCTGTATATACCACTGGGGAGGCTACTGTATACTACCACTGGGGAGGCTGCTGTATACTACCACTGGGGAGGCTGCTGTATACCACTGAGGGGGCCTGTATACCACACTGCTGGGGGCTGTATACCTGTGCTGGGGTCCACCCTCGGCTTATACACGAGTCAATAGGTTTTCCCAGGTTTTGGGGGCAAAAGTAGGGGGGTCGGCTTATACACGGGTCGGCTTATACACGAGTATATACGGTATTCTGTCTCCTATTTTTAGAGAATTATCTGTCTCATGATTTTGACAGAATCTACAGTTCCTGCATTTGTAGTTTCCTTTAGGTCTTCTTATATCTAGCCAGGTTCTTTCTTTTTTTGTTCTTATTCTATTTCTCACTAATAGATCCTTAAGATTATTGCATCTTCTGTAAGAGATTATAGGTTGGCCCAAACCAACCGTACTTATGTTCAATCTATGTTTATTATCAAACAAATAAACAAACAAATAAACAAACAAACAAGACAAGCATTCCAGCATCAATGTACAATTACATTTGAATACAATTTTCACTGAATTCCGTAGCAGATTCAACCGTTTGCTCTGCATTATCGGGATATTATATCTATTTTTGCTAGTATTGCGACATGTCCAATCAGTATGTTCAGTTCTGGATTAGAGTCCGACTATTTAGCTCATCTGTAAGTCCCAAATGAATGAGGGCATACAGTGTCTTTTGTCCGCTACCTGTATGTCCCGGTTAATATAATACAGCAGTTTCTTATTTCGGGTTCTTATTTCAGGTTTCAACTTAAGCCATATCCCGGACATGTTTAGGATATTGGGCTCTGTCTCTCAATATCTTATCGTATGTTAATAAGTCCAACTTTTTGTATGTAGTATACTTGTGTAATGAAAAACCTTTATATCAATGAATCTGTTAACACATTCAAATCAGTAATGATAAAACAAAACAGAAAAAAAGCTATAGATAAACCCTGGGGGAGCACCTAATAGTGTGTCAGGTTTTCAGGAATCAATGTATCGTAATACTATACATAGTAGAAAAAAAGGGGGGGGGGAGAAAGATAGATATAGTCAAGAAAGATTTAAGGGAGAAAGAAAAGTATGAAGAGAGAAATAACGGGGGGGCTCCTCTGTGACCCCGGATATCTGAGAGGGGACCGGACTCCACATACCTCCGGTGCCTACCTATTTCCATCTGAGAACGCATCTTCAAACTCAGGGGATCCAATGAACAACAACCACGGACTCCATATTCTTAGGTATCTATTGCTGGCATCAGTGACCTCCGCTGTGAACTCCTCCATACGGTGGATTTTAGTCATCTCCAGCAACCACTCAGTTAGTTCAGGCTGATGAATTGTTTTCCAATGTCTGGGTATCACTGCTCTCGCTGCCGTCATACAGAATCTGAGGAGATCTGACTTAATGAATTTGAAGGAACCCGGTAGAAGCGATATAAGTGCCAGCCACGGTGTCCTCTCCGGCACCATACCACTAATTGTTTCATATATCTCGAACACTGAGTTCCAGAAAGGCTGGATTCTGCTGCACTCCCACCATATATGTATCATGGTACCTCTTTCTGTTTCACATCTCCAACACCTATCAGGAATGGAGGGGAAGGCTGCATGGAGAGTGTCTGGGCACCTGTACCACCTTGAAAGAATTTTGTAGCTCTTCTCCTGGGCCGCACATGCCATGGAGAGCCTATGGGTGAGAGAGCAAGCCTTTTTCCATTCCCTCTCGGACAACTCATAATTCAATTCTGTCTCCCATTTTAGAAGGAACCTCGGCTTATCTTCACCGCCCTTGTCATTTAATACCGAGTATAATGCTGATACTACATGCTTGGGCGGAGACTCTAGCATGAACAGTTTTTCTAATGGCATCTGGTCCACCTGTAACCCATCCACTAAGCTCCGTTTGAATGCATAGGACTGTAATTGAGCGTACTCTAACCAGGATGATCCCTTTCGCTCCCCAGCCAGGGATCCAAAGGGGACAATTGCCCCTTCTCTGAAAATTTGGATAAGACGTGGCTCGTCTTTCCTATGCCACCCCAGGAATGAGTCGGGCCCCCACGTCGGGGGAAAGGACGGGTTATGGAACATTGGGGCCAGGAGATCCCTCCTTTTTCGACCCTCTCCTTCCCGACCTCTCTATCCCAGATCTTTAGTGCGTTGGTCGCCAATACCGCTTCCTCTCTTAAATTAGGTCTGTCTTCTGGAGACAACCAGGGTAGACACCACAACGGAGAATCTACCAGACCCTGCTCAACCTCTACCCATTGTTTGTGGTTCCGTTGATATTGCCAGTCTATTAGTCTCGTCAGTATGACCGCCTTGTAGTAATTTTTGAAGTTGGGTACTCCCACCCCTCCTTTAAGTTTATGGCGGCAAAGTGTATGTGCATTTATTCTTGATCTTCTGCCTCCCCAGATGAACCTAGAGATTGTCGTTTGCAATTTATTGAAATAGTATGGCGGGGCATAGATAGGGGCTGTCTGGAATATGAATAAAAATTTGGGTAAGATGTCCATTTTAATCACATTAATACGCCCAAACCAAGAGAGTCGTCGTTTGTCATATTTCTGTAAGTCCTTAATCGTCTTCTGAAGTAGAGTTAGATAATTGAGGGCAAACCACTCAGAGGTATCTTGAGGCACCACAACCCCCAAGTATTTAAGAGCTTTAGGCTGCCATCTAAAAGGAAAGTGGTCAGCCAGTTGCCTCTTCTCAATCTCCGGGAGGGAGATATTAAGGGCCTCCGTCTTATTTATGTTAACTTTAAAGTTGCTAAATTTTCCAAATGAGTCAAAAACTTTGAGTAAGGCGGGAAAGGAAATGCGGGGTTGCGTAATGAATAACAGTAGGTCATCTGCAAATAACACTGCCTTATACTGACTTTTTTTCCATTCTATCCCCCTGATATTTGGGTTCTGTCTAATTGCCACGGCAAGATGTTCCATAATCACAATGTATATCAATGGGGACAGTGGGCACCCCTGCCTAGTTCCATTGTGGATAGGGAAGGGCTGAGACAAACCGCCGTTTGCTCTGACTCTTGCAGTGGGGCAGCTGTAAAGTGACAGAATCCTCTGCAAGCACCTGGCTCCCAAGCCGATCCTCCCCAAAGAGGCCTTCATAAATTGCCAACTGACTCGGTCGAAGGCCTTTTCTTCGTCTACCGAAAGTAAGCACATTGGTATCGCACGAGCCCTTGAGCTTGCCGTGAGCAAAAGTAATTTATTAGTGTTATCCCTAGCTTCCCTCCCCTGGACAAACCCCACTTGATCATTGTGGATTATTGAAAGGAGTAGGGGGCTAAACGGTTAGCGAGCAGCTTAGAGTATAATTTGATATCCACATTTATTAGGGATATAGGCCGATAATTCGCTGCCTCTAAGTGATCTTTCCCTGGCTTAGGAATAACACTAATATATGCCTCAAGAGATTGAGGGGCCCAAGAATTCTCGGGAGAGATTGAGTTAAAGACCCTCGTTAGGAATGGAGCTACCAGGGAGCCATATTGCTTGAAAAACTTGGGGGTGAAACCATCTGGTCCTGGACTCTTACCCCCGGAGATTGTTTGATTGCTTCTATTACCTCTACTTTAGAGAAGTCAGACTCTAGTATTTCTACTTCTTTGGGTTCTAACATTGGTAATGCTGTCTCGTCTAGGTAGGTTACTGTCTTTTCTTCCAGTCTCGTCGGGTCCATGTCATCATAATGTCCTTTTATGTTGTAGAGTTTGCTATAGTATTCCCTGAATGTCGATAGGATGTCATCTGGGTTTTGGGTGATGTCACCATTCGGTCGCCTGATTTGTGGGACTGGTGCTCCCCTGGGATGTAACATCCTAGCCAGCGGTCTACCACATTTGTCGCCATGCTCATATAGGAATCTGTGCAGTCTCTCCTGTCCCTTTAGGTATTTTTGGTCCACCAGGGCCTTCAATTCATCTCTAGCTACAACCAGATCTGCAAGGGTCTGTTTGGATAGGCTCCGCTTGTGTGAACACTCAAGATCCGTTATTTTCTTTGATAGTGATTCAATTTTTCCTAATTTTTCTTTTTTAAGTCTGGATCCATGTTTTAATAGGATCCCCCTAACAACACATTTTAAGGCCTCCCACTGGAGAGGAGCGGCCGTGGGGTCTTCAACATGAGTTGATATGAAGTCTTTAATGGTGGACTGGACTTCTGCGTTACATAAGGTGTCATTTAGTATGTTGTCATTTAGCCTCCATGTCCACTGTCTTGCCGAACTTCCGGGTATAAGAAACCAACAGAAGATGGGGGCATGGTCAGATAAGCTTATCTGTCCAATCTGGGCCTGCATTTGCCATGTCAGGATTCTCTGGCTGGAGAGGAACACATCGATCCTGCTGTAGGATCCATGGGCAGGTGAAAAATATGTGTAGTCTCTATCTTTGGGTGTAAAGCCCTCCATAAGTCAACTAATCCTAGGTTTTGTATGGCCCTCCTGACCGCACTCAATCTCGATTTAGCCAAACCGTGTCCTCCCGGGGCATTATCAACCGCAGGGTTTAATGTGAAGTTAAAGTCGCCACCAATTAGGATGGCTCCTTCTGCAAAGTTTGTGAGTGCTTCCAGGAGCGCCAAACATTTTTTTATCTGGATCTTGATTAGGTAAATACCAATTTACAATGGTAAACACAGTGGTTTGAATTCTGATTTTCAAAAAAATGAATCTACCTTTCTCATCTATCATCGTGTCGATTAATGTATGCGCCAAAGAGTGATGCACCGCAATTGAGACTCCGCCCGACCTTGCCTCTGGATTGGTGCCGTGCACCCAGACATTGTAGCGTCGGCCACCGATGCCAGGGACATGATCCTTTTGAAGTGGGTCTCCTGTAATAACAATAACAAGACACCTTGTCTATGCATGTCTTCTAAAATTTGAGTCCTTTTTTGTGGGGTGTTAAATCCCCTTACATTGTAAGAACATATTTTAATCTGAGACATTTTCGATTACTAATATACGTAGGCAGACAGGTACCCTATAGGATACGGCTCCCCTCTATTGAGTTTCAATTGTATTCCAGAACCTCTTCAGGACCCAGAGGAGAAGGGAGAAGGTAAGGAAGATACAAGAGTGTAGAGAAAGAAAGAATAGAAATGTTATTAGGGAAATAATAGGAAAGAGAAAGAATAAGGATAAGATAAAGAAAACAATACAAAGGCTATCGGCAGTGTTCTACTACCTATTATTTAAATGGTATAGTATCCGTTATAAAACACTTTACTAGAAATGAAAGTGGGAAATTTTATCTCAGCACACCAGTGAACCCGAGATTCCCTTTAGGGATATAGGCCTTCCACACAGGAGCTTCCCGTCTTAGGCAAATAATTCAACATTTATCACCTCTATGTAAAGGTAATAGCAAAATACACACTGAACCAAAAAAAAGGTATAACCGGTCTGAAAATACAAGCATCTCCAAGAGACATGGATATCCTATATCTAAGCTAGTTGCGGTATAGGATCTTCCTAATCATGCCCTTCTGTATCTTCCTCTCTGAGGTTTTGAACAATAACATTTAAAGAAATACCGGATCCCCCCTACATCAGTTGTCTGTTACTTAATGTGCCCTGCGAAAACAAGGACGGGGGATGGGAGAAGGGTAAGGGAGGGGGGGGTAGGCGGGAAAAGGAAATAGGAGAGGGGGAAGGGGAGGGGGGGAAGGAAGGAGGGGGATTTGAAGGTGGTGGTGTGGGAGAAAAAAAAAAAGGGGGGGGGGTTTATATTTTTCTATTATATCGTCTTATGCAAGTTGTATAGAAAATTATTAGGAGGGATGGCAACAATTGTAATGTCTGTTAGAGGAATGCAACGGTACTTCCTGAGGTCCTTGTCAGGGATCAACTGATCAACGTCTCAGCGAGGACCAGTAGGGGAAGTGTAAACACATGTCAAGATCCTCCTTATCAGCGTCGTGGCCCGCGTTATCCGTTTCCTCCTTGTCGGCGTCTGAACATTTCCCTCGGTCTCCTTGGTCCCTCCGGCATCCTCAGCGGGAACTCCGGCCAACCAGGAGTAGACACCGGCGGTACCTCAAGGGCTGGTGTGAATGATGGAATATCAGCAGGGGATCGTAAAACGTGGATACGTCCATTTTTCTTTACTTGTAGTTTAAAGGGGAATCCCCAGGTATATGAAAGGTCATAGTCTCTGAGTACATCCAGTAGGGGATGTAGAGCTCTCCTTTTTTGCAGGGTCAGCCTCGATAGGTCTGGGAGGATAGCTAGATTGTTATCTTCATATTTACAAGGTCTCCCGTTTCTTATCTGAGTCATAATTGCATCCTTGATAACATAACGGTGGACTCTGTATATGACATCCCGTGGCCACTCGGGGTCTGCCGGCCTGGGACCTAGGGCTCTATGTGCACGGTCCAGCTCAATTACGTTCGAGGGAGGATCTCCCAATATTCCGTTAAAGATTGATTGCAGCACACCGGGGAGGTCCCGAGACTCCACTGACTCTGGTAGTCCTCTGATTCTTATGTTGTTTCGACGACCCCTGTTTTCTCCGTCGTCTAGGGCATCTACCAGGTGCATAATCTGCGTGGATTGAGTTTGTAATGTCTCTTGTTGGGACCGGCATATCTCCTCTAGGGCTGATATTCTAAGGGCATGATCCTGGCCTTGGCTATCTACTCTTTATACTTCTCCCCTCAAACAGGAGAGCTCGCTTATGTAGGCTTGTTCTAAGCGTGATATATAAGCCTCCATGTCCTCCCTGGTGGGTATGGAGGACATGCGTGCTCGCAGATCCCCAAGCTCAGCTAGTACACTGATGTTCTGCATATTGCCCTCATGCATATAGGCGGTTTGAGGTTCCATGGCTCCCAACAGAGGACCTTGTCTCCTTGACTCCATAGAGGGGGATAGACTATATACATTATGCAGAGCAGACTCAGGTTCCGTCCTCAAGAAAGCATTAGGGGTCTCCTCATGATCCTCCATTATATGTGCAGCAGTGTTAGCATGGGAGCTTAAGTCCACTTGAGCAATATCGTCCCTTTCTCCACCTCCCCCAGCCTGCTGCACACTTATCTGCTGTGTGGGTGCCTCCATCTCCTCCCTGCTTCTCGGTCCTCCTTCCATTCCAGCCACCACGCTCTGCTACTTGTGCCCCTTGTCTGTATACCTCCAGGGCGCCCGGCTCTGGGAACCGGAGGTAAGCTCAGTGGATCCGCGGGTCTGCCGTGGAGTAGAAGCCTGAGGCTACAAAATCTGCCTCTTCGCCCTCCCATACGACAAATATGTCGTCCACATATCTTATAAATAATTTGACAAACTTCAGGTAGGGGTTGGAATTGCTGTAAATTATATGATCCTCGAAATGGGCCAGGAAGAGGTTGGCCAGAGTACAGGAGACCGGAGTCCCATAGCTGTGCCGGAGATCTGTTTATACCAGGTGTCATTAAACATGAATGCATTGTGAGTCAGGATGAACTGTAATGACTCACAAATAAAGTCGACAATACGTTCATCCTGATCTTCCACTTGAAGTATTTCTCGAATTACTGATACAGCCAGATTTTGTGGAATCCAGGTATAGAGGCTCTCCACGTCAATGGACGCCATCCTATACCCGGACTGCCACTCAAAATCATCAATACATTTTATGAATTCCCCAGAGTCTTTCACGTATGAAGGTATTTTTTTCAGAAGAGGTCTCAGCAACCAATCTATATATTGAGATAAAGGTTCGGTCACGGAACCAATCCCGGACACAATAGGGTGTCCGGGCGGGTTAAGGATCGACTTGTGCATTTTAGGTAAGTAGCACCAAAAGGGTTTCATAGGAAAATCAAAGATTAATTTTTCTGCTTGTTTTTTTCCAATTATTTTACTATTGACATATTTCCTAAGTAAATTTCTCAATTCGTTATTGAATTTATAAGTAGGGTCACTTGCTAATTTGGTATATGTATCAAGAGAGTCTAGCTGCCTCATAGCCTCTTGAATGTAGTCATTCTTTTTTAACAAGACTACCCCTCCCCCTTTATCTGCTCTTTTTATTAAAGTGTCCTCCCATTTAAGGATAAAGTCTAGGGCTAGTTTTTCTTTTTTTAGATAAGTTGGATTTGGGTTTAGGGTAAATCAAAGCTTCTATCTCCTTGCACACCATCTCTTCGAATAAATCCACACTATTACTGGGTGATACAGGTGGATAGAAGTTGGATTTCACTCCTCCAGAAAAGAAACTATTGTCGGTGCTATTACTCTCTTTATCCCTATTACTCATTACTATAGGATCTATGTCTAATAGCATTGCTGTTTCCTCTTTTACTTCTCTCAAAGATTTTTCATCTGCAAAGAAACCCAAGGCACCTATTTTAATTTGCTTCATTGTGTCACTAGTGCTATTTATTTTTCTCTCGCCTTCTCTTTCATTTTTACCACATGAAAAGTGTTTAAACAAGTGTATTTTTCTGATCGCCTTGTATAAGTCCACCCTGAATTCTGTATAGTCGAAGGGTTCTTCCACACAGAAATTCAAGCCTTTCCTCAACAAAGCGTCCATATCTTCAGTAATTGATTTATCAGTAAGATTAAAGATTTTTATTTGACTGTCATTAGACGTAGTTATTCTCTCCAGGACACTGTTTTCCTCTTCTAGTAAGAGGGTCCTCCTTTGTTTTCCTCTTCCCCTCCTTGTTCTTCTCCTAAAGGGTCTCCTTCTGGAATGTTATTCTTTCTATTTGCTTTCTTTAGGGGTCTAAGGTCTAGATCACTTGACCCGTCACTTGTCTCGCTCTCACTTGAGGTTACATAGTCCTTTTTATTGTTATTTTTATTTTTCTTCTTTTTGCTTCCTCCCCTTCCTCCTTTGGGGGTATACGGGGATTTTGGTGGATAATTGGGATTTTTAGGAGTGCCCGAGGGGCCTACATTTGTTTTTTTCTTATTATTTTTGTTTCTAAAGGGGGTGGCATTTGATGGTCTGCCCCATGTGAAAACATCACCGGACTCGTAATCTTGTTTGTCCCTCAAGAATTTCTCTCTTTTATTATCTTTAATTTCTGTTTGCAGAGGGATAAGCTTTTTATCTAACTTTTTCAAAAAAGCACTCCATTCTTGTTTATTTTTGTATCTTGACTCCAGTTCAGTTCTCAACAATCTCAGTTGTGTATTGATTTTATCATTTTCCTTTCTGTTTTGTTTTAACACCAACTTCAATAAATTAGCGGAGCTAGATTCCAGCAAGTCATGCCACTCCTTTACAAACATTGGGTTCTCTTTTCCAAATGCCATCGATTTAGTCAGTCTAAGCCCTCTCGGGATTCTTTTACAGGTGACATATCCTTTTAGAGATTGTATAGTCCAGAACGCCTTAATCTCCCGTTCAGCCAAATTCTGTATACGTTGTTCAAGACTTTTTGTGCTCAAAAATAAGACAATAAGAGAGCTGTGTAAAAGGTTTAAGGAACATCATAAATCAGTACAAACAGGGATTGGGAGCCCCAGATTGATACAACATGTTCGGGAAATGCATGGGGCAATGCTGATGTTTTGACTTTTGTAGGGCTTGAGCATGTT
>JARQOC010000011.1:121294975-121364975 GCA_033576535.1 Allobates femoralis
GCGTAGATGCAGCCTCCTTGGCAAGAGCAATATTTTCAGTTGTAGAGCTCATGTTAATAAGAATAGTCAGTCAATCAAATCCAAAATGAGCTAGAGTGTGTTAGTTAAGGAAACAATCAATAATAACTATGTCTAAATAGGCAAAAACAATAAAAGGAAAGTGTGTATTTAAATAACCTGTGAAAATGATATGATGGAGTTCTTTAAAGTACGAAACAAATATTTCATGATGTTTACTGTATGGAGTAGTGAATGGAAATCAGTGTGTTTAAAGTCCTTTAAAAGAGACTTCAAAGCAAGACAAATGGATGCAAGGGCCCTTTGATAGGCGTGTTGTAAAAGCAGATTTCGAACATTGTAAAAAAAGGGATTAAAGTAGCGATATGACAGGAAGTTGCGCATAACTGGCAGCAGAGGTGGAGTTGCAGAAGGTGGTGCAAAATGGGAGAGGTAGTGTTATTTAATACCTCAAATGTAGGGTTTTGGGATTATAGGGAAAGGAGTGTTTTTTGTGTTTCTTGCTTGAGTTGGTGGAAACAGTGGCATTAGCAGTGAGCGTGAAATGGCACAATGTGACCCAACCCTGGTGAAAATAGAAATAAGGGCACTTGTGGAGTACATGGTGAAACAGGCAGGTCAATGTAAAAATCAACATTAATCCGTCGATGTAGCGTGACCTTACGCAACCACACCCATGGTGACGGGTATGGTGAACTTGCGTTAATAATAGAAATATTTCCAGCTGTTATGGAATAATGTAAATCGGCATGTACAACACGCGTGTGAAAGGGGCCCCAGTTGCTCATACAGTGTAAAATGGCATGCAAGCAATATATTTGGTATGTAAAATTATTTAATGTCCTACTGTGACGACAGGGCCTTTTACATTAGCGGTAATTAGAAATAGCATCAGATGTAGAGAAAAAACTGTATCTGCATAGCTGCACTTGGGTTAATCTCCATAGTCACTATATAGTTAATTTCGGCAGGTGCGGCAATTTGGGTTTAGCACTTGCGGCAGGTGGTGAGGCGATAAAAAACAGTGGGCGACCGTGATATATTTTGCAGCAGCACCTGGCGCAAGAGCTAAAGCGCACTTGCGGTATCTTGCGCAAGTCCCTATATACAGACAATGGCGATTACCGTAACCGGACTGCAAGTGCATCAGTTATGCAGTGACTATGCAGCAAGCAGAGCAGATGCGATTTTTTCACGATATCTGCCACAATGTAAAATTAGCGCAGATGTGAAAGGGACAGGTAGCATTACATCCAAACTGTTAAATATAAGACAATTAGTAGTCCTACATACTAATTAGTATGAAATATAAGCAAAATAGCATATAAATGGGTTAATGTAGTCATAACAGTGTAACGACACACTGCACGTAGAAATAAAATAAAGAACAGTGTGTAAGGGGTTAATATAGCACTGGCATACGTACAAAATACGGCACGATCATTAAAATGATAAATAGTATTAAAATGGCAGTAATAGAGCACATAGTGACATAGGCAGTGAATAGCCAAGACAACTGAAGGGGTTAATGTACTACTTGCACTCCTATAGGGCCCTTTCACATCAGCGTTTTTTAAAATTTGCGGCAGATGCGGTGAAAAAAACGCATCTGCCGCAATTAGCGCATACCGTCTCCACTTGCGGCGCGGTTGCGGTAAACGCAATGCAAAGTATAGGCGTACTTGCAGCAGGTACGACAAGTGCGGGTTTGCACTTGCAGCAGGGAAAAAAACCGCCGTTGCGGTAAACGCTATGCTAAGTATAGGAGTACTTGCGGCAGGTGCGGCAAGTGCGATTTTGCACTTGCGGCAGGTGCGGCAGTGGAAAAACCGCGGTGTGCCGCTTTTTTATTCGCTGCCGCACCTGCCGCAAGTGCAAAACCACACTTGCCGCACCTGCCGCAAGTACGCCTATACTTAGCATAGCGTTTACCGCAACGGCGCCACAAGTGGAGCCGATATGCGGTAATTGTGGTGAGATGCGGTTTTTTCACCGCATCTGCCGCAAATTTCAAAAAACGCTGATGTGAAAGGAGCCAAAACAGTGTAGAAGAGAAAATAAGAAAGAAAAGGTATAGAAGAGTTTAATTGTCAAATGTAATGAGTACAGCACATAGGGACAGAGTAAATGAATAGCAAACAGAATGGAAGGGGTTAATGTAGCAGTTCACATCTGCGTTTATTTGAAATTGCGGCAGATGCGGTGAAAAAAACGCGTCTGCCGCTATTGCCGCATAACCGGTGCACTTGCGGCGCGGTTGCGGTAATCCCCATAGAAAGTATAGGGGGACTTGCGGCAGGTGCGGCAACTGCGGTTTTGCACTTGCGGCAGGTGCGGCCACGAAAAAAACCGTGGTGAGCCGCGTTTTTTTTCGCGGCCGCACCTGCCGCAAGTGCAAAACCGCACTTACCGCACTTGTCGCGCCTGCCGCAAGTCCCCCTATACTTTCTATGGGGATTACCGCAACCGCGCCCGCAAGTGCAGCGGTTATGCGGCAATGGCGGCAGATGCGGTTTTTTCACCACATCTGCCGCGATTTCAAATAAACGCAGATGTGAAAGGGCCCTAAAACAGTGTGACAGAAAAATAAAATACAAAAGGCATAAAAGCGGTTAATGTAGAAATGCCCTTAGTACAGCACATAGTGAGATATGAAGTGAAGTAGAAATAGAATAGAAGGGGTTAATTTTAAAATGTAATGAATACAGCACATAGCGACACAGTTAGGGAATAGCAAACAGAATGGAAGGGGTTAATGTAGCAGTTTGAACCCTAGAAAACAGTGTGACACAAAATTAATATGCAAAATGCATAGAAGAGGTTAATGTAGAAAAGCCCTTAGTACAGCACATAGTGAGATAGCAAGTGGAGCCCAAATAGAATAGAAGGGGTTAATTTTAAAATGGAATGAGTACAGCACATAGGGACACAGTTAATGAATAGCAAACAGAATGGAAGGGGTTAATGTAGCAGTTAGAACCATATAAAACAGTGTGGGGGAAAAGTAAAATGCAAAATGCATAGAAGAGGTTAATGTAGAAATGGCCTTAGTACAGCACATAGTGAGATAGCGAGTGGAGCACAAATAGAATAGAAGGGGTTAAAAAGGTATTAAAAAACAGGTAAATATGGTGAAATGTAGCTCATATGATATTTGTATAAAGAAAGGGTTAATATAAGCCTAGGCATTAGGAATATATACTCTGATGTGAGATTGTACTGTGAAAACAGCTTTTTAACTTTTACATAGTTCACAAATTCAAATCTCGCGCTCTAACATGGCGGACGCGAAATGTTCATTCATAAAAAAACGGCAGGCGCCAGCCGCAATGTGATTGGAGAGCGGAAATTTCATAAACATGGCGCCATGAATACCATTGGTCGGCGCTACTGTGTGAAGATGCCGCTGTCCAATCACAACAGAGTGGGGCGGAGCTACAGACTTCGAGCCTCC
The DNA here is from genome assembly GCA_033576535.1 of Allobates femoralis. NCBI lineage: Eukaryota > Metazoa > Chordata > Amphibia > Anura > Aromobatidae > Allobates > Allobates femoralis. Next base: position 121,298,448 of record JARQOC010000011.1, read on the forward strand.
GGAACGGCGTGGCCAAAAATCGAACCAGACGCTCGGCAAGGAAAGTTCAACTTTCCCCGCTGAGCGCCAACCAATCGGAAGCAAACTGCCATGTCCAACAACCAATGACAATCGCGCCTCATTTCTCAATGCATCTCTATGGGAATGCGCCCTCCAATCAGACTGGCGGCGCCATTTTTAAAAATGCACAGCGGCCAATCAGAATCGGCCTCATTCCCATAGACATACATAGCGGTGTGTCGGCGATTTTAGTGCCGAGGCCCTGGTTCAATTTTCGGCCAGGATACTCGGCTCTGATCCGTCTTTCGACGGGGCCGCAAACTCGCAATGAGCGCTTCACGGACATGGCTAGCGCCTTACCAACGACTATCGCCGCGAAGCGCTGAGTGCGATTTTGCGGCCCCGTCGAACTACCGAGCAGAGCGAGCCGAGTGCCATGGCCGAAAATAGAACCAGGGGCGCGGCCATAAAATCGGCGACACACCGCTATGTATGTCTATGGGAAGTGAGGCGGGATTTTGATTGGTCGCTGTGTGCTAACGCGGACCAATCAGAATTGCCGCGCACTTCCCATAGAGATAGAATGGACGATTTTTGTCCATTCTATGGCGGTGCCTGAATGAGTATTCGGGCACAGCGGTCTCATAGACCGCGGAGGGCGCTAGAAGCGCCGAAGTTTGCGCTAGTAGCGCAGACGTCGACGCTTTTAGCGGCGAAGTGTCCGAGCTGTGGCGCAGGCTCCATGCAGCGCCGATTGGCGCTGCATGGCGCAAAAGAGTAAAAGTGGTGAAAATAAAGGATAGAAAAATAGTTGAAAATAAAACGTAGCATCAGGCATATAGACTGATGTGAAAAGGTAGATTTCAAAAAGGATATCTTAGCTGATCAATCGCAGAAGTCGATCCGGCGCTTGCTTCCCGACTGGCCTCACGAAGAATGGATATCTTGGCTGAAATATAGTCCAACAGATGGTCCAGCGGTAGCTTCTCGTTCTCCCTCAAAGACCCTCACGAAGGATGGATTTATTGGGCGAACGATAGTCCAACAGATGGTCCAACGGTAGTTTTTCTTTGTCTCGCAAACAGGATTCAAAGAGGTTGAAGATTCAAATTTCCCGCTATAAATAGCGGCCTTATCTGATTGGAGGGCGGCAACCTCAGAAAGATGTCGCCATGAATCTGATTGGGCGCTGTGTATTTTCGAAAATGGCGCCTCGATTGTGATTGGAGGGCGCATTCCCATAGAGATGCATAGAGAAATGAGGCGCTATTGTGATTGGTCGCCATAAGCAGACAGCGACGAATCAGAATGGCGCCTCACTTCCCATAGACATAGAATGGGCGCTTTCGGACTTTCAAATTTATCGCTGAAAGTGAGGCGCAATTCTGATTGGTGAGCGGAAGCACACAGCGACCAATCAGAACGGCGCCTCACTTCCCATAGACATACATAGCGGTGTGTCCGCGATTTTATGGCCGCTAAACAGAACCAAGGACCCGGCCATACATTTGCCGACACGCCGCTAATGTATGTCTATGGGAAGTGAGGCGCCATTCTGATTGGTGGCTCAGTGCTTCCACTGGCCAATCAGAATGGCGCCTCACTTCCCATAGAGAAACATTAGCGGTGTCTCGCGAAATATATTGCCGGCCTTCTGGTTCTATTTTCGGCGACGGGGCTCGGCTATTTCCGGTCCAAAAAAAAAATTTTTTTTTTATTTTTTTATTTCTTTTTATTTATTTTTCTATTTATGTCTCTTTATTTTTATCTTTTTTTCTGTATATATTATTATATAGATAGATAAGAAAAAAGATAGAAAAAGAGATAAAAAGAAAGATACATAAAAAAAAAAAAAATTTTTTTACCGGAAATAGCCGAGCCCCGTCGCCGAAAATACAACCAGAAGGCCGGCAATATATTTCGCGAGACACCGCTAATGTTTCTCTATGGGAAGTGAGGCGCCATTCTGATTGGCCAGCGGAAGCACAGAGCCACCAATCAGAATGGCGCCTCACTTCCCATAGACATACATTAGCAGCGTGTCGGCAAATGTATGGCCGGGTCCCTGGTTCTGTTTAGCGGCCATAAAATCGCGGAAACACCGCTATGTATGTCTGTGGGAAGTGAGGCGCTGTTCTGATTGGTCGCTCTATGCTTCCGCTGACCAATCAGAATTGCGGCGCACTTCCCATAGACATAGAATGGGCTCTTGTAGAATTTCAAATTTACCGCTAAAAGTGAGGGGCGATTGTACAAATCAGAATCGCGCCTCACTTCCCATAGACATACATAGCGGTGTGTCCGCGATTTTCTGACCGCAAAATAGAACCAGAAGGGCGGGCATAAAATCGCGGACACAACGCTATGTATGTCTATGGGAAGTGAGGCGCTCTTGTGATTGGTCGCTGTGTGCTTCCGCTGTCCAATCACAATCGCGCCTCACTTCCCATAGAGATAGAATGGACGATTTTTCTCCATTCTATGTCTATGGGAAGTGCGCCTCAATTCTGATTGGTCAGCGGAAGCACACAGCGACCAATCAGAATGGCGCCTCACTTCTCATAGAGATACATTGCGGTGTGTCCGCGATTTTATGGCCGCAAAACAGAACCAGGGACCCGGCCATACATTTGCCGACACGCCGCTAATGTATGTCTATGGGAAGTGAGGCGCGATTGTGATTGGCTATCGGCAGTAGAGAGCGACCAATCAGAAAGGTGCCTCACTTCTCATAGAGATAGAATGGCGGATTTTTCGTCCATTCTATCGCAATGAGAAATGAAGAGGAGGTCGGAACCGAAGATGGCGGAAAGAAGAGAGAAGACCCCCGGGGCCGGACGAAGAGGACAGCTGGCCGGACGGAGGACTTGTGGATCGGACAGACGGATGATCAGATGAAGAAGAAGACATGTAAGTGATCGACGTCGGCGGTGGGTTAGGGGACGGCGGGGGCTTAGGGTGTAGCGCCTTAGGGGGTAGCGACAGCGGCGGGGGACAGCGACGGGGGCTTAGGACGCGGCGGGGCTTAGGGAGTATCGGCGTTGGGTAGGGGCTTAGGGGCTGCGGGGCTTAGTCGGCAGGGGTAGCGCCGGGAGCTTAGGAGGCGGCGGGCTTAGGGGGTATCGGCGGTGGGTAGGGACGGCGGGGTTTAGGGGATAGGGGTAGTGGCTTAGGGGGAGTTTAGGGGATTGGGGTAGTGGCTTAGGGGCGGCGGGATTTATGGGCGGGGTTTAGGGGATAGGGGTAGTGGCTTAGGGGCGGCGGGGTACTGGCTTAGGGGCGGCGGGGTATAGGGGATAGGGGTAGTGGCTTAGGGGCGGCGGGGTAGTGGCTTAGGGGTGGCGGGGTTTAGGGGATTGGGGTAGTGGCTTAGGGGCGGCGGGGTTCACGGGCGGGGTTTAGGGGATAGCGGCAGCGGCGAGGGGGGTTTAGTATGTGGCGGCAGCGGGCTTAGGGGGTAGGGGCTTAGGGGCGGCGGGGTAGGAGGTGGGCTTAGGGGGTAGGGGCGGCGTGGTAGGGGCGGCAGCGGGCTTAGGGGGTAGGCGCTTAGGGGCGGCGGGGTAGGAGGCGGGCTTAGGGGTAGGGGCGGCGGGGTATGGGCTTAGGGGCGGCAGGTAGGAGGCGGGCTTAGGCGGCGTGGTAGGGGCGGCAGCGGGCTTAGGGGGTAGGCGCTTAGAGGCGGCAGGGTAGGAGGCGGGCTTAGGGGGTAGGGGCGGCGGGGTAGGGGCTTAGGGGCGGCGGGGTAGGAGGCGGGCTTAGGCGGCGTGGTAGGGGCGGCAGCGGGCTTAGGGGGTAGGCGCTTAGGGACGGCGGGGTAGGAAGCGGGCTTAGGGGGTAGGGGCGGCGGGGTAGGGGCTTAGGGGCGGCGGGGTAGGAGGCGGGCTTAGGCGGCGTGGTAGGGGCGGCAGCGGGCTTATGGGGTAGGCGCTTAGGGGCGGCGGGGTAGGAGGCGGGCTTAGGGGGTAGGGGCGGCGGGGTAGGGGCTTAGGGGCTGCGGGGTTTACAGGGGGTAGGGGCGGCGGGGTAGGGGCTTAGGGGCTGCGGGCTTAAGGGGTAGGGGTGTAGGGGCGGCGGGGTAGGGGCGGCAGCGGGCTTAGGGGGTAGGGGCTTAGGGGCAGCGGGGTAGGGGCTTAGGAGGTGGGCTTATAGGCTGGCTTAATTCACATCAGCGTTTGTTTAGCACTTGCGGCGCGGTTGCGGTAATCCCCATAGTAAGTATAGGGGGACTTGCGGCAGGTGCGGCAACTGCGACTTGCGGCAGGTGCGGCAAGTGCGGTTTTGCACTTGCGGCAGGAGCGGTGGTTATGCAGCAATCGCGGCAGATGCGTTTTTTTCTCCGCATCTGGAGCGATTTAAAATAAACGCAGATGTGAAAGGGCCCTTAGGAGGTAGAGTCCAGCAAGGGTTTAGGTGGTTTATTATACGGCGGTGCTTATGGGCGGCGAGGTTTAGGGGATAGCGGCAGCGACATGGGGCTGTAGTATACCATAGCGGTGTACACTACAGCCCCATGCTGTGGCTTTGTTCGCGGGGCAACGACTCGCAATGCCCGCTTCGCGGCCAGGGACAGAGTCCTGGAGAAAGTTCCGAGCTACGCGAACAAAGCCACAGGAAGTAGCGCCGGTCAGACAGAAGTCAGCTACGGCAATTATATAATAGATAATATGTATTTTATTGTGTATCACATGATTTTGACTACGGGCGGTAGTGACGTCATGCCCGGGTGTAATTTAATCCCGGACATGACGACAGACGCCGTAGAGGACCCGTTGAAGCGGTGTACGATCGCGAAACGGTAAACTGTCGTCCGCCTCCCCTGCACTCCCCTCCCTGCTATATACGTTCAAACAACATGGATTTGGACTATGAATAAAGGAAAAGATCCACTATCGGTGAGTGCAGCTTTTTTATTCTGCTTTTGCTGATTATGATCTGGTCTTGTTTAATGCCAACACCGAACGATTATACTACAGGCATTAGTCACGGTAGTGACACAGGCTTTTTGCATCCTGGTTGTTAGTGCCCAGTGCTTCTTTCAATTTTGGACTATATATATATACTAGCTGTAGTACCCGGCTACGCCCGGGTTAATAAGTAACTGCTGTTAGCTATAACAAAATAGAATTTGAATATGTCATATTAATGACCTGTAGGAAAATAGAAGCTGAGCTGTGATTGATTGCTATAGGCAACCTAATAAAGCTCCAGCCAACAGTAAACCCTCCCCCTGGCCGGGCAGTATATGTTACCTCACACATACACATAATAGACAGCTCATGTGACTGACATCTGCCTTAATTCCCTATATGGCACATGTGTTGCACATTGGCTGTTTTTAATCAGATGTTTATGTTTGGAAAGTAAAGATAGCACACGTATGAGGCGAGTTGTGTGAGGTGATTTGTGCACATCTGTGTCTGTCTGTGTGGTGTGTGTGTCCCTGGGGTGTGTATGTGTGTGTCCCTGTGGGGGGGGGGTATGTGTGGTGTGTGTCTCTGTTGTGTGTGTCTCTTTGTGGTGTGTGTGTGTCCCTGTGGGGTGAGTGCATGTGTCCCTATAGGGTGTGTATATGTGTGTGTCCCTGTGGGGGGGTCTGTGTGGTGTGTGTGTGTATCTGTGTTGTGTGTGTCTCTTTGTGGTGTGTGTCCCTGTGGGGTGAGTGCATGTGTCCCTATAGGGTGTGCATGTGTGTGTGTCCCTGTGGGGGGGGGTGTCTGTGTGGGGTGCGTGTGTCTCTGTGTTGTGTGTGTCTCTGTGTGGTGTGTGTCTCTTTGTGGTGTGTGTGTGTCTCTGAGGGGTGAGTGAATGTGTCCCTATAGGGTGTGTATGTGTGTGTGTCCCTGTGGGGGGGTCTGTGTGGTGTGTGTGTGTCTCTTTGTGGTGTGTGTGTCCCTGTGGGGTGAGTGCATGTGTCCCTATAGGGTGGCTATGTGTGTGTGTCCCTGTGGGGGGGGGGTCTGTGTGGTGTGTGTGTCTGTGTCATGTGTGTCTCATTGTGGTGTGTGTGTGTCCCTGTGGGGTGAGTGCATGTGTCGCTATAGAGTGTGTGTGTGTCTCTTTGTGGTGTGTGTGTGTGTTTGTTCGGGTGCGTGGTGAGTATCCAATGTTGGGGCTGCACCTTAGCGACTATACACTTGCTGTTACTCTTTGTGTGCGTGTGTTGTGTATACATGTCCCCGTGCATGGTGAATATCTCATGTTGGGGCCCCACCTTAGTGACTATATGCTGGTATCTGCTGTTAGTCTTTGGCGCTATCATTAAGCCCCTCTCATTCACAACTGTCAACTGGTAACTGTCACTTTTTCCCCATTATGTAGATAGGGGCAAAATTGTTTGGTGAATTGGAATGCGCGGGGTTAAAATGTCGCCTCACAACATAGCCTGTGACGCTCCCGGGGTCCAGACGTAGGACTGTGCAAAATTTTGTCTCTATAGCTGACATCTGTCGATTTTCCTCCAACTCTTTTCCATTCACTTTGTCCCCATTATGTAGATAGGGGCAAAATTTTTTGGTGAACTGGAACGCGCAGGGTTAAAATTTCGCCTCACAACATAGCCTATGACGCTCCCGGGGTCAAGACGTGCGACTGAGCAAAATTTTGTAGCTGTAGCTGGCAGCTGTCGATTTTCCTCCCACACGTTTCCTTTCCCTTTTTCCCCATTATGTAGATAGGGCCAAAATTGTTTGGTGAACTGGAACGCGCGGGGTTAAAATTTCACCTCACAACATAGCCTATGACGCTCCCAGGGTCCAGACGTGTGACTGTGCAAAATTTTGTCTCTATAGCTGACAGCTGTCGATTTTCCTCCAATATTTTTCCATTCACTTTTTCCCCATTATGTAGATAGGGCCAAAATAGTTTGGTGAACTGGAACGCGCAGGGTTAAAATTTCGCCTCACAACATAGCCTATGACGCTCCCGGGGTCGAGACGTGTGACTGTGCAAAATTTTGTGGCTATAGTTGCGACGGTGTAGATGCCAATCCTGGATATACACACATACACACACACACATACACACATTCAGCTTTATATATTAGATATCTTATATATAAAACCCGAAGGCCACTTCCGGTCTATCCGCTCAACTTCCGTGACGGCCTGCGCCCTGTGACAAAGACCGGAATCGGAAGTAGCAGACCCACGAGCGGTGAGCGCGCTCACTGCGAGCCGCTGTCAAAATGGCACAGCGCCTCGCAGTGGGTGCTAAAGCGCCACCACTCGCCGTTATCCCGCCACCGGCCCTGCACAGAGCCCCGTGTGCGCCCACCCACATCTGGCAAACAGCCCCCGCTGCCCCATCACCCCCCTGCCTGTCACCATAGCCATCCTCCACTGCCTTCCCCCCGCTGCCCCATCAGCCCCCTGCCTGTCACCATAGCCGCCCTCCACTGTCCGGTCACCCCCAGCCTATCACCACTGCCCCTCCGCTCCCCGATCGCCCCCCTCCACTCTCCGGTCACCCCCCGCCTCTCAGCAAAGACCCCCTCCACTGTCCGGTAACCCCTCCCCCCTTACCACAGCTCCCTCCAGCCACCCGCCATCTCTCTTCATCCTGCTTGAGGACCTTTGATGACGTCACGATGATGGGTGGAGTCACAGATCACATGACCGTGACGTCATCAAAGGTCCTGTCCCGATCTAACCTCCTCTGCCTATTCATCCCCCTGCGCTGCACACTGACCCACGATCTGCTCCCTCACCCCCCGCTCTGCCCACTGACCCCCACTTTGACCCTGACCCTGCTCTGCCCACCCACCCCCACTCTGACCACTGACCCCCACTCTGACCCTGCTATGCCCACCCACCCCCACTCTGACCACTGACCCACACTCTGCCCCTGACCCTGCCCACTCACCCCCACTCTGACCACTGACCCTCACTCTGCCCACTCACCCCCCAACTCTGCCCACTCACCCCCCAACTCTGCCCACTCACCCCCCAACTCTGCCCCCCTCACCCCCTCTCTGCCCCCCTCACACCCACTCTGCACACTGACCCCCACTCTGTCCCTGCTCTGCCCACTGACCCCCACTCTGACCACTGACCCCCACTCTGACCACTGACCCCCACTCTGCCCACTCACCCCCAAACTCTGCCCACTCACCCCCCTACTCTTCCCCCTGAACCCCTCTCTGCCCCCTCACCCCCACTCTGCACACTGACCCTCTCTCTGCCCCTGACCCTGCTCTGCCCACTGACCCCCACTCTGACCACTGACCCCCACTCTGCCCACTCACCCCCAAACTCTGCCCACTCACCCCCTCTCTGCCCCCTCACCCACTCTGCCCACTCACCCTGCTCTGCCCACTCACCCCCACTCTCTGCCCACTCACCCCCTCTCTGCCCACTCACCCCCACTATGCCCACTGACCATGCTCTGCCCACTCACCCTGCTCAGCCCATTGACCCCTCACACTGGCTACTCATCCTGCTCTGCCCACTCACCCCTCACTGCCCACTGACCCCTCACACTGACCCTGCTCTGCCCACTGACCATCCTCTCCCCACTGACCCCTCACTTACCCTGCTCTGCCCACTCGCCCTGCTCAGCCCACTGACCCCTCACACTGCCCACTGACACTCCTCTGCACACTGAACATGCTCTGCCCACTGACCCCTCAATGCCCCCTCACCCTGCTCTGCCCACTGACCCTGCTCTGCTCACTGACCACTCACACTGCCCACTCACCCTGCTCTTCCCACTGACCCCTCATACGCCCCACTGACCCTGCTCTGCTCACTGACCACTCACACTGCCCACTCACCCTGCTCTGCCCACTGACCCCTCACATGCCCCACTGACCCTGCTCTGCCCTCTCACCCCTCACACTGACCCTGCTCTGCCCACTGACCCCTCACACTGCCCACTGACCCCTCACACTGCCCACTCACGCCTCACACTGCCCACTGAACATGCTATTCCCACTTACCCCTCACACTGCCCACTGACCATGCTTTGCCCACTGACCCCTCACACTGCCTACTGACCCTGCTCTGCTCATTTACTCCCGCTCTGCCCACTCACCCCCGCTCTGCCCACTCGCCCCTGCTTTTACCACTCACCCTGCCCTGCCCACTGACCACCCTCTGTTCACTCACCCCCCGCTCTGCCCTTTCACCATGCCCACTGACCCCTGCTCTGCCAACTGACCGTGCCCACTCACCCATGCTCTACCCACTGACCCTTCTCTGCCCACTCACTGTGCCCACTGACCCCTGCTCTGCCCACTGACTGTGCCCAATAACCCTTTCTATGCCCACTAAACCCTGTTCTGCCCACTCACCCCCGCTCTGCCCGCTGACCCCTGCTCTGCTCACTGACTGTGCCCACTCACCCCTGCTCTGCCCACTGATTTTTCCCACTAACCCCTGCTGTGCCTACTGACTGTGCCCACTGACCCCTGCTCTGCCCAATCACTCTGCCCACTAACCCCTGCTCTGACCACTGACCCCCGCTATTACCCTGCTCTGACCACTGACGCCCCAATCCTGCTCACTGACCCTGCTCTGCCCATTCACCCACCACTCTGCCCACTCACCCCCGCTCTGCCCACTGACCCTGCTCTGCCTACTTACCCCCCCCCCCCTCTGGCTACTGACCATGCCCCTGACCCCAGCTCTGCCCACAGACCCCAGCTCTGCCTACTGACCCTGCTCTGACTACTGATTATGCCCACTCACCCCTGCTCTGCCCAATGACTCTGCCACTAACCCCTGCTCTTCCCACTCATCCCCCACTCTGCCCACTGACCCCCGCTTTGCCCACTCACCCCCAGCAGATCGGTTTCCCAGCCAATGACAGGTCCTGTCCTGCCACCTACAAGACGGGTGGAGCGAGCCGCCGCAGGGTAAGTATCCTCACTGAGGTTTTTTTTATTTTTATTATCACCATGAAGGAGCGGGGGCGGGGGGTGTGCAGCCCCAGAGGGAGGGGGGCCACAGAGACTGGAGGCCCAGAGGGACGGGTGCCGCGCGGAGCAGAGGGGGTCAGGAGGAGCGCCTCCATCCTGCCCCCCCATCCATCCTGCCACCCCTATCCATCCTGCCCCCCCTATCCATCCTGCCCCCCCTATCCATCCTGCCACCCCCTATCCATCCTGCCACCCCCTATCCATCCTGACACCCCCAACACCATCCTGACACCCCCAACACCATCCTGACACCCCCAACACCATCCTGCCCCCCCGACTCCATCCCGCACCCCATCACCATTCTCACCCCCCGCCAACATCCTGCCCCGCCGCCTACATCCTCCCCCCTCCCCCACCACCATCCTGCCCTGCCGTCTCCATCCTGCCCTGCCGTCTCCATCCTGTCCCCCCTTCCCGCTACATCCTGACCCGCTCGCTCCATCCTGCCCCACTCGCTCCATTCTGCCCCCCCAACACAATCCTGCCCCCCCTCCCCTCCTCAGCTGATCGCTTGCCCAGGCAACTACAGGTCCTAAAGGCCTGTAGGACCTACAAGGCGGAGGTGGAGCGAGCCGCCGGACAGGTGAGTATCCTCACTGAGGATTTTTTTATTTTTACTGTGGACGACCGGGGGCCAGGAGGAGTGGGGGACCGCGGTCACCGCAGTATTGCCATATACCATACTGCTGCTATACATGCGCTATAATGTACTGCCATATACCATAGTGCTGCTATACATGTACTGTAATGTACCGCCATATACTATAGTGCTGCTATACATTTACTATAATCTACCGCCATATACTATAGTGCTGCTATACATGTACTGTAATGTACCGCCATATACCATAGTGCTGCTATACATGTGCTCTAATTACCACCATATACCATCGTACTGCTATATATATATCTTATATATAAAACCCGAAGGCCACTTCCCGCCAATCCGCTCAACTTCCGTGATGGCCTGCGCCCTGTGTCAAAGACCGCAACCGGAAGTACCAGACTCATGAGCGGTGAGCGCATAGCGCTCACCGTGAGCCGCTGTCAAAATAACACAGCGCCTCGCGGTGGGCGCTAAAGCGCCACCACTCCCCCTTATCCCGCCACCGTCCCTGCACAGAGCCCCGTCTGCGCCCACCCACATCCGGCCCACAGCCCTGCAGCTCACCGCCCACTCTCCATCAGGGACCGCCATCCCGCCACTGGCTCCGCACACAGCCTGGTGTGCGCCCACCAACATGCGGGAACCGGCCCGGACCGGCCCACACTCCGGTGTGCGGCCTCCGCCGGCACCGCTCCCAGTCCTGCCGCTCTCTCCACACACCCGGTGACTCTCCTCCATCACGGAGCTAGCCCCGCCCGCACTCCGGGGCCGGCCTCCGGAACCGCCGACAGCCCAGTGAGTGTTCAGCCCTCCAACCTCCGTTCTCCTCTGCCCCCCCAGCCTCCGCTCTCCTCTGCCCCCCAGCCTCTGCTCTCCTCTGCCCCCCAGCCTCCGCTCTCCTCTTCCCCCCAGCCTCCGCTCTCCTCTGCCCCCCAGCCTCCGCCCCCTCCCTCCTCTGACCCCTCCCTCCTCTAACCCCTCCAGTTTCTGCCTCCTCCGTCCTCTGCCTCCTCCCTCCTCTGCCCCCTCCAGCCTCTGCCCCCTCCAGCCTGTGCTGCACTCACTGCTGACCACTGAGCCACCGCACTTTCTGCTGACCACTGAGCCACCGCACTCTCTGCTGACCACTCAGCCACCGCACTCTCTGCTGACCACTGAGCCACCGCACTCACTGCTGACCACTGAGCTACCCCACTCACTGCTGACCACTGAGCCACCCCACTCACTGCTGACCACTGAGCCACCCCACTCACTGCTGACCACTGAGCCACCCCACTCACTGCTGACCACTGAGCCACCCCACTCACTGCTGACCACTGAGCCAGCCCACTCACTGCTGACCACTGAGCCACCCCACTCACTGCTGACCATTGAGCCACCCCACTCACTGCTGACCACTGAGCCACCGCACTCATTGCTAACCACTGAGCCACCGCACTCACTGCTGACCACTGAGCCACCGTATACTCTGCTAACCACTGAGCCGCCTGTATACACACAATTAATTTCACAGCACTCCCCTATTACTAAATAAACTCTATATAGATTCTAGACTACCCGATTCTTTAGAATCGGGCCACCATCTAGTATATATATATATATATATATATAGACAGTTGTCAGTGTGATCTTTTCATTGTGCTACTATCAAATACTGCTCCTATAATTGTGTGAGACTGGGCAAATTAAACCTTTCTCCTATTACAAAACAAAATTGTATTTTTAACAATTTGGAGAGGAGCTGTCACCCCCCTTGTGCTATGCTAACTGAATGCAGCTCTGAATGCTGCGTGCCTGCTGCATTCAGGGAAGGGGTCCCCCATGTTTCTAGTTCCCCTGTAAGTTGTTAAAAAGACTTTACAAGGTGAACAGATAAGGAGTCCGGAGGGACTTACTCAGTAATGAGTCATTGCTGTTGCTGGTGTCCTCCCCACCTCCAGCCCTCTCTGTGCCACCTCCAGCCCTCTCTTGTTCAGCCTTCTGTATGTGTCATCGCTGTTGCTGGTGTCCTCCCCGCCTCCAGCCCTCTCTGTGCCATCTCCAGCCCTCTCTTGTTCAGCCTCATGTATGTGTCATCGCTGTTGCTGGTGTCCTCCATGCCTCCAGCCCTCCCTGTGCCACCTCCAGCCCTCTCTTGTTCAGCCTCCTGTATGTGTCATCGCTGTTGCTGGTGCCCTCACCGCATCCAGCCCTCTCTGTGCCACTTCCAGCCCTCAGTGATGACACATACAGGAGGCTGAACAAGAGAGGGCTGGAGGTGGCACAGAGAAGGCTGGAGGCGTGGAGGATACCAACAACAGTGATGTCTCATTACTGAGTAAGTCTCTTCGGACTCCTTAACTGTACACTTTATAAAGTCTTTTTAACAACTTACAGGGAGGCTAGAGACATGGGAGACTCTTTGCCTGAATGTGGCCGACACGCTGCATTCAGTTAGCATAGCACCAGGGGGGTGACAGGTCCTCTTAAATATTGCACTAAAATTATGCTTTAACAGCCGAATATTACCAGACGAATGTTTAACTCGTAGATTGCACATGTATCCAATATAATAGAAGTGATAATAATTATTCAAATTTTGCACATCATCCAAATTAAATAGTTAAACATCCATTTTCGCCTCGTGAGAGGAGAAAAGTATATTTTGCATAGTATCAACCAATTATAGTGTCTTAGTTTACATTAGGACAATGAAGAAGGTTGCACAAACAACGCCTACTGGGAATTGTGAAAAGACATGTTGAGCATCACTCTCCATTAAGCAGCCAGGCTCTAAAAGAGGTTGTTCTTGAAGAATGGAAACATATAGATGTTGCAATATGTTGACAACTTAGCAATAATAATAATAATCTTTATACAGCGTGAACATATTCCGCAGCGCTTTACAATTCAGAGGTTCATATACAGACATATACAGATAAGTAACAGTTATCAAAGAATACAATAACTAAAGCAAAATAAGGACGGCTCTGCTCATAAGTGCGTACAATCTAACAATGAGGTGGGGGTGACACAAAGTACAGGGGCCTATTTACAATGATGGTCCAGCCAACTTGAGGAAATGGGAAACAGATGAGAGCTGCATGAGTGGCCACCAGATATTTTTTGTAGTGCTTTGGAGTTCGGTGGAGTGAATGGGATATGTCTAAATGACTTTGACGTGGGAGCATGATAGGCTGCCCTAAAAAGATGTGTTTTTAGTGAGCGCCTGAAACTATGCAAGTTGTGGGTAGACCTAATTTTTTGGGGTAGAGCATTCCAGAGAATTGGTGTAGCTTGGGAGAAGTCTTGGAGTTAGGAGTGGGAAGTTTGGATTAATGCAGGAGTTAGTCTAAAGTTTCTTCCAGAGCATAGAGAATGGGTGAAGTGATAGCCAGAGAAGAGGGTGGAGAGGTAGGGAGGTGCTGCACTGTGAAGAGCTTTGTGGGTGAGAAAAATCAATTTGAATTGGATTCTATAGTTTATGGGCAGCCAGTGCAATGACTAGCACAGAACGGAAGCATCCGAGAAATGGTTAGGCAGACAAGTGACCCTGGCTGCTGCATTAAGGATAGACTGGAGAGGGGAAAGCCTAGTGAGGGGGAAGCCAATTGATAGAGAATTACAATAATCAAGGCAGAAATAGATCAGGGCCACGGTGAGTGTTTTTGTTTCCAAGGTAAGGGACAGATATTAATGGCTAACAAAAATAAAATAAGTGATGTTACAAGGCAAGCTTTTGAGACTTCACAGGTCTCATGTTTGAAATATTATATGGTCTAGATTTCAAGGGTTCTTCCTATAATCAGATTTGATAAGGATACTAGGTTGACGATAACTGACCGTTGACGCTTGATCGAATTTGACGCTAGGTCAGACCACCATATTCGTACCTAGGTTATTAGGGAGATCCTTTGGGATCATGTAAATATTGTATGCTGTGTAGGGATGGGCGAATCTACTCGCTAGGACTCGTTACTCGGCGAGTAGTAAGGGACTCGCAGGACTCGGTACTCTGCGAGTTTCCCAGCGTTTACTCGCACGAGTCCAATGCAAATCAATGGCAAACGCTGACAAAACTAGGATTGCCATTGTCTTGCATTAGACTCGGCTACTGTGCCAGTGATAGCAGGGAAACTCGCAAAGTAACTGCTGTTACTTTGCGAGCCGAGTCCAGCTGTCTTCTCTGTGCAGGCTGCCGCAGCTCCAGGGTCCTAGAGCCCGCCTGCTCACAGAGATGATGTAGCAGTGCTGAGATTGTTCTCAGTCTGCTCATTCCCTGTGCATAGACATCTATATATATGCACAGGAGATGTAGCAGAGAGGACATCGCGTTTTGGACTGCGTCGGACAGAAGAGGATTTTTTTAATTAAAGATGGAGTCCCTAATGGCTTTTTTTTTATTTCAAATAAAATTTTTTCTCTGTGTTGTGTTTTTTTAACCCTTTATTGGAGATTCTTAGTGGCTGGGTCAAACGTGGCCTGACATTAAGAATCTCGGGCTTAAAACCAGCTTGTATAACAAAGCTGGTATTAACCCCTTTATTACCCAGCGTGCCACCGCCACCAGGGCCGCTGGAAGAGTGGGGTTCAGCGCCAGAGGATGGCGCTTCAATGAACTCGCCATCTTCCTGGGTGGCTGCGGGCTGCAATTTGCAGCGGGGGGTGCCCAGACTGAGAAAAAAACTTTATTCCAAACAAAATAAACACAGACACGCTTCTTTCTCCACTTTATTATCTCCAATTACCACCAACGTAATCTACGAGACTCCAGCGATGAGTGAAGTCCTGGCACAAGATCAGCTGATTCATTCAGCTGCATGGAGAGATCAGCTGAACAGATCAGCTGAGAGGTGAAGACATCAGCTGACTCAATCACTGATCTCTTCACCGGTCAGCTAATCTGTTCAGCTGATTCTGAATGAATAAGGTGATCTTGTGCTGATGCCTTGACTTCACTCATCGCTGGACTCTCGTGGATTAGGTCGTACGGTAATGGGAGATAATAAAGAGGTGAACAAGGTGTGTCTGTATATTTATATGGAATAAAGTATTTTTCTCGGTGCTGTGTATTATTTTTAACTCTTTAATGAAAGTATTACTAATGGCTGGCTGTAACACTGATGGCTGACATCAGCAATAGGGCTTGATGTCAGCTGCCAGAATAATAATAAAAACATTTTTTGGAGACTGACAGAAGTCACGTAGGGAAAGTTTTATTTTTTCATAAAGAAAGTGAGTAGACAGGAAGTTGTTTAGCAAGATCTAAATTGAAGGTAATTTAAAACTAGAATTTTTATGTGTGAGAGGGCTCAAAAGGAACATGAGACAAACATTTAGAACCTTCAAAAGTGCAGGCCAAGACTTGGTATCTGTACAAGAATAAAATTATGAATAAAGAATTTAACCTTCATCTATATAATTGCCTAGAATTCTACTTCCTGTTAAAAGCCAACTTCCGTGGCTTTGTCCGGAGATAAATAAAAGGGGCGATCCCCAATCACTTTTTAAAGGGGCCATCCCCAATCACTTTTTAAAGGGGCCATCCCCAACCAGTTCTTAAAGGAGCGGACCCCAACCACTTCTTAAAGGGGCTGTCCCCAACCACTTTTTAAAGGGGCAGTCCCCAACCACATTTTAAATGGGCGGTCCCCAACCACGTCTTAAAGGGGCAGTCCCCAACCACATCTTAAAGGGGTGGTCCCCAACCACGTCTTAAAGAGGCAGTCCCCAACCATGTCTTAAAAGGCCGATCCCCAAACATGTCTTAAAGGGGCGGTCCACAACCACTTCTTAAAGGGGCCATCCCCAACCAGTTCTTAAAGGAGCGGACCACAACCACTTCTTAAAGGGGCTGTCCCCAACCACTTTTTAACCCCTTCCCGACATAGGACGTTGTGCAACGTCCTGTGTTTCTGCCCGTTCCCGACACAGGACGTTGCACAACATCCTGGCAGATTTGAGCTGCTGCAGCTCCTGTGAGTGGGGTCGCTCAGGTGTCACAGATGCTGCTGCTCTGTGACAACCTGTAGATGACCCCACAGGGGGTGGATTAACCCCCCCCGTGCCCAGGACCCCTCCGATCGGCAGTTTAAAAGTGAAACTGCCGATCGGAGGGAATCACAGGGATTCACCCCTCCAGATCTGATTGGAGCTCTCCAATCAGATCTGGAGGGGCGGATCGGCAAGTGCCCACCCCTCCTCCCCCCCTCCAGCTCCAGGACTGTCCAGGGACCTTCGTTGTGGACTACGTCGGATCTTTATAATAAAGATGGAGTCCGAATTTTGTTTGTGTTTTTTTTCAAATAAAAAGATTTTTCTCTGTGTGTATTTTCTGACTATTTACCAGAGATTCCTAATGGCGGGTCTAACATTGGCCCTATATTATGAATCTCGGGCTTAGTGCCAGCTGCCAATAAAAAGCTGGCATTAAGCCCTTTATTACCCAGTTTGCCACCGGCACCAGGGCAACTGGAAGAGTCTGGGTACAGCGCCAGAAAATGGCGCTTCAATGAATGCGCCATTTTCTGGGGCGGCTGTGGGCTGCAATTCGCAGCATGGGGGGCCCAGAACGCTTGGGCCTCTCCATGCTACGGATTCCAGCCCCCAGCTGCCTAGTTGTACCTGGCTGGACCAAAAATATGGTGGAGCCCCACGCCATTTTTTTTCTAAAATTAGTTCTAGAAGAAAAAAAAGGGCTTTGCTGTATTTTTGGTGGCCAGCCAGGTACAACAAGGCAGCTGGGGGTTGGTGGCAATCCGTAGCTGCCAAGTTGTACCTGGCTGGACCAAAAATATGGCGGAGCCCCACGCCATTTTTTTTCTAGAATTAGTCCTAGAAAAAAAATAAAAATGGGCTTTGCTGTATTTTTGGTTGCCAGCCAGGTACAATGAGGCAGCTGGGGGTTGCTGGCAGTCCGTAGCTGCCAAGTTGTACCTGGCTGGACCAAAAATATGGCGGAGCCCTACGCCATTTTTTTTTCTAAAATTAGTCCTAGAAAAAAAAAAATGGGCTTCGCTGTATTTAGATGCATAGTGAACACTTTGAACCCCCAGGTGCTTCACAAATTGATCCGTAAAAATGAAAAAAGAAAATTTGTGTGAAAACAAATGTACTTTTTCCTTCTTACGGATCAATTTGTGAAGCACCTGGGGGATCAAAGTGCTCACTATGCATCTAGATGCATTCCTTGGGGGGTCTAGTTTCCAAAATGGGGTCATTTGTGGGGGAGCTCCAATGTTTGGGCACACAGGGGCTCTCCATACACGACATGGTGTCCGCTAATGATTCCAATAGTTAGCGGACACCATGTCGCTTATGGAGAGCCCCTGTGTGCCTAAACATTGGAGCTCCCCTACAAGTGACCCCATTTTGGAAACTAGACCTCCCAGGGAACGTATCTAGATTGGTTGTGAACATTTTGAACCCCCAGGTGCTTCACAAATTCATCTGTAAAATTGAATAAGTACTTTTTTTCCACAAAAAATTCTTTTTTATTTTTACACATTATTTTGTGAAGCACCGGGGTGTTCAAAATGCTCACCACCCATCTAGCTAAGTTCCCTGGGGGGTCTAGTTTCCAAAATGGGGTCACTTGTGGGGGAGCTACAATGTTTAGGCACACAGGGGCTCTCCAAACGCGACATGGTGTCCGCTAACAATTGGAGCTAATTTTTCAGTCAAATTGCAATGAAAAATTGCTGATGAACTTTGAACCCTTATAACGTCCGAACAAAATTTTTTTTTTTTCCCAAAATTGTGCTGATGTAAAGTAGACATGTGGGAAATATTATTTATTAACTATTTTGTGGAACATAACTCTCTGGTTTAGCAGAATAAAAATTCATAATTTGAAAATTGCAAAATTTTCAAAAATTTTACCAAATTTTTAATTTTTTCTCCAATAATCGCAAAAATTATCGACCTAAATTTAATACTAACATGAAGCCCAATATGTCACGAAAAAATAATCTCAGAATCGCTCGGATCCAATGAAGCGTTCCAGAGATATTACCTCATAAAGGGACACTGGTCAGAATTGACAAAAATGGCCTGGTCATTAGGGTCAAATAGGCCCGGGGGTGAAGGGGTTAAAGGGGCAGTCCCCAACCACTTTTTAAAGGGGCGGTCCCCAACCACGTCTTAAAGGGGCAGTCCCCAACCACATCTTAAAGGGGCGGTCCCCAACCACGTCTTAAAGGGGCAGTCCCCAACCATGTCTTAAAAGGCCGGTCCCCAACCATGTCTTAAAGGGGCGTTCCACAACCACTTCTTAAAGGGGCCATCCCCAACCAGTTCTTAAAGGGCTGGACCCCAACCACTTTTTAAAGGGGCATTCCCCAACCACATCTTAAAGGGGCGGTCCCCAACCACGTCTTAAAGGGGCGGGCCACAACCACGTCTTAAAGGGGCCATCCCCAACCAGTTCTTAAAGGAGCGGACCCCAACCACTTTTTTAAGGGGCAGTCCCTAACCACGTCTTAAAGGGGCGGTCCCCAACCACGTCTTAAAGGGGCAGTCCCCAACCACATTTTAAAGGGGCAGTCCCCAACCACATCTTAAAGGGGCGGTCCCCAACCACATCTTAAAGGGGCAGTCCCCAACCATGTCTTAAAAGGCCGGTCTCCCAACCATGTCTTAAAGGGGCAGTCCACAATCACATCTTAAAGGGGCCATCCCCAACCAGTTCTTAAAGGAGCGGACCCCAACCACTTCTTAAAGGGGCTGTCCCCAACCACTTTTTAAAGGGGCAGTCCCCAACCACGTCTTAAAGGGGCAGTCCCCAACCACATCTTAAAGGGGCAGTCCCCAACCACATTTTAAAGGGGCAGTCCCCAACCACGTCTTAAAGGGGCAGTCCCCAACCATGTCTTAAAAGGCCGGTCCCCAACCATGTCTTAAAGGGGCGGTCCACAACCACTTCTTAAAAAGGCCATCCCCAACCAGTTCTTAAAGGGCCGGACCCCAACCACTTTTTAAAGGGGCAGTCCCCAACCACATCTTAAAGGGGAGGTCCCCAACCACGTCTTAAAGGGGCGGTCCCCAACCACATCTTAAAGGGGCAGTCCCCAACCATGTCTTAAAAGGCCGGTCCCCAACCATGTCTTAAAGGAGCGGTCCACAACCACTTCTTAAAAAGGCCATCCCCAACCACTTTTTAAAGGGGCAGTCCACAACCACATCTTAAAGGGGCGGTCCCCAACCATGTCTTAAAGGGGGCGATCCCCAATCATGTCTTAAAGGGGCGGTCCACAACCACGTCTTAAAGGGGCCATCCCTAATCAGTTCTTAAAGGAGCGGACCCCAACCACTTCTTAAAGGGGCAGTCCCCAACCACTTTTTAAAGGGGCAGTCCCCAACCACATTTTAAAGGGTCAGTCCCCAACCACATCTTAAAGGGACGGTCCCTAACCATATCTTAAAGGGGCGGTCCCCAACCATGTCTTAAAGAGGTGGTCCACAACCACGTCTTAAAGGGGCCATCCCCCACCAGTTCTTAAAGGGGTGGACCCCATCCACTTCTTAAAGGGGCTGTCCCCAACCACTTTTTAAAGGGGCAGTCCCCAACCACATCTTAAAGAGGCGGTCCCCAACCACATCTTAAATGGGCAGTCCCCATCCACATCTTAAAGGGGCGGTCTCCAACCACGTCTTAAAGGGGCAGTCCCCAACCATGTATTAAAAGGCCGGTCCCCAACCATGTCTTAAAGGGGCGGTCCACAACCACTTCTTAACGGGGCATCCCCAACCAGTTCTTAAAGGGCCGGACCCCAACCACTTTTTAAAGGGGCATTCCCCAACCACATCTTAAAGGGGCGGTCCCCAACCACGTCTTAAAGGGGCCATCCCCCACCAGTTCTTAAAGGGGTGGACCCCATCCACTTCTTAAAGGGGCTGTCCCCAACCACTTTTTAAAGGGGCAGTCCCCAACCACATCTTAAAGAGGCGGTCCCCAACCACATCTTAAATGGGCAGTCCCCATCCACATCTTAAAGGGGCGGTCTCCAACCACGTCTTAAAGGGGCAGTCCCCAACCATGTATTAAAAGGCCGGTCCCCAACCATGTCTTAAAGGGGCGGTCCACAACCACTTCTTAACGGGGCATCCCCAACCAGTTCTTAAAGGGCCGGACCCCAACCACTTTTTAAAGGGGCATTCCCCAACCACATCTTAAAGGGGCGGTCCCCAACCACGTCTTAAAGGGGCCATCCCCAACCAGTTCTTAAAGAGGCGGTCCCCAACCACGTCTTAAATGGGCAGTCCCATACCACATCTTAAAGGGGCGGTCTCCAACCACTTCTTAAAGGGGCCATCCCCAACCAGTTCTTAAAGGGCCGGACCCCAACCACTTTTTAAAGGGGCCATCCCCAACCAGTTCTTAAAGGAGCGGACCCCAACCACTTCTTAAAGGGGCTGTCCCCAACCACTTTTTAAAGGGGCAGTCCCCAACCACATTTTAAATGGGCGGTCCCCAACCACGTCTTAAAGGGGCCATCCCCAACCACATCTTAAAGGGGCGATCCCCAACCACGTTTTAAAGAGGCAGTCCCCAACCATGTCTTAAAAGGCCGGTCCCCAACCACGTCTTAAAGGGGCGGTCCCCAACCACGTCTTAAAGGGGCAGTCCCCAACCATGTCTTAAAAGG
The DNA here is from genome assembly GCA_033576535.1 of Allobates femoralis. Lineage (NCBI taxonomy): Eukaryota > Metazoa > Chordata > Amphibia > Anura > Aromobatidae > Allobates > Allobates femoralis. Next base: position 121,319,596 of record JARQOC010000011.1, read on the forward strand.
CTGGTCCCCAACCATGTCTTAAAGGGGCGGTCCACAACCACTTCTTAAAGGGGCCATCCCCAACCACATCTTAAAGGGGCGGTCCCCAACCACGTCTTAAATGGGCGGTCCCCAACCATGTCTTAAAGGTGGCGGGCCACAACCACGTCTTAAAGGGGCGGTCCCCAACCACGTCTTAAAGGGGCGGTCAACAACTACTTCTTAAAGGGGCACTCCCCAACCACATCTTAAAGGGGCAGTCCTTAACCACATCTTAAAGGGGCGGTCCCTAACCACGTCTTAAAGGGGCGGTCCCCAACCACGTCTTAAAGTGGCGGTCCCTAACCACATTTTAAAGGGGCAGTCCCCAACCATGTCTTAAAAGGCCGGTCCCCAACCACATCTTAAAGGGGCAGTCCCCAACCATGTCTTAAAAGGCCGGTCCCCAACCATGTCTTTAAGGGGCAGTCCACAATCACATCTTAAAGGGTCCATCCCCAACCAGTTCTTAAAGGAGCGGACCCCAACCACTTCTTAAAGGGGCTGTCCCCAACCATTTTTTAAAGGGGCAGTCCCCAACCACGTCTTAAAGGGGCAGTCCCCAACCACATCTTAAAGGGGCAGTCCACAACCACATCTTAAAGGGGCAGTCCCCAACCACATTTTAATGGGGCATTCCCCATCCACATCTTAAAGGGGCATTCCCCAACCACGTCTTAAAGGGGCAGTCCCCAACCACGTCTTAAAAGGCCGGTCCCCAACCATGTCTTAAAGGGGCGGTCCACAACCACTTCTTAAAAAGGCCATCCCCAACCAGTTTTTAAAGGGCCGGACCCCAACCACTCTTTAAAGGGGCAGTCCCCAACCACATCTTAAAGGGGCAATCCCCAACCACGTCTTAAATGGGCGGTCCCCAACCACGTCTTAAAGGGGCAGTCCCCAACCATGTCTTAAAAGGCCGGTCTCCAACCATGTCTTAAAGGAGCGGTCCACAACCACTTCTTAAAAAGGCCATCCCCAACCATTTCTTAAAGGGCTGGACCCCAACCACTTTTTAAAGGGGCAGTCCCCAACCACATCTTAAAGGGGCGGTCCCCAACCATGTCTTAAAGGGGGCGATCCCCAACCATGTCTTAAAGGGGCGGTCCACAACCACGTCTTAAAGGGGCCATCCCTAACCAGTTCTTAAAGGAGCGGACCCCAACCACTTCTTAAAGGGGCAGTCCCCAACCACTTTTTAAAGGGGCGGTCCCCAACCACATCTTAAAGGGACGGTCCCCAACCACGTCTTAAAGGGGCAGTCCCCAACCATGTCTTAAAAGGCCAGTCCCCAACCATGTCTTAAAGGGGTGGTCCACAACCACCTCTTAAAGGGGCCATCCCCAACCAGTTCTTAAAGGGCCGGACCCCAACCACTTTTTAAAGGGGCAGTCCCCAACCACATCTTAAAGAGGCGGTCCCCAACCACATCTTAAATGGGCAGTCCCCATCCACATCTTAAAGGGGCGGTCTCCAACCACGTCTTAAAGGGGCAGTCCCCTACCATGTCTTAAAAGGCCGGTCCCCAACCATGTCTTAAAGGGGCGGTCCACAACCACTTCTTAACGGGGCCATCCCCAACCAGTTCTTAAAGCGCCGGACCCCAACCACTTTTTAAAGGGGCATTCCCCAGCCACATCTTAAAGGGGCGGTCCCCAACCATGTCTTAAAGGGGCGGTTCCCAACCATGTCTTAAAGGGGTGGTCCACAACCACGTCTTAAAGGGGCCATCCCCAACCAGTTCTTAAAGGGGCGGACCCCAACCACTTCTTAAAGGGGCTGTCCCCAACCACATCTTAAAGAGGCGGTCCCCAACCACGTCTTAAATGGGCAGTCCCCAACCACATCTTAAAGGTGCGGTCTCCAACCACTTCTTAAAGGGGCCATCCTCAACCATGTCTTAAAGGGGCCATCCCCAACCAGTTCTTAAAGGAGCAGACCCCAACCACATCTTAAAGGGGCTGTCCCCAACCACATCTCAAAGGGGCTGTCCCCAACCACATCTTAAAGGGGCGGTCCCCAACCATGTCTTAAAGGGGCGGTCCACAACCACGTCTTAAAGGGGCCATCCCCAACCAGTTCTTAAAGGAGCAGACCCCAACCACATCTTAAAGAGGCGGTCCCCAACCACATCTTAAATGGGCAGTCCCCATCCACATCTTAAAGGGGCGGTCTCCAACCACGTCTTAAAGGGGCAGTCGCCAACCATGTCTTAAAAGGCCAGTCCCCAACCATGTCTTAAAGGGGCGGTCCACAACCACGTCTTAAAGGGGCCATCCCCAACCAGTTCTTAAAGGAGCAGACCCCAACCACTTCTTAAAGGTGTTGTCCCCAACCACTTTTTAAAGGGGCAGTCCCCAACCACATTTTAAAGGGCCGTCCCCAGCCACGTCTTAAAGGGGCGGTCCCCAACCACATCTTAAAGAGGCGGTCTCCAACCACGTCTTAAAGGGGCAGTCCCCAACCATGTCTTAAAGTGGCCATCCCCAACCAGTTCTTAAAGGAGCAGACCCCAACCACTTCTTAACCCCTTCCCGACATAGGACGTTGTGCAACGTCCTGTGTTTCTGCCCGTTCCCGACACAGGACGTTGCACAACGTCCTGGCAGATTTGAGCTGCTGCAGCTCCTGTGAGTGGGGTCGCTCAGGTGTCACAGATGCTGCTGCTCTGTGACAACCTGTAGATGACCCCTCAGGGGGTGGATTAACCCCCCCGTGCCCAGGACCCCTCCGATCGGCAGTTTAAAAGTGAAACTGCTGATCGGAGGGAATCACAGGGATTCACCCCTCCAGATCTGATTGGAGCTCTCCAATCAGATCTGGAGGGGCGGATCGGCAAGTGCCCACCCCTCCTCACCCCCCTCCAGCTCCAGGGCTGTCCAGGGCCCCTCCGCCGTCCCCCCCAACCGCCCGCCCCCCTTCTATTATAATGTATCTGCCGGCGGGCTGCACCCGCGTGCGCCCGCCGGCAACACTGCCTGGTCCCCTGCTCCAGTGCCCCCCCCCCCAGGCTGCCCCCACCTCCGGGCCCTGTGCCTGGCCCCCCCCTCACCTCCTGCGGCGGGCTGCACACTTTGGTGCAGCCGCCGCTGCTGCCGCCGCCGCCGCTGCTGCAGCTCCTCCTTCTCTGCCCGGCCCGCCGGTCTGTGGCCCCGCCTCCTCTCCCGGCCTCCTCCTGCTCATCGGTGGAACGAGGGAGGTAAGTATGTATGTGTATGTATGCATGCATGTGTATGTATGCATGCATGTGTATGTATGCATGCATGTGTATGTATGCATGCATGTATGTGTATGTATGTATGTATGTATGTGCATGTATGTATGTGTATGTATCTATGTATGTGTATGTATCTGTATGTGTATGTATCTATGTATGTATGTATGTATGTGTATGTTTGTATCTATGTATGTGTATGTATGTATGTATGTGTATGTATCTATGTATGTATGTATGTATGAATGAATGAATTAATTGATGGTGGGTGAATGGATAGGGGGTGCATGCGTGGACGTGAGCGTACATGAGCGTGTGTGGACGTGAGTGTGCGTAGACGTGTGCGTGTGTAGACATGTGTGTGGACGTGTGCGTGCATAGATGTGTGTGTGCATAGACGTGTGCGTGCGTGGATGTGTGCATAGATGGATGTGTGCGTAGACGTGTGCGTGCGTAGACGTGTGCGTGTGTGGACATGTGTGTGGACATGTGCGTGCATAGATGTATGTGTGCATAGACGTGTGCGTGCGTGGATGATGGGTGCATAGGTGGATGGATGGGTGCAACAAGGGATCAAGTGTCCTCTTGTTGTAGTCTCTGGGATCATAGTCATGGTGCACTGTATGACAGATCATTGTCATACAGTGCACCATAACTCTGACCCCAGAGACTGTAAGAAGAGGACACTTCATCCCTTGCTGCAGTCTCTGGATTGACCCGAGGCGATCGAGCGTCGTGGGACCTTCGTTGTGGACTACGTCGGAGGCGATCGTGCATCGTGGGACCTTCGTTGTGGACTACGTCATAGGCGATCGAGCGTCGTGGGACCTTCATTGTGGATCTTTATAATAAAGATGGAGTCCGAATTTTGTTTGTGTTTTTTTTTCAAATAAAAAGATTTTTCTCTGTGTGTATTTTCTGACTATTTACCAGAGATTCCTAATGGCGGGTCTAACATTGGCCCTATATTATGAATCTCGGGCTTAGTGCCAGCTGCCAATAAAAAGCTGGCATTAAGCCCTTTATTACCCAGTTTGCCACCGGCACCAGGGCAACTGGAAGAGTCTGGGTACAGCGCCAGAAAATGGCGCTTCAATGAATGCGCCATTTTCTGGGGCGGCTGCGGGCTGCAATTCGCAGCATGGGGGGCCCAGAACGCTTGGGCCTCTCCATGCTGCGGATTCCAGCCCCCAGCTGCCTAGTTGTACCTGGCTGGACCAAAAATATGGCGGAGCCCCATGTAATTTTTTTTCTAAAATTAGTTCTAGAAGAAAAAAAAGGGCTTTGCTGTATTTTTGGTGGCCAGCCAGGTACAACAAGGCAGCTGGGGGTTGGTGGCAATCCGTAGCTGCCAAGTTGTACCTGGCTGGACCAAAAATATGGCGGAGCCCCACGCCATTTTTTTTCTAGAATTAGTCCTAGAAAAAAAATAAAAATGGGCTTTGCTGTATTTAGATGCATAGTGAACACTTTGATCCCCCAGGTGCTTCACAAATTGATCCGTAAAAATGAAAAAAGAAAATTTGTGTGAAAACAAATGTACTTTTTCCTTCTTACGGATCAATTTGTGAAGCACCTGGGGGATCAAAGTGCTCACTATGCATCTAGATGCATTCCTTGGGGGGTCTAGTTTCCAAAATGGGGTCATTTGTGGGGGAGCTCCAATGTTTGGGCACACAGGGGCTCTCCATACACGACATGGTGTCCGCTAATGATTCCAATAGTTAGCGGACACCATGTCGCGTATGGAGAGCCCCTGTGTGCCTAAACATTGGAGCTCCTCTACAAGTGACCCCATTTTGGAAACTAGACCCCCAAGGAACATATCTAGATGCATAGTGAGCACTTTGAACCCCAAGGTGCTTCACAAATTGATCCGTAAAAGTGAAAAAAGAAAATTTGTGTGAAAACAAATGTACTTTTTCCTTCTTACGGATCAATTTGTGAAGCACCTGGGGGTTCAAAGTGCTCACTAAGCATCTAGATACATACCTTGGGGGGTCTAGTTTCCAAAATGAGGTCACTTGTGGGGTAGCTCCAATGTTTGGGTACACATGGGCTCTCCATACGCGACATGGTGTCCGCTAACAATTCCAATAGTTAGCGGACACCATGTCGCGTATGGAGAGCCCCTGTGTGCCTAAACATTGGAGCTCCCCCACAAGTGACCCCATTTTGGAAACTAGACCTCCCAGGGAACGTATCTTGATTGGTTGTGAACATTTTGAACCCCCAGGTGCTTCACAAATTCATCTGTAAAATTGAATAAGTACTTTTTTTCCACAAAAAAATTCTTTTTTTATTTTTACAGATTATTTTGTGAAGCACCGGGGTGTTCAAAATGCTCACCACCCATCTAGCTAAGTTCCCTGGGGGGTCTAGTTTCCAAAATGGGGTCACTTGTGGGGGAGCTACAATGTTTAGGTACACAGGGGCTCTCCAAACGCGACATGGTGTCCGCTAACAATTGGAGCTAATTTTTCAGTCAAATTGTTAGCGGACACCATGTCGCGTTTGGAGAGCCCATGTGTGCCTACACATTGGAGCTCCCCCACAAGTGACCCCATTTTGGAAATTAGACTCCCCAGGGAATTTATCTAGATGGGTGGTGAGCATTTTGAACCCCCAGGTGCTTCACAAATTCATCCGTAAAAATGAAAAAGTACTTTTTTTTCTTCAAAAATTTTCTTTTAGCCTAAACTTTTTCATTTTTACATGGGGAACAGGATAAAATGGATGCTAAAAATTGTTGGGCAATTTCTCCTGAGTACACCGATACCTCATATGTGGTCATAAACCACTGTTTGGGCAAACAGCAGGGCTCAGAAGGGAAGGAACGCCATTTGACTTTTTGAACGGAAAATTAGCTCCAAAAGTCAAATTGCGCTCCCTCCCTTCTGAGCCCTGCCGTGTGCCCAAACAGTGGTTTATGACCACATATGAGATATCGATGTACTCAAGAGAAATTGCCCAACAATTTTTAGGATCCATTTTATCCTGTTGCCCATGTGAAAATGAAAGAATTGAGGCTAAAAGAACATTTTTGTTGGAAAAATTAAAATTACCATTTTTTCCTTCCACTTTGCTTTAGTTCCCGTGAAGCACCTGAAGGGTTAATAATCTTCTTGAATGTAGTTTTGAGTAGCTTGAGGGGTGCAGTTTTTGGAATGGTGTCACTTTTGGGTGTTTTCTGTCATGTAAACCCCTCAAAGGGACTTCAAATGTGATGTGGTCAAAAAAAAAATGGTTTTGTAAATTTTGCTGGAAAAATGAAAAATTGCTGATGAACTTTGAACCCTTATAACGTCCGAAGAAAAATTTTTTTTTTCCCAAAATTGTGCTGATGTAAAGTAGACATGTGGGAAATGTTATTTATTAACTATTTTGTGGCACATACCTCTCTGGTTTAGCAGAACAAAAATTCATAATTTGAAAATTGCAAAATTTTCAAAAATTTTGCCAAATTTTTAATTTTTTCTCCAATAATTGCAAAAATTATCGACCTAAATTTAATACTAACATGAAGCCCAATATGTCACGAAAAAACAATCTCAGAATCGCTCGGATCCAATGAAGCGTTCCAGAGATATTACCTCATAAAGGGACACTGGTCAGAATTGACAAAAATGGCCTGGTCATTAGGGTCAAAATAGGCCTGGGGGTGAAGGGGTTAAAGGGGTTGTCCCCAACCACTTTTTAAAGGGGCAGTCCCCAACCACATTTTAAAGGGCCGTCCCCAACCACGTCTTAAAGGGGCGGTCCCCAACCACTTTTTAAAGGGGTGATCCCCAACCTCTTAAAGAGACAGTCCCCAATAACTTTTTAAAGGGGCTGGCCATAACCACGTCTTAAAGGGGCCATCCCCAACCATGTCTTAAAGGAGTGGACCCCAACCACTTCTTAAAGGAGCAGTCCCCAACCACTTCTTAAACGGGTGGTCCTCAAACACATCTTAAAGAAACAGTCCCAACCACATCTTAAAGGAGCAGTCCTCAACCACATCTTAAAGGGGCAGTCCCTAATCACATCTCAAATAGGCAGAAGCAAACAATCAGCGATATTGGCATGGGATTTAAACCGTCTTCGCTGACTGGTCATGGCCGGCTGCGACCAATCAGTGATATTGCCGCAAGATTTAAATGATAATGTATATATTTTATCCCGAAAAACCTGTGTATTCATTGCATTATTCTTAAATCTTCATAAATAAACTACATACATATTCTAGAATACCCGATGTGTTAGAATCGGGCCACCATCTATTAGTAAATAAAACTATATATGGATTCTAGACTACTCGATTCTTTAGAATCGGGCCGCCATCTAGTTTAACCCCTTAGTGACGGAGCCAATTTCCATCTTAATGACCAGACCGTTTTTTGTAATTCTGACCAGTGTCCCTTTATGAGGTAATAACTCTGGAATGCTTCAACGGATCCTAGCGATTCTGAGATTGTTTTTTCGTGACATATTGGGCTTCATGTTAGTGGTAAATTTAGGTCGATAATTTTTGTGTTTATTTGTGAAAATATAAAAAAATTGGCAAAAATTTTAAAAATTTGACAATTTTCAAATTTGTCATTTTTATTCTGTTGAACCGGAGCGTTATGTGACACAAAATAGTTAATAAATAACATTTCCCACATGTCTACTTTACATCAGCACAATTTTGGAAAAAAAAAAAAATTTGGTTAGGACGTTATAAGGGGTCAAAGTTCATCAGCAATTTTTCATTTTTCCAGCAAAATTTACAAAACCATTTTTTTAGTGACCACATCACATTTGAAGTCCGTTTGACAGGTGTACATGACAGAAAACACCCAAAAGTGACACCATTCCGAAAACTGCACCCCTCAAGCTACTCAAAACTACATTCAAGAAAATGATTAACCCTTCAGGTGCTTCACAGCAACTAAAGCAAAGTGGAAACAAAAAATGGCCATTTTAATTTTTCCAACAAAAATGTTCTTTTAGCCTTGATTTTTTCATTTTCACATGGGCATCAGGATAAAATGCATCCTAAAATGTGTTGGGCAATTTTTCCTGAGTACACCGATACCTCATATGTGGTCATAAACCACTGTTTGGGCGCACGGCAGGGCTCGAAAGAGAAGGAGCGCCATTTGACTTTTTGAATGGTAAATTAGCTCCAAAAGTCAAATTGCGCTCCTTCCTTCCATGTCACGTATGGAGAGCCCCTATGTGCCTAAATATTGAAGCTCCCCCACAAGTGACCTCATTTTGGAAACTAGACACCCCAAGGAACGTATTTAGATGCATAGTGAGCACTTTGAACCCCCAGGTGCTTCACAAACTGATCCGTAAAAATGAAAAAGTACTTTTTTTCACAAAAATCTTCTTTTTTTCCTTTTTACAGACAAGTTTGTGAAGCACTTGGGGGTTGAAAATGCTCACTATGCATCTAGATATGTTCCTTGGGGGTCTAGTTTCCAAAATGGGGTCACTTGTTGGGGAGCTCCAATGTTTAGGCAACAGGGGCTCTCCATATGCGACATGGTGTCCGCTAACAATTTGAATGGAAAATTAGCTCTAATAGTTAGCGGACACCATGTCGCATATGGGGAGCCCCTATGTGCCTAAACATTGGAGCTCCCGCACAAGTCACCCCATTTTGGAAACTAGACACCTCAAGGATTATATCTAGGGGTATAGTGAGCATTTAGAACCTACAGCTACTTCACAGAATTTGATAATGTCATATTAAACATTTTGTTTTTTTCACACAATTTCTCACTTTTAGAGCATGTGCACAAGATACGGACACACCGTGTCCTGGTTGTCTCCTCCCCTGCATTTTTTTTGTAGTATTTCTTTATTAAATTAAAAAAAAAATGACGTAGGGCTTCGCCATATTTTTGGTCCAGCCAGGTACAGCAGGCAGCTACGGGCTGCCACCAACCCCTTCTGCCTAGTTTTACCTGGCTGGAAACCAAAAATATAGGGAAGCTCCTTTTTTTAAAAAAATTATTTCATGAAATAATTTAAAAAAAAAATGGCGTGGGCTTCGCCATATTTTTGGGCCAGCCAGGTACAACTAGGCAGCTGGGGGCTGGAATCCTCAGCGTAGGGAGGCCCAAGCTTTCTGGGCCCCCCCCGCTGCGAATTGCAGCCCACAGCCACCCCAGAAAATGGCGCATTCATAGAAGCGCCATTTTCTGGCACTGTATCCAGCTCTTCCAGCTGCCGTGTAGCGGTGGCAGACTGGGTAATAAGGGCAACCTATCAAAAGAGGAGTTTTTAGCCCAAATCAAAGGTATAAAAATCAATTTTATTGGTACATGATTAAAAATTCATAATAAATACTATGATGAAAATACAATGAAATATGCATCCAATCATAAATAATACACTAATTGAGGAGGGAACTGAAAATTAGACAAAAATTTATTCATCTGGATAATGGTCACAGACTATATTGCTTTCTCATTACATGCCATATAACATTATACAAGATAAAAATATGTAAAAAATATATAAAAATACAGAATAATAATGGTCAAAAATTCATAGCTATATAATGTTTAAGTAAAGGTCTGTCAGAAAACAAGTTGCTGCTTTGAAAACAGAAATGTGTAAAAAAATGTGTAATGCAAGTGCAATCTGTGAAACAATTATATACGTAATTCGTAAATACAAAACCGGATTCAATACCTTGTGCACAAATGTATATAAATGTGTATAAAAATATATATGCTGCTATTTAAACAAAATTATACAAGAAGTGCAGTCTAGATGAACACATTACATATAAATCATAAATGCCACAACAAAAACTCAATATCATGTGCACAATCTATATACAAACCAGTAAAAGCCAATACACCATTACAGTATATATCACTATTGCATCAAGTGAATGGACAAACAAAAAAACTACATAACACCAAACAATGACTGTGCTGCATAAAAAATCACACACCACAAAAATTATAAAAAGGCAGCAAGGTTACTCCAAGTGAAAAAATGGGGGGCGGGTTCAATATATATCGAGATGACAAACCAGCAGGTTCAGTGTAATATAATCACAGAAATCTATACTGAAAGGTGTCAATCACATAGATGTATTTACAGAAACCCACCTTCAATTATGGTTCAAGCGACTATACATTGGAGACCACCTCCCACAATAGTTAAACATAGATGTAAAAGCTACAGACCACTTATACTGCAAAAGGTCATAATTAAGGTGACACAAGAGAATATCAGTCGTGCCAAGTATAGCAGGAATAGGTCAGACCAGTATCACACTATAAATAACCATGTACAATTCCCATTGGTATATATAAAGGACAATGTCCATAACATCATAACACCTCAAATAGTGATCATAATTACCAGTTCCTAATGGATGCCTGGGGTCACCCTGACGCGTTTCGCCTGGGGGCTTCTTCCTGAGGGTGTAGCTGAAGGTAGGTACGCTCCTTATATAGGGGTATCAATGAATGAAGTGCGGGAGTAATGGCGCTTTGCCCGCGACGCCCTGGCTCAATCACCGGGTCGGCGTCTGACCTCACTTCCCCAGAGCCTCCCCCAGACGCGTCATAAGGGAGGGCTAGGGAAGCGACGCGCTGAAGACGCGTCTCCACGGTAACCGGCTGTGAACGTCGTGCGCCTAGCGCACGCGCACTAGATCATTACATTACTGCAGGGAAACAAGCAGTTTGTACATGTAGTAAAAGACTACAGAGTGCCACTCGCATAGGATCTAAACGGATTTCCCATATGTCCACACTAGAAGTAGACTAATCAGTCAGAGAATAATACAGTGTAAAAAGGCTATATACAATACCTATGATAACGCATATTAAATATATTTTAGAACATATGTAAGACGCTGATCGTGCAATAGAATAAAAAGTATGCAGTGCAAGTGAAAAAAGTGGAAACATATGAAAAAAAGAGACTTTTTATAATAGAAAATAAACATAAATAATAATAAATGAACAAAATAATAAAAAAATAATTAACAAAATAATAAAAAAGAAAAAGACTATATTTTATTCAGAAATAATAAATAAAATAATAAATAATAAAAAATAATATTAAATTAATACTTGTAGGAAAATAATTTAATGAAAATATATATAAAAAATCATAATAATAAAAAAATTAAAAAATAAATAATTTTTAAATTAAAAAAATAGAAAAAATAACAATTAAAGAAAAAATAATAAATAAAATAAAAAATAAAAAATGCAAAAAAGTGACGTGTGCAAGAATGTCAGCAGAAAAATATAAATATTATGGGATAATAATCCAATATCACCGTCACAAATAGGTCAGCAGTTCTCATCATATATATAAAAAAATTAAAAAAAAATATATATATAAAAAGGTTTTTTGTTCATCCAAAAAGCTTCTTAATCCCTGGTCATAATCTAAAAAAGAAGAAAGAGAACAAAATAATTAAAACACATCCATGAAAAATAAAAAAGTCATACCTAAAATCATAGGAATGAGGCAAAGCTGAGTATCTCGTTGAGTCCGTGCGGTCGCAGGCATCCTATTTTATGTATCCATTGTGTTTCCAGTTGGGCCAACTTTTTCCCCATATCCCCTCCACGTGAGTTTACAGGGATACAATCGATCCGCGACGCCCTGGCTCAATCACCGGGTCGGCGTCTGACCTCACTTCCCCAGAGCCTCCCCCAGACGTGTCATAAGGGAGGGCTAGGGAAGCGACGCGCTGAAGACGCGTCTCCACGGTAACCGGCTGTGAACGTCGCGCGCCTAGCGCACGCGCACTAGATCATTACCTCTGGGGAAGTGAGGTCAGACGCCGACCCGGTGATTGAGCCAGGGCGTCGCAGGCAAAGCGCCATTACTCCCGCACTTCATTCATTGATACCCCTATATAAGGAGCGTACCTACCTTCAGCTACACCCTCAGGAAGAAGCCCCCAGGCGAAACGCGTCAGGGTGACCCCAGGCATCCATTAGGAACTGGTAATTATGATCACTATTTGAGGTGTTATGATGTTATGGACATTGTCCTTTATATATACCAATGGGAATTGTACATGGTTATTTATAGTGTGATACTGGTCTGACCTATTCCTGCTATACTTGGCACGACTGATATTCTCTTGTGTCACCTTAATTATGACCTTTTGCAGTATAAGTGGTCTGTAGCTTTTACATCTATGTTTAACTATTGTGGGAGGTGGTCTCCAATGTATAGTCACTTGAACCATAATTGAAGGTGGGTTTCTGTAAATACATCTATGTGATTGACACCTTTCAGTATAGATTTCTGTGATTATATTACACTGAACCTGCTGGTTTGTCATCTCGATATATATTGAACCCCCCCCCCATTTTTTCACTTGGAGTAACCTTGCTGCCTTTTTATAATTTTTGTGGTGTGTGATTTTTTATGCAGCACAGTCATTGTTTGGTGTTATGTAGTTTTTTTGTTTGTCCATTCACTTGATGCAATAGTGATATATACTGTAATGGTGTATTGGCTTTTACTGGTTTGTATATAGATTGTGCAAATGATATTGAGTTTTTGTTGTGGCATTTATGATTTATATGTAATGTGTTCATCTAGACTGCACTTCTTGTATAATTTTGTTTAAATAGCAGCATATATATTTTTATACACATTTATATACATTTGTGCACAAGGTATTGAATCCGGTTTTGTATTTACGAATTACGTATATAATTGTTTCACAGATTGCACTTGCATTACACATTTTTTTACACATTTCTGTTTTCAAAGCAGCAACTTGTATTCTGACTGACCTTTACTTAAACATTATATAGCTATGAATTTTTGACCATTATTATTCTGTATTTTTTACATATTTGTACCTTGTATAATGTTGTATGGCATGTAATGAGAAAGCAATATAGTCTGTGACCATTATCCAGATGAATATATTTTTGTCTAATTTTCAGTTCCCTCCTCAATTAGTGTATTATTTATGATTGGATGCATATTTCATTGTGTTTTCATCATAGTATTTATTATGAATTTTTAATCATGTACCAATAAAATTGATTTTTATACCTTTGATTTGGGCTAAAAACTCCTCTTTTGATAGGTTGTTGTTGTTTTAGAGTTTGCCTAGCTTGACAGTGGCCTATGATCGGTGTGGGTAATAAGGGGTTAATGCCAGCTTTTAGGCAGCTGGCACTAAGCCGAGATTCATAACGTCTGGCCAATATTAGACCGGACCATTAGGAATCTCTAGTAGATTGTAAAGAAAACACAACACAGAGAAAAATATTTTTATTGGAAAAAAAAACACAAACACATATTTAGACCCCATCTTTATTACAGTGACGTCCGACGTAGTCCAGTGGGATGGTCCCACGTAGTCCATTGGGAAGGTTCGACGTAGTCCAGTGGGAGGTCCCACGACGATTCTCATTCAGATGATGATCTGAAGTTAACCCCCTGTGTGGCCACAAGGAGTTAACTGGAGGTCATCATCCCTGTGTGGTCACAAGGGGTTAACTGCAGATCCGGTAACCCCTTGTGACCACATAGGGATGATGACCTGCAGTTAACCCCTTGTGTGGTCACAAAGGGTTAACTGCAGGTCATCATCCCTGTGTGGTCACAAGGGGTTAACTGCAGATCCAGTAACCCCTTGTGACCACACAGGGATGATGACCTGCAGTTAACCCCTTGTGACCACACAAGGGGTTAACTGCAGGTCATCATCCCTGTGTGGTCACAAGGGGTTAACTACAGCTCCATTATCCCCTTGTGACCACACAGGGATAATGATCTGCAGTTAACCCCTTGTGACCACACAGGGGGTAAACTGCAGAAGACCCCTGTGTAGTCGTTCAGGGGTTAACTCTGCCTCTGTTCCGGCGCACGCAGAGCAGAGGCGTCGGGACAGAGGCAGAGAGAAGACGGCCGGCGACGCTGCAGGACGGGTAAGTATGAGAGAAGCAGGGAAGGGGGCCGGGGGGACCGGAGCAGAACGGGGGGGCTGCAGATCGGAGGGGGGGGGGTCGAGGGGACAGCATGGGGAAGACCTGGAGAAGGAGGGTGGGGGCTCTGATGACCGGAGGGGAGCGCAGCAGGGAGGAGGGGGAGCGCAGCAGGGGGAGCGGAGGAGGGGGAGATCAGGGGTGAGGGGGATGATATTGGGGGGCCACTGAGGGGACCAGTGGCCCCCAGGAATGGCAGCATCTCTAAGCGATCTGACCTGTCAGATCGCATAGAGATGCAGCGGAGGCGGCGGGTTTTACCGCCGGCTGCCGCCATTTTTAGGTGTAATGGGGGTGGGGGGGTGATCCCAGCACTGGGGGTCCTGGGGAAGGTAGGAGTTAATGCTTTCACTTTGATCCGACATGTGTTTTCATGTCGGATCAAAGTGAAAGCATTTTTACCGGCACTTTCACTTTGTGTAATATGATGATCGGTAAATGGTGCTTACTGGTCATCACATTACAGGTGCCGGTAAAAAAACACCCGATTCCTAATCTCTAGGGTCTCAGCTACCCCCGTAGCTGAAACCCCGGAGATTTTCGGCCACTGGGGGGCGCTACAGGGCTTATTCTGTTAGGACTTATTTAAACGTCCTAACAGAATAAGGACCCTGTTTTTAGGACGTTTATATACAGTGGGCCGTCACTAAGGTGTTAATATAATTGACAACTCCAACTTTCCACAGGAATTTTATGGTTTTCCACAAGGCGTTTATACTGCAAAGCTTCTTCAACTCTGTGTGGGTTCAGTAAAGTTATATCCTTTTTCGATACTACAATCCAAGCACAAAGTAAATTAAGTTTAGTAATTAAGGTAATTTCTTCAAAATTAAGCATCTCTTTTCTTCCAAGCTTGTAGAGTTTTTGGTTTAGATTATGCATGCGAAAACCTATTTTCACAGCTTTCTTATCAAATTGAGAGTAAAACAATTTATCCAAAATTTGCTGGTTGGACATCAGACTTTTAAGTTTAACTTTTTCAGCAGAGCTTTTGGTCAGCATCTGTTTTAGTTTTTTTCCCATCTCTTTTGTTTTAGCCTTACCTTCTCGTAATTTTGCAGTCTGCGTTTTCTACATTTGCAAGTCTGAAGCTTCTTTTTCTTCATATCTGCATGTAAAAAATGGCATGTTAGAAAATGCACAGGTAAAAATCATTGTCAAAACATATTTACTTTTTCATCCTATATCATTCTTGATGCTTTTTTTTTTTTTATAACAATTGAATGTAGCTTTTATATTGCATATACAGTTACTATTATGCAACAGAAAGTTTGTCTGAGTCCTCACACTTAGAGGTTTTCCACTACTAATGTGACCTCTTTTATTTTGTCATAACTATGCCTAAGTCACTTTCTCAATATACTCCTGCTGCCTACTCTGCTCCTGTAATCTTATCTCTAAGACACTGATAAACACCTTAATTATCATTCTTGCTTTGATCTTCTAGGCTGAAAACTGAAATTGGACAATCTCAGCAGCACACAAGACTGGTGGGGGCGGAGAGTGACAGTAGCCTTGTCACGTGTGCCCAGATCACACTTCTGTTACGCCTACAGGGCGTGCTAATGAAAAGTGGACTCAATAGACCACTGGTGGTGTAGTGGTAGCTGAATTCCCCGATACTCAAGAGACAGGAGGGTAACTTTCATAAAACCAAGGATGTTTATTAACTTAGTTCGTACAAATAAGCGAGGGGGAGGTGTGTGTTTATATGTGAAATCATCCTTAAAACCCATCCTGCATGATAATATAGGTGAATCTAATGGAAATGTAGAGTCTCTGTTGGTGGAGATAAGGGTGGGGGAAAAAATAATAAATTACTGATAGGGGTTTGTTATAAGCCCCAACAATAATGGAAGTGGAGGAGAATATCCTCATAAAGCAAATAGATGAAGCAGCGACTCAGGGAGAAGTCATTATTATGGGGGACTTCATTTACCCTGAAATACATTGGGGATCAGAAACCTGCAGTCCCAGCAAAGGTAATAAGTTTTTAACAACTATGAGAGACAATTACCTTTCAAAACTGGCTCAGGACCCAACAAGAAGGGGGGCACTGCTGGACCTAATATTAACCAACAGGCCGGACCACATATCAAATATACGGTTTGGAAGTCACTTGGGTAATAGTGATCACAAAATAATACGTTTTCAAATATCCTTTAATAAAATGTGTAGTAGAGGGGCTACAAGGACACTAAACTTCAGGAAGGCAAATTTCCAACAGTTGAGAGATGATCTTAGTGCAATAAACTGGGATGATGTCCTGAGACATAAAAGTACACAAAGCAAATGGGAGACGTTTATTAGCATCCTGAATAGGGCCTGTGCACAATATATATCCTATGGGAATAAGCATGCTTGAAATAGGAGGAAACCACTATGGCTGGCTAAGGCTGTAAGGGGCGCAATAAGTGACAAAAAGAAAGCATTTACAGAATTAAAGCAAGTAGTTGAGGCATTAAATAAATACAGAAAATTAAATAACATTTGTAAAAAGCAAATCAAGGCAGCAAAGATTGAGACAGAGAGACTCATTGCCAGAGAAAGTAAAAATAATCCCAAAATATTTTTAACTATATAAATAGTAAGAAACTACTGGCCCCTTTAAAAATAGTCTGGGTGAAATGGTGGATTAGGATGAGGAAAAAGCCAATATGCTAAATGACTTTTTTTCAACAGTATTTACACAATAAAATCCCAGACAATATGATCAGTGATAACAAAAACTCTCAAATGTCACCTGCTTAACCCAGCAGGAAGTACGGCATCGTCTAAAAATCACTAAAATTGACAAATCCCCGGGCCCGGATGGGATACCCCCCAGACTGCTGCAGGAATTAAGTACTGTCATAGATAGACCATTATTTTTATTATTTAAAGATTCCATAATAACAGGGTCTGTACCACAGAACTGGCGTATAGCAAATGTGGTGCCAATATTCAAAAAGGGGACAAGAACTGAACTTGGAAATTATAGGTCAGTAAGCTTAACCTCTACTATGGGTAAAATCCTAGAGTGTTTTCCAAGAGATGCTATACTGGAGTATCTGAAGAAAAATAACCTCATGACCCAATATCAACATGGTTTTACGAGGGACCATTCCTGTCAAACTAATCTGATAAGCTTCTATGAAGAAGTAAGTTCTCAACTGGACCAAAGAAATGCAGTGGACGTGGTGTATATGGACTTTTCAAAAGCTTTTGATACGGTGCCACACAAAAGGTTGATGCATAAAATGAGAGCAATGGGGATAGGGGAAAATATGTGTAAGTGCGTTAAGAACTGGCTTAGTGATAGGAAACAAAGGGTGGTCATTAATGGAACACACTCAGAATGGGTCACAGTTAACAGTGGGGTACCACAGGGGTCAGTGTTGGGCCCGCTTCTTTTTAATATATTAATGACCTTGTAGGGGGCATACAGAGTAGAATCTCAATATTTGCAGATGACACTAAACTCTGCAGCGTAATCAATACAGAGGAGAACAATTTTATATTACAGGAGGATTCATGTAAACTAGAAGCTTGGGCTGATAAATGGCAAATGAGCTTTAATGGGGATGAATGTAAGGTCATGCACTTGGGCAGAGGAAACAAAAGGTATACTTATGTGCTTAATTGTAAAACACTGGGCAAAATTATCACTGAAAAAGACCTGGGTGTATGGGTAGATGACAAACTCACATTTAGTGGCCAGTGTCAGGCAGCTGCTGCAAAGGCAAATAAAATAATGGGATGCATTTAAAGAGGCATAGATGCTCATGAGGAGAACATAATTTTACCTCTATACAAGTCACTAGTGTGACCACACTTAGAATACTGTGTACAATTCTGGTCTCCGGTGTATAAGAAAGACATAGCTGAACTAGAGCGGGTGCAGAGAAGAGCGACCAAGGTTATTAGAGGACTGAGGGGTCTGCAATACCAAAACAGGTTATTAAACTTGGGGTTATTTAGCTTGGAAAAACAAAGGCTTAGGGGTAATCTTATAATAATGTATAAATATATAAGGGGACAGTACAGAGACCTTTCTAATGATCTCTTTACTCTTAGACCTGAGACAGGGACAAGGGGGCATCCTCTACGTCTGGAGGAAGGAAGGTTTAATCATAATCACAGACGTGGATTCTTTACTGTAAGAGTAGTGAGACTATGGAACTCTCTGCCACGTGAGGTTGTAATGAGTGACTCACTACTAACATTTAAGAAGGGCCTGGATTAGGGATGGGCGAATCTACTCGCTAGGACTCGTTACTCGGCGAGTAGTAAGGGACTCGCAGGACTCGGTACTCTGCGAGTTTCCCAGCGTTTACTCGCACGAGTCCAATGCAAATCATTGGCAAACGCTGACAAAACTAGGATTGCCATTGTTTGCATTAGACTCGGCTACTGTGCCAGTGATAGCAGGGAAACTCGCAAATAACTGCTGTTTCTTTGCGAGCCGAGTCCAGCTGTCTTCTCTGTGCAGCTCCAGGGTCCTAGAGCCCGCCTGCTCACAGAGATGATGTAGCAGTGCTGAGATTGTTCTCAGTCTGCTCATTCCCTGTGCATAGACATCTATATCTATGCACAGGGGATGTAGCAGAGAGGACATCGCGTTTTGGACTACGTCGGACGGAAGAGGATTTTTTTAATTAAAGATGGAGTCCCTAATGGCTTTTTTTTTATTTCAAATAAAAAATTTTCTCTGTGTTTTTTTAACCCTTTATTGGAGATTCTTAGTGGCTGGGTCAAACGTGGCCTGACATTAAGAATCTCGGGCTTAATACCAGCTTGTATAACAAAGCTGGTATTAACCCCTTTATTACCCAGCGTGCCACCGCCACCAGGGCCACTGGAAGAGCGGGGTTCAGCGCCAGAGGATGGCGCTTCAATGAACGCGCCATCTTCTGGGGCGGCTGCGGGCTGCAATTTGCAACGGGGGGTGCCCAGAAAGCTTGGGCATCCCTGCGCTGCGGATTCCAGCCCCCAGCTGCTTAGCTGTACCTGGCTAGACATAGAAATTGCGCGGAGCCCCACGCATTTTTTTTAAATTATTTCATGAATTTCAGAGTCTTAGAGTCAGAGTCTCAGAGTCAGAGTCTCAGAGACAGAGTCTCAGAGTCAGAGTCTCAGAGTCAAAGTCCAGAGTCAGAATCTCAGAGAGTCAGAGTCAGAAAATCTCAGAGAGTCAGAGTCAGAGTCAGAATCTCAGAGAGTCAGATCAGAGTCAGAATCTCAGAGAGTCAGAGTCAGAATCTCAGAGAGTCAGAGTCAGAGTCAGAATCTCAGAGAGTCAGAGTCAGAATCTCAGAGAGTCAGAGTCAGAGTCAGAATCTCAGAGAGTCAGAGTCAGAATCTCAGAGAGTCAGAGTCAGAATCTCAGAGAGTCAGAGTCAGAATCTCAGAGAGTCAGAGTCAGAATCTCAGAGTCTCAGAGTCTCAGAGAGTCAGAGTCAGAGTCAGAATCTCAGAGAGTCAGAATCAGAGTCAGAATCTCAGAGAGTCAGAGTCAGAATCTCAGAGAGTCAGAGTCAGAGTCAGAATCTCAGAGAGTCAGAGTCAGAGTCAGAATCTCAGAGAGTCAGAGTCAGAATCTCAGAGAGTCAGAGTCAGAGTCAGAATCTCAGAGAGTCAGAGTCAGAGTCAGAATCTCAAAGAGTCAGAGTCAGAGTCAGAATCTCAGAGAGTCAGAGTCAGAATCTCAGAGAGTCAGAGTCAGAATCTCAGAGTCTCAGAGTCTCAGAGAGTCAGATTCAGAGTCAGAATCTCAGAATCTCAGAGTCTCAGAGTCTCAGAGTCAGAGTCAGAATCTCAGAGAGTCAGAGTCAGAGTCAGAATCTCAGAGAGTCAGAGTCAGAATCTCAGAGTCTCAGAGTCAGAGTCAGAATCTCAGAGTCTCAAAGTCAGAATCTCAGAGTCTCAGAGTCAGAATCTCAGAGAGTCAGAGTCAGAATCTCAGAGAGTCAGAGTCAGAATCTCAGAATCTCAGAGTCTCAGAGAGTCAGAGTCAGAATCTCAGAGAGTCAGAGTCAGAATCTCAGAGAGTCAGAGTCAGAATCTCAGAGAGTCAGAGTCAGAATCTCAGAGAGTCAGAGTCAGAATCTCAGAATCTCAGAGTCTCAGAGAGTCAGAGTCTCAGAGTCTCAGAGAGTCAGAATCTCAGAGTCTCAGAGTCTCAGAATCTCAGAGAGTCAGAGTCAGAATCTCAGAATCTCAGAGTCTCAGAATCTCAGAGTCTCAGAGTCTCAGAGAGTCAGAGTCAGAATCTCAGAGTCTCAGAGAGTCAGAGTCAGAATCTCAGAGAGTCAGAGTCAGAGTCAGAATCTCAGAGAGTCAGAGCCAGAGTCAGAATCTCAGAGAGTCAGAGTCAGAATCTCAGAGTCTCAGAGTCAGAGTCAGAATCTCAGAGTCTCAGAGTCAGAGTCAGAATCTCAGAGTCTCAGAGTCAGAATCTCAGAATTTCATGAAATAATTTAAAAAAAATGCGTGGGGCTCCGCGCAATTTCTATTTCTAGCCAGGTACAGCTAAGCAGCTGGGGGCTGGAATCCGCAGCGCAGGGATGCCCAAGCTTTCTGGGCACCCCCCGCTGCAAATTGCAGCCCGCAGCCGCCCCAGAAGATGGCGCGTTCATTGAAGCGCCATCCTCTGGCGCTGAACCCCGCTCTTCCAGCGGCCCTGGTGGCGGTGGCACGCTGGGTAATAAAGAGGTTAGGGCCAGCTTTGTATTATCAGCTGGCCCTAAGCCCGAAATTTATGGCGGTCACGCCAATATTAGACATGACCGCCATGAATTTCTATTAAATTGTTTTAAAAAAAACACAACACAGAGAAATTTTTTTATTAGAAATAAAAAAAAAAGCCATTAGAGACTCCATCTTTAATTAAAAAAATCCTCTTCCGTCCAACGCAGTCCAAAACGCGATGTCCTCTCTGCTCATCCCTGTGCATAGATATAGATGTCTATGCACAGGGAATGAGCAGACTGAGAACAATCTCAGCACTGCTACATCAGGCAGCAGGCGGGCTCTAGGACCCTGGAGCTGTGGCAGCCAGCACACTGAGCAGACAGGACTCTTATCTGTGCGAGTTTCCCAGCGATTACAGTTGCAAAGTAAACGAGTCCAATGCAAATAAATGACAAAACTAGAATTGCTTCAGGCTGAAGCTTCCGAGACACATCTGCGATTTGTAAATCTCACACTACTCGCTATTACTCGCTTCCCCATTCATTAACATTGGACTCGCTAGACTCGCAACGAGTAGCGAGTCCTGGGCTCGGACTCGCTAGAGTCAAGCGATTCCGAGTAATTTAGGATTCGCCCATCACTAGCCTGGATGCCTTTCTTGAAAACTATAATATTTCCCGTTATATATACTAGATTCTTTGATAGAGCGTTGAACCATAGAACCATTCTGATGGCCATATCTGGAGTCAGGAAGGAATTTTTTTCCCCAATGTGGAGCTAGTGTTGCCACATGGGTTTTTTTTGCCTTCCTCTGGATCAACATGTTAGGCTATAGGTTGAACTAGATGGACTTAAAGTCTTCCTTCAACCTTAAAAACTATGATACTATGATGATAAGCGTTCACAAAGGGGAAAGGTGCCTGAGGCGAGGACCTTCTGGATTGCGGCACTGTACCACGTAGTGGAGCACTGGCAAAGGTTAACCCATATACATGAATTCCCCCGTCACAACACCTAGAGTCCTGAATGATGCGAATTCCTGGACCAGAGGGGCGACCCATACAGATCAGACAGTAGATAAGGAGGAACTGTAGAACACTGGCTAGAATCAAGTGGAAACAATGCAGCAGTCTTCTTAATGCAGACATCAGCAGATTGTGGCCTGAGCTGAGGCAATGATTTCCAGAGATTAAACACATTGCTCAGGCACCTCCCATAGGGGAAGGGTGGCTTTTATGCTCAGAGCAGCAGCACTCAAGCAGAGGCCTAATGGAGAACAGGTGTATTGCTCCTATAAGTGTGTGTAGGATGCCAGGCACGCATCCTAAGAACATTCCCAGGAAACCTACCAAGAGGCCGCAGGTTCCAAACGGAGAGGGAGACAGACTGTCGCATGGAACCATAAGTAGGGTGAGCAGAACTAGTGGAGCTGCTTGGTGAGCACCTATCTCCCTGCTTAGCAGAAATTGGCCCCGATGACTTAATAATTCCATGCCTACAAACATTGATGTTGTCCTTAAAAATCATAAAGGTCATATAAATAATCATTTTTGACCTGTGGTATACTCATTTATGCATTCATAAATGACAATTATATTATTAACAAATATAATATTAACATTACTTTCATGTTCTCTAGAACGAGGGTGTGGACCCATTGTGCCATGGGCCGGGCTTACCTCTGAGGAGTGTGACTAAGTGCCTACTGGGTATTCCCCAGAGCTTTTGATAGCAAGGTTGGATTTGGCTGCAGGTAGACACCAGGTACCACTGCGGGGTAGTCCCTGGACTGCTGCAGCCGACCCAAGGGTCAATGACACAGGAGCAGACATGGATATATACAAACAGAACCAGAGTCTTTTCTATGCTCAATTATGTGATTAAATTTTATTTACAAAAAATGCACGCATTTAAAAATGCAAGTTTTGGCTGAAAATACAGGCAGCGCTGATTAACACAGCATGATGTTACAGATTACATCTAGGAGATGGAGGCTTAGGCAGAGGGTTCCTTCTATCCTGCACAGCGTGCAGATACAATTTCGGTATGTTCAGTTGTGGTAATATAAACTAAATGAGCACTGCTCTCTTAAAGTCATTGATGTGGGGCTGATGGGGCCTTATCTAATGTATAATTGCCGTAGCGCACTTTCGTAAGTTTCGGCGCTACTTCCGTCGTCGTGGACGTGGCTGCCTCGCAGCCAAGCGACCCACGAAGCATTGCCGGGCGCGAGCAATGGCCGTGAGCAATGGCCGCGAGGCCATTGCGAGCCGTCGCTGGGGCGCGAGCAATGGCCGCGAAGCGGCCATTGCGAGTCTCCGGCCCCATGGAACGACCGACGAGAGCCGAGCCCCGTGGCCGAAAATATGAACCAAGGGCCCGGCCATAAATTCCGCAAAACACCGCTATGTATCTCTATGGGAAGTGAGGCGCTATGCTGATTGGTCGCCGCAGCACACAGCGACCAATCAGCATAGCGCCTCACTTAAGCGGGAAATTTGAAACTTAAAGTCGTCCATTATATCTCTATGGGAAGTGAGGCGCTATTCTCATTGGTTGCTGTGTGCTGCCGGCGACCAATGAGAATAGCGCCTCACTTAAGCGGGAAATTTGAAAATCAAAGTCGTCCATTATATCTCTATGGAAAGTGAGGCGCGATTCTCATTGGTCGCTGTGTGCTGCCGGCGACCAATGAGAATAGCGCCTCACTTCCCATAGAGATATAATGGACGACTTTGATTTTCAAATTTACCGCTGAAAGTGAGGCGCTATTCTCATTGGTCGCCGGCAGCACACAGCGACCAATGAGAATCGCGCCTCACTTCCCATAGAGATCGTAAAAAACGGGGGTGAGTGGAGTGGCACTAAGACACGGGATCCACCAGTCACACGTTTAGACAGAACGAATGCAAAAAGGGGGAGAGAAACGTGTATGTATGACCGGGATTGGGGAAGAAATGTATATAACACTTGTTAAAGTGAAAAAATAGATTTTATTGCAACAAATCCATGTGAATAAGGTAAAAAAGCACAAAACATTAAAACCATCTAAAAAATGTGCAACACCGCACACCTGCTCTACCCTGAGGAAGCTGTCATTTAGGCAGCGACACGCGTAGGTCCAGAGCCACGCTTTCTATGCCTCCTTGCCTGCAGATGTATCATGACTGGTGACTAACTTGCAATCTTCATTTCTATTTACAGATATGCGGTTTTCCCATTGCATTGCTTTTCTTTTGTATGGTCTATTCTGGTCCTACTCTTAATAGGGCAACTTCAGAGGTTTTCATTTGCCTCTCAATTGTCTCTCATTGCCCTTTACTACATTGCATTGAGCCTCAGATATAGTTACTATCTTGTCTATTTTTGGCTCTAACAGCTAGGTGACCTTACTGCATATCTGTTTTCTGAATTATGGGAATTGGTGTTATTTATTTACCCCTGCGTTTTGTTACCAGGCTAATTCTGCAGGTTCAGTATTACTGCTATAAATCATAGGAGGCATGTATCTGTGATATATCTCGTGCGGTGTTGCACATTTTTTAGATGGTTTTAATGTTTTGTGCTTTTTTACCTTATTCACATGGATTTGTTGCAATAAAATCTATTTTTTCACTTTAACAAGTGTTATATACATTTCTTCCCCGATCCCGGTCATACATACACGTTTCTCTCCCCCTTTTTACTTCCCATAGAGATATAATGGACGACTTTGATTTTCAAATTTACCGCTGAAAGTGAGGCGCTATTCTCATTGGTCGCCGGCAGCACACTGCGACCAATGACAATAGCACCTCACTTCCCATAGAGATACATAGCGGTGTTTCGAACAATGCATGGCCGGCCCCTTGGTTCGATTTTCGACCACGGCGCTCGGCTATCGCCGGCCCAATAAAATCGCAATGGACCTACGTGCCGGACTTACCGAGGCTGCAACGACTCACCTATCTATCTATCTATCTATCTATCTATCTATCTATCTATCTATCTATCTATCTATATCTATCTATATCTATCTATCTATATCTATATCTATCTATATCTATATCTATATCTATCTATCTATCTATCTATCTATCTATCTATATGTATCTATCTACCTATATCTACCTATATCTATCTATATCTATCTATATCTATCTATATCAGATAGATATAGATAGATATAGATACATAGATAGATATAGATAGATATAGATAGATAAATATAGATAGATTATCTATCTATCTATCTATCTATCTATCTATCTATCTATCTATCTATCGAAGCGGCCATTGCGAGCCGTTGCAGGGGCGAGTCTCCCGCCCCGGCGACGACCGACAAACGCCGAGCGCCGTGGCCGAAAATAGAACCAAGGGCCCGGACATAATTTCCTCTAAACACCGCTATGTATCTCTATGGGAAGTGAGGCGCTATGCTGATTCGTCGGCGCAGCACACAGCAACCAATCAGCATAACGCCTCACTTTCAGCCGTAAATTTGAAACTCATAGTCGTCCATTATATCTCTATGGGAAGTGAGGCGCGATTCTCATTGGTCGCTGTGTGCTGCCGGCGACCAATGAGAATAGCGCCTCACTTTCAGCGGTAAATGTGACACTCTAAGTCGTCCATTATATCTCTATGGGAAGTGAGGCGCTATTCTCATTGGCCGCCGCCAGCACACCGCGACCAATGAG
Organism: Allobates femoralis; assembly: GCA_033576535.1. NCBI lineage: Eukaryota > Metazoa > Chordata > Amphibia > Anura > Aromobatidae > Allobates > Allobates femoralis. The sequence goes on from JARQOC010000011.1 coordinate 121,345,155, forward strand.
AATAGCGCCTCACTTCCCATACAGATATAATGGACGACTTTGAGTTTCACATTTACCGCTGAAAGTGAGGCGCTATTCTCATTGGTCGCCGCCAGCACACAGCGACCAATGAGAATAGCGCCTCACTTCCCATAGAGATATAATGGACGACTTTGAGTTTCAAATTTACCGCTGAAAGTGAGGCGCTATTCTCATTGGTCACCGCCAGAACACAGCGACCAATGAGAATAGCGCCTCACTTCCCATAGAGATATAATGGATGACTTGGAGTTTCACATTTACCGCTGAAAGTGAGGCGCTATTCTCATTGGTCGCCGCCAGCACACAGCGACCAATGAGAATACCGCCTCACTTCCCATAGAGATACATAGCGGTGTCTCGAGCGATGCATGGACCTAAATGACGGAGTTACCGCGGCTGCAACGACTCACCTATCTATCTATCTATCTATCTATCTATCTCTCTATCTATCTATCTATCTATCTATCTATATGTATATCTATATGTATCTATCCATCTATCTATCTATCTATCTATCTATCTATCTATCTATCTATCTATCTATCTCTCTATCTATCTATCTATCTATCTATCTATCTATATTATCTATCTATATCTATCTATCTATCTAGAAATAGAAAAATGAGTGAGCAGCGGTTCTTTTCTAGCATATGCTCGGTGCTTGTCAGTCCTTAGGATGGCAATCAACCACCTCTCCAGACATATAGTTACAAAATAAAGGCTGCAGCACACAAAAATTTGATGATTTTAGCCTTTAATGGCTCTCTGGCATTGGATCAGCGACGTTTCGGTCAGCTCTTCCAGCAGTCACTTATGGCAAATGCTGGGGTTTTATACACCCTCCAATTACAATCATCATTATCATCTTTTACAAAACATCATACAAGTGTTTAAAAATGTTTACAATCGTGTTAACTGTCACATTGTGAATCTATATACATCTTTTCACTTTAAATTAACATTACAATGGTGCTAATCACTGTACTTACTAAGAATCCTGTTAAGTGGATCACTTATTACCCAGGTGCCCGCCTAATCACATTAAATTATTGGAAATAGACCAACACAGTGCATAAACTCCATGTGCAGCCTTTCCTAGGCTGCGCGCCGCCATGACGGCTTGTTTATATTCTAATGCGCATGCGCATAAGGGTGAAGCGTCCCTAGTTACAGTAAACGCTTGTGGCACCGATTTTAGATGTCCCGTGCATGCGCGCTACGATCCGGCGCCCGGCGGTGTATCCTCTTATTCCTTCCTTTCCTCCCTACCCACAATGTGCGATTTAATGCTGCAATATGTGTTATAACATGACGTTCTTAGTGCCTTAACACTTTTTAACAGTGTAGGCTATATAAGGATGTCTTCACTATGAAAAACATGTGAATTTGAACTTTTGTTCTAAAGTGCATTATTATAGTGGGCATATAAGCAATCTGATCTTTAAATCTTTGCCTTATTTTATTTAAATGGAAAACCTTTACATGGATTATCCATATAGTATATCTTATTCAAGGATTGCTGACCTATCTTCATCATATGGAAGGGAACTGAAACAGAGCTAATGTCCTTTTACAGTTACATGAATACAATTAATGATACAATAAAATTCACTGAGGTACACTCTCCAACAGAAATGCAATTTCTAGACGTCAAAGTGTTACTACAAGAGGGCCAAATAAGTACAACACTTTTTGTCAAGGCCACAGATAAAAATAAACTACTCCATTACACTAGTGGACATCCCAATAGCCTCAAAAAAGCAATTCCGCTCAGTCAAATGACCAGAGTAAGTAGAATTGTAAGTAATGAGGATGAAAAAAATCTAGAAATAGATAAGTTGATTAATAGATTCAAACAGAGAGGGTATCCAGATGTAATTCTGAAACAACAGAGGAAAAAATTAGAACACACGAATGAGAAAGACGACACTAAAGGCCACGTCACACGCATCAATCTTATGAGCGATATTGTTAGCGATCACGTGCACGCGCGATCGCTAACGATATCGCTCACATCGCTGGTGAGCTGTCACACAGGCAGACTCACCAGCGATGTGGAGCAGCGAGATCGCTGGTAACTATGGTACACATCGGGTTACTAGGCGCCGCGCGGCGCTTAGTAACCCGACGTTTACCAAAGATACCATCTCTCAGCATAGGCTCTGCCGCTGGGAGATCGTTCATCGTGGTGTTATACACCACGATGAGGCAGATTGATCAAGCGATTATCGCTTGATTTGAGCTCCTGCTCACAAATCTGCGATCAATCAATCAAGCAATTTTACATTGTAAAATCGCTTGATTACACGCAGCGACGCACAGACGATATCGCTTAAGCGATCAAAAAAGCAGATCACTTAAGCGATATCGCTCATAAGATTGATGCGTGTGACGTGGCCTTAAGACAAAAAGGATCCCATTAATACTGACATATGGGGAAGAAACAAAAAGCGTGGTCAACATTGTCCAGAAACACTGGGGAATGTTGAAAAAGTGCCTACCCCAAATTGAGGAATATAAAAATCCACCCATAGTATCATATAAAAAAGGAAGACACTTAAAGGACTGGTTAGTCAGGTCAGACATTGGTACAATCTATTATATAATTGCCGTAGCGACTTCCGTCGCGACCGGCGCTACTTCCTGTGGCTTTGTTCGCGTAGCTCAGAACTTTCTCCAGGACTCTGACCGTGGCCATATAGCGGCCACGCGACTCGCGAAGCAATGCCCGCAAAGCGGGCATTGCGAGTCGTTGCCCCGCGAACAAAGCCACAGCATGGGGCTGTAGTGTACACCGCTATGGTATACTACAGCCCCATGCCCATACGCCTGTTCGCCCGTAAGCTCCCGCTGCTGTCGCTACCCCCACCCCCTAACCCCCGTCGCCCCTAAGCCCCTACCCCTAAGCCCCGCCGCATCCTAAGCCCCTACCCCCTAAGCCCCGCCGCATCGCCCCTAAGCCCCTACCCTCTAAGCCCCGCCGCATCCTAAACCCCCGCCGATACCCCCTAAGCCCCGCCGCCCCTAAGCCTCTACCCCCTAAGCCCCGCCGCCTCCTAAAACCCCGCCGATACCCCCTAAGCCCCGCCGCCTCCTAAGACCCCGTCGCTGTCCCCCGCCGCTGGCGCTATCCCTCCGTCACTGGCGCTATCCTCTAAGCCCCGCCGCCCCTAAGCCCCTACTCCCTAAGCCCCGCCGCATCCTAAGACCCCGCCGATACCCCCTAAGCCCTATCCTCTAAGCCCCGCCGCCCCGCCGCCCCTACCCCCTAAGCCCCGCCGCCTCCTAAGCCCCCGCCGCCCCTAAGCCCCTATCCCCTAAACCCCGCCGCCTCCTAAGCCCCCGCCGCCCCTAAGCCCCTACCCCCTAAGCACCGCATCCTAAACCCCCGCCGATACCCCCTAAGCCCCGCCGCCTCCTAAGCCCCCGTCGCTGTCCCCCGCCGCTGGCGCTATCCCCCGCCGCTGGCGCTATCCTCTAAGCCCCGCCGCCCCTAAGCCCCTACCCCCTAAGCCCCGCCGCATCCTAAGCCCCCGCCGATACCCCCTAAGCCCTCTCCTCTAAACCCCGCCGCCCCTAAGCCCCTACCCCCTAAGCCCCACCGCCTCCTAAGCCCCCGCCGACCCCGCCGCCCCTACCCCCTAAGCCCCGCCGCATCCTAAACCCCCGCCGATACCCCCTAAGCCCCGCCGCCTCCTAAGCCCCCCTCGCTGTCCCCCGCCGCTGGCGCTATCCCCCCGCCGCTGGCGCTATCCTCTAAGCCCTGCCGCCCCTAAGCCCCTACCCCCTAAGCCCCGCCGCATCCTAAGCCCCCGCCGATACCCCCTAAGCCCTATTCTCTAAGCCCCACCGCCCCTAAGCCCCTACCCCCTAAGCCCCGCCGCATCCTAAACCCCCGCCGATACCCCTAAGCCCCGCCGCCTCCTAAGCCCCCGTCGCTGTCCCCCGCCGCTGGCGCTATCCCCTAAACCCCGCCGCCCCTAAGCCCCTACCCCTAAGCCCCGCCGCATCCTAAACCCCCGCCGCCCCTAAGCCCCTACCCTCTAAGCCCCGCCGCATCCTAAACCCCCGCCGATACCCCCTAAGCCCCGCCGCCTCCTAAGCCCCCGTCGCTGTCCCCCGCCGCTGGCGCTATCCCCTAAACCCCGCCGCCCCTAAGCCCCTACCCCCTAAGCCCCGCCGCATCCTAAGCCCGCGCCGATACCCCCTAAGCCCCGCCGCCTCCTAAGCTCCCGCCGCCCCTAAGCCCCTACCCCCTAAGCCCCGCCGCATCCTAAACCCCCGCCGCCTCCTAAGCTCCCGCCGCTGTTGCTACCCCCTAAGGCCCGCCGCATCCTAAGCCCCTAAGCCCCGCCGCCTCCTAAGCTCTCGCCGCTGTCCCCCGCCACTGTCGCTACCCCCTAAGGCGCTACACCCTAATCCCCCGCCGTCCCCTAACCCACCACCACCGTCGATCACTTACATGTCTTCTTCTTCATCTCATCGTCCGTCCGATCCACAAGTCCTCCGTCCGGCCAGGCGTCCTCTTCGTCCGGTCCCGGGGGTCTTCTCTCTTCTTTCCGCCATCTCCGGCTCCGACGTCCTCTTCACTTCCCATAGACATAGAATGGATGAAAATTCTTCCATTCTATGTCTAAGGGAAGTGAGGCGCTATTCTGATTGGTCGCCGTAAGCACACAGCGACCAATCAGAAGAGCGCCTCACTTCCCATAGACATACATTAGCGGTGTCTCGCTAAATATATGCCCGGCCTTCTGGTTCTATTTTCCGGCCATACAATCGGCGACACACCGCTATGTATGTCTATAGGAAGTGAGGCTCTCTTCTGATTGGTCGCTGTGTGCTGACGCCGACCAATCAGAATAGCGCCTCATTTCTCAATGCATCTCTATGGGAATGCGCCCTCCACTCACAATCGTGGCGCCATTTTTGAAAAAATACAGCGACCAATCACATTCATGGCGCCATCTTTCTGAGGTTGCCGCTCACCAATCAGATAAGGCCGCTATTTATAGCGGGAAATTTGAATTTTCAACCTCTTTGAATCCTGTTTGCGAGACGAGAAACTACCGCTGGACCATCTGTTGGACTATCCTTCGGCCAAGAAATCCATCCTTCATGAGGGTCTTTGAGGGAGAACGAGAAGCTACCGCTGGACCATCTGTTGGACTATATTTCAGCCAAGATATCCATCCTTTGTGAGGCCTGTCGGGAAGCAAGCGCCGGATCGACTTCTGCAATTGATCAGCTAAGATATCCTTTTTTAAATCTACCTTTTCACATCAGAGTCTATATGCCTGACGCTACGTTTTATTTTCACCTCTTTTGCTATCTTTATTTTCACCACTTTTACTCTCTTGCGCCATGCAGCGCCAATCGGCGCTGCATGGAGCCTGCGCCACAGTTCGGACACTTCGCCGCTAAAAGCGCCGACTTCTGCGCTACAAGCGCAAACTTTGGCGCTTCTAGCGGCCTCCGCGGTCTATGAGACCGCTGTGCCCGAATACTCATTCAGGTGCCGCCCATACCACTTGCCGCTCTTCCCGGTGACCGCCGACCAATCACATTCTCTGCACCTCTTCCCATAGAGATGCATTGAGAATTGAAGAGCGATTGTGATTGGCCGCTATGGATTTTCAAAAATGGCGCCGCGATTGTGATTGGAGGGCGCATTCCCATAGAGATGCATTGAGAAATGAGGCGCTATTCTGATTGGTCGCCGTCAGCACACAGCGACCAATCAGAAGAGTGCCTCACTTCCTATAGACATAGCGGTGTGTCACCGATTTTATGGCCGGAAAATAGAACCAGAAGGCCGGGCATATATTTTGCGAGACACCGCTAATGTATGTCTATGGGAAGTGAGGCGCTCATCTGATTGGTCGCTGTGTGCTTACGGCGACCAATCAGAATAGCGCCTCACTTCCCATACACATACATTAGCGGTGTATCGCGAAAAATATGGCCGCCCTTCTCGTTCTATTTTCAGGGACGGGGCTCGGTTATTTCCGGTCCAAAAAAAAAGATGTTCTGTATTTATGTATCTTTATTTGTATCTATGTTTCTGTCTATATTCTTAGATAGATAGATAGATAGATAGATAGATAGCTAGATAGATAGATAGATAGATAGATAGATAACAAGAGAAAAAAAAAACTGCACAGCACTCAAAGACAAATGTGAACTGGTGCTAGCAAAGCTGCAGGGTTATATAATATGAAAAAGATCCTTGCAGCACACAGCTACTACTGGGCATATAAGCAATCTGATCTTTAAATCTTTGCCTTATTTTATTTAAATGGAAAACCTTTACATGGATTATCCATATAGTATATCTTATTCAAGGATTGCTGACCTATCTTCATCATATGGAAGGGAACTGAAACAGAGCTAATGTCCTTTTACAGTTACATGAATACAATTAATGATACAATAAAATTCACTGAGGTACACTCTCCAACAGAAATGCAATTTCTAGACGTCAAAGTGTTACTACAAGAGGGCCAAATAAGTACAACACTTTTTGTCAAGGCCACAGATAAAAATAAACTACTCCATTACACTAGTGGACATCCCAATAGCCTCAAAAAAGCAATTCCGCTCAGTCAAATGACCAGAGTAAGTAGAATTGTAAGTAATGAGGATGAAAAAAATCTAGAAATAGATAAGTTGATTAATAGATTCAAACAGAGAGGGTATCCAGATGTAATTCTGAAACAACAGAGGAAAAAATTAGAACACACGAATGAGAAAGACGACACTAAAGGCCACGTCACACGCATCAATCTTATGAGCGATATTGTTAGCGATCACGTGCCACGCGCGATCGCTAACGATATCGCTCACATCGCTGGTGAGCTGTCACACAGGCAGACTCACCAGCGATGTGGAGCAGCGAGATCGCTGGTAACTATGGTACACATCGGGTTACTAGGCGCCGCGCGGCGCTTAGTAACCCGACGTTTACCATAGATACCATCTCTCAGCATAGGCTCTGCCGCTGGGAGATCGTTCATCGTGGTGTTATACACCACGATGAGGCAGATTGATCAAGCGATTATCGCTTGATTTGAGCTCCTGCTCACAAATCTGCGATCAATCAATCAAGCAATTTTACATTGTAAAATCGCTTGATTACACGCAGCGACGCACAGACGATATCGCTTAAGCGATCAAAAAAGCAGATCACTTAAGCGATATCGCTCATAAGATTGATGCGTGTGACGTGGCCTTAAGACAAAAAGGATCCCATTAATACTGACATATGGGGAAGAAACAAAAAGCGTGGTCAACATTGTCCAGAAACACTGGGGAATGTTGAAAAAGTGCCTACCCCAAATTGAGGAATATAAAAATCCACCCATAGTATCATATAAAAAAGGAAGACACTTAAAGGACTGGTTAGTCAGGTCAGACATTGGTACAATCTATTATATAATTGCCGTAGCGACTTCCGTCGCGACCGGCGCTACTTCCTGTGGCTTTGTTCGCGTAGCTCAGAACTTTCTCCAGGACTCTGACCGTGGCCATATAGCGGCCACGCGACTCGCGAAGCAATGCCCGCAAAGCGGGCATTGCGAGTCGTTGCCCCGCGAACAAAGCCACAGCATGGGGCTGTAGTGTACACCGCTATGGTATACTACAGCCCCATGCCCATACGCCTGTTCGCCCGTAAGCTCCGCTGCTGTCGCTACCCCCACCCCCTAACCCCCGTCGCCCTAAGCCCTACCCCCTAAGCCCCGCCGCATCCTAAGCCCCTACCCCTAAGCCCCGCCGCATCGCCCCTAAGCCCCTACCCTCTAAGCCCCGCCGCATCCTAAACCCCCGCCGATACCCCCTAAGCCCCGCCGCCCCTAAGCCTCTACCCCCTAAGCCCCGCCGCCTCCTAAAACCCCGCCGATACCCCCTAAGCCCCGCCGCCTCCTAAGACCCCGTCGCTGTCCCCGCCGCTGGCGCTATCCCTCCGTCACTGGCGCTATCCTCTAAGCCCCGCCGCCCTAAGCCCCTACTCCCTAAGCCCCGCCGCATCCTAAGACCCCGCCGATACCCCTAAGCCCTATCCTCTAAGCCCCGCCGCCCCGCCGCCCCTACCCCCTAAGCCCCGCCGCCTCCTAAGCCCCCGCCGCCCCTAAGCCCCTATCCCCTAAACCCGCCGCCTCCTAAGCCCCCGCCGCCCCTAAGCCCCTACCCCCTAAGCACCGCATCCTAAACCCCGCCGATACCCCTAAGCCCCGCCGCCTCCTAAGCCCCCGTCGCTGTCCCCCGCCGCTGGCGCTATCCCCCCGCCGCTGGCGCTATCCTCTAAGCCCCGCCGCCCTAAGCCCCTACCCCCTAAGCCCCGCCGCATCCTAAGCCCCCGCCGATACCCCTAAGCCCTCTCCTCTAAACCCCGCCGCCCCTAAGCCCCTACCCCCTAAGCCCCACCGCCTCCTAAGCCCCCGCCGACCCCGCCGCCCCTACCCCCTAAGCCCCGCCGCATCCTAAACCCCCGCCGATACCCCTAAGCCCCGCCGCCTCCTAAGCCCCCCTCGCTATCCCCCCGCCGCTGGCGCTATCCTCTAAGCCCTGCCGCCCCTAAGCCCCTACCCCCTAAGCCCCGCCGCATCCTAAGCCCCCGCCGATACCCCCTAAGCCCTATTCTCTAAGCCCCACCGCCCCACCGCCCCTACCCCCTAAGCCCCGCCGCATCCTAAACCCCCGCCGATACCCCCTAAGCCCCGCCGCCTCCTAAGCCCCGTCGCTGTCCCCCGCCGCTGGCGCTATCCCTAAACCCCGCCGCCCCTAAGCCCCTACCCCCTAAGCCCCGCCGCATCCTAAACCCCCGCCGCCCCTAAGCCCTACCCTCTAAGCCCCGCCGCATCCTAAACCCCGCCGATACCCCTAAGCCCCGCCGCCTCCTAAGCCCCGTCGCTGTCCCCCGCCGCTGGCGCTATCCCCTAAACCCCGCCGCCCCTAAGCCCCTACCCCCTAAGCCCCGCCGCATCCTAAGCCCGCACCGATACCCCTAAGCCCCGCCGCCTCCTAAGCTCCCGCCGCCCCTAAGCCCTACCCCCTAAGCCCCGTTTTATTTTCACCTCTTTTGCTATCTTTATTTTCACCACTTTTACTCTCTTGCGCCATGCAGCGCCAATCGGCGCTGCATGGAGCCTGCGCCACAGTTCGGACACTTCGCCGCTAAAAGCGCCGACTTCTGCGCTACAAGCGCAAACTTTGGCGCTTCTAGCGGCCTCCGCGGTCTATGAGACCGCTGTGCCCGAATACTCATTCAGGTGCCGCCCATACCACTTGCCGCTCTTCCCGGTGACCGCCGACCAATCACATTCTCTGCACCTCTTCCCATAGAGATGCATTGAGAATTGAAGAGCGATTGTGATTGGCCGCTATGGATTTTCAAAAATGGCGCCGCGATTGTGATTGGAGGGCGCATTCCCATAGAGATGCATTGAGAAATGAGGCGCTATTCTGATTGGTCGCCGTCAGCACACAGCGACCAATCAGAAGAGTGCCTCACTTCCTATAGACATAGCGGTGTGTCGCCGATTTTATGGCCGGAAAATAGAACCAGAAGGCCGGGCATATATTTTGCGAGACACCGCTAATGTATGTCTATGGGAAGTGAGGCGCTCATCTGATTGGTCGCTGTGTGCTTACGGCGACCAATCAGAATAGCGCCTCACTTCCCATACACATACATTAGCGGTGTATCGCGAAAAATATGGCCGCCCTTCTCGTTCTATTTTCAGGGACGGGGCTCGGTTATTTCCGGTCCAAAAAAAAAGATGTTCTGTATTTATGTATCTTTATTTGTATCTATGTTTCTGTCTATATTCTTACATAGATAGATAGATAGATAGATAGATAGATAGATAGATAGATAGATAGATAGATAGATAGATAACAAGAGAAAAAAAAAACTGCACAGCACTCAAAGACAAATGTGAACTGGTGCTAGCAAAGCTGCAGGGTTATATAATATGAAAAAGATCCTTGCAGCACACAGCTACTACTGGGCATATAAGCAGTAGCTGTGGAGTCTATATGCCTGACGCTACGTTTTATTTTCACCTCTTTTGCTATCTTTATTTTCACCACTTTTACTCTCTTGCGCCATGCAGCGCCAATCGGCGCTGCATGGAGCCTGCGCCACAGTTCGGACACTTCGCCGCTAAAAGCGCCGACTTCTGCGCTACAAGCGCAAACTTTGGCGCTTCTAGCGGCCTCTGCGGTCTATGAGACCGCTGTGCCCGAATACTCATTCAGGTGCCGCCCATACCACTTGCCGCTCTTCCCGGTGACCGCCGACCAATCACATTCTCTGCACCTCTTCCCATAGAGATGCATTGAGAATTGAAGAGCGATTGTGATTGGCCGCTATGGATTTTCAAAAATGGCGCCGCGATTGTGATTGGAGGGCGCATTCCCATATGGAGTTGCAGGATCCACATTGCAGCATGGATCCTGCAACTCCATATGATAAATATGTTATTTATCATATGGAGTTGCAGGATCCATGCTGCAAAGTGCACCCTCATTACGCCTTCTATTGTCTTGGCTATTCACTGCCTATGTCACTATGTGGTCTACTACTGCCATTTGAATACTAACTTCTTTAATACTATTTTTACTTTTATTGATCGTGCAGTATTTTGTACGCGTGCCAGTGGTACATTAACCCCTTACAGACTGTTCTATATTTTATTTCTACTTAGGAGTGTGTCGTCACACTGTTAGGAGTACATTAACACATTATATGCCATTTTGATTCTATTTAATACTAATGAGTCTGTAGCACTACTACCTGTCTTATATTTAACAGTTTGGATGTAATGCTACCTGTCCCTTTCACATCAGCGGTAATTTTAAATCGTGCCAGATGCGGTGAAAAAATCGCATCTGCTCTGTTTGCTGCATAGCTGCTGCATAACTGCTGCACTTGCGGTCCGGTTCCGGTAATCGCCATAGTCAGTATATAGGGACTTGCGGCAAATGCCGCAAGTGCGCTTTGGCTCTTGCGCCAGGTGCTGCCGCAAAATAAATCATGGTCGCCCACCGTTTTTTATCGCCCCAGCACCTGCCGCAAGTGCTAAACTCCAATTGCCGCACCTGCCGCAAGTCACTATATACTGACTATGGCGATTAACGCAACCGCCCGCAAGTGCAGCGGTTATGTTGCGGCTATGCACCAAACGCCGCAGATGCAGTTTTTTCACCGCATCTGATGCTATTTCAAATTACCGCCAATGTGAAAGGGCCTGTCGTCACAGTAGGACATTAACTACTTTTACATACCAAATATATTGGTTACATGCCATTTTACACTCTATGACCGACTGGGGCCCCTTTCACACGCGCGTTCTACATGCCGATTTACATTGTTCCATAACATGTGGAAATATTTCCATTATTAACGCAAGTTCCCCATACCCGTCACCAGGGGTGCGGTTGCGTAAGGTCACGCTACATCGCCGGATTAACGTTGATTTTTACATTGACCTGCCTGTTTCACCATGTACTCCAGAAGTTGCCTTATTTCTATTTTCACCATGCTTGGACACATTGCGCCATTTCACGCTCGCTGCTAATGCCGCTGTTTCTACCAACTCCAACAAGAAAAACAAAAAACACTATTTCCCCTATAATCCCAAAACCCTACGTTCAAGGTAAAAAATAACGCTACCTCTTCCATTTTGAACCACCTTCTGCAACTCCACCCCTGCTGGCGGTTATGCGGAACTTCCTGTCATATCTTTACTTTAACCGCTTTTCTTACAATGTTGGAAATCTGCTTTTACAACGCGCCTCTCAAAGGGCCCTTACATCCATTTGTCTTGCCTTTAAGTCTCTTTTTAAGGACTTTAAACACACTGATTTCCATTCACTACTCCATACAGTAAACATCATGAAATATTTGTTTCGTACTTTAAAGAACTCCATCATTTCATTTTCACAGGTTATTGAAATACACACTTTCCTTTTATTGTTTTTGCCTATTTATACATAGTTATTATTGATTGTTTCCTTAACTAACACACTCTAGCTCATTTTGGATTTGATTCACTGACTATTCTTATTAAGATGAGCTCTCCAACAAAAAATATTGCTCTTGCCAAGGAGGCTGCATCTACGCCTAAGAAGAAGCGTGCAGAGGAGACTTCGGAACAGACACGTCTTCGGTTAGATCGTGATAAGGCTGCTAAAGCGAAACGCATTACAGAGGAGACTTCGGAAGAGAGACGTCTTCGGTTAGATCTTCGTAACGCTGCTAAGGCGAAACGCACTGCAGAGGAGACTTCAGAAGAGAGGCGTCTTCGCTTAGATAGTGATAAGGCTGCTAAGGTGAAACGCACTTCTGAGGAGACTTCTGAAAATAGACGTCTTCGCTTAGATCGTGTTAAGGCTGCTCAGGCCAAACGCATTGCAGAGGAGACTTCGGAAGAGAGACGTCTTCGTTTACAACGTGTTAAGGCTGCTAAAGTGAAACGCATTGCCAAACTGTCTTCTCCAATGAGACGTTTTCGGTTGGATGCTGCGAAGGCTGCTTCGAAGAAACGTATTGCTGAACTGTCTTCTGAAGAAAGAAGTCAACGAAAGTCAAAAAGAGCCATGGATGCGCGTGCCAGACGGAAAAACCAACAAATTACTGTCACTGAAGAACCGTCTGACAAAGATACTACTCCTGCCTCTTCGTGTACTGACAATCTACCAAGTGAACAGCCTTTAACACCTCCCATGACCTCCATGGAAAAAAAAGAAGCAAAGGTTCAAATGGAGTCTGTGCGTATGCGCAAGAAGCGTGCCGAGGAGAGTTCTGAAGAAAGACGACTTCGCTTGGATAAGGAAAAGGCTGCTTTGAAAACACGGGTTTCAAAAGAGTCTTTTGAAGGAAGGACGGAACGATTAGGCAAAAAATCCATGCCTGCGCGTCAAAGACGCAAACACCAAGAGTTCATGCCTACAGGAGATCCGTCTGACCCTCATACTGCTGCCACCTCTTCCTGTGACCCTCATACTGCTGCCACCTCTTCGTCTGACCGTCATACTGCTGCCACCTCTTCGTCTGACTGTCATACTGCTGCTACTTCTTCGTCTGACTGTCATACTGCTGCTACTTCTTCGTCTGATCCTCATACTGCTGCCACCTTTTCGTCTGATCCTCATACTGCTGCCACTTCTTCGTCTGATCCTCATACTGCTGCCACCTCTTTGTCTGATCCTCATACTGCTGCCACCTCTTCTTCTACTGTGTTAACTACAACTGAACAGCCTTTACCACATCGCAAGGCCACATCTAAACGAAAACACTCTGCTGAGGAGACGCCATACAGCAAACAGTGTAACATTTTGAGGCTTAAAAGGAAAAGACAGATGCGTCAAGATACAGAGTCTCCTAAGTCTAGAACAGTCCGCTTGACCCATTTGGCTACATCACGTCGTGACCAACGCCAAAGTTCTTCTTCCACTTCAACATTGCAAGAGGCAGAACGGAATATATATTCAACTTCTTCATTTATGGAATGTTTTGAATCTACGTCCCTTCCATGTCTCATCTATGTAGGATTACACAATAAAATTCTACCTTTCTTATCTTCACCTTTCCCTCATCCAATGGGATTTATTGATCAGGATCATGCTATTGCAGAACATACCTGTGGTTTCATGAATGTAATATGTGAACATTGTGAGGCTCGACATTTTACTGATGAACGCCCATCAGATCAACAGTTTACTCTTTGTTGCCACAAGGGAAAAGTAAAGGTACCATTACCTCAATACCCGGAGGTCTTCCAACGCCTGCTGAAAGGAGAGAGTGAGTACAGTAAAAATTTGATGCAGAATATCAGGAGCATTAATAGTTCTTTTGCTTTTGCCTCCATGGGTGCCCATGTTTCTCCACCACCTGGACACGGCCCTTACTGTTTCCGAATTCATGGGCAAATTTATCATCGCACGGGAACACTCCATCCTGCTGAAGATCAACCTCCAGCATATGCACAACTGTACATTTTAGATATTGCAAGCACTGTAGAACAACGGATACAGTCTCCAGAAAATGTGAAATGTCATCCTACTTTAATGAGTATCATTGCTCTTCAATTGGATAATATTAATCCCTTTGTTTCGGCCTACAAAATGCTACGTGACGTTGAATTGGAAGAACAACAGAAGGCAGTAGAACATGGCACCGTCATGCCAAATATTATCATGGCCATTAAACAAGACAGACAGCAAGACTCTAGACGCTATAACAATCCTACTGTCCATGAAGTTGCTGTGATTAAAAGAAAAAACAGATATTGCGCCACACTGCAACTGGAGGAACTTAATACACGGTTTTACTATGTTTGTACTAACCTTTACTGGTTGTGCAACACCCCGCACAACCAGACTGATGGCTTAATGTGGATCACTGTAGTGACAAGGGCCAATAATCCCTCCTCCTCAGATACTCCGGGCCTGGTGGTCGGCTCCTTAGTTCCTCTGGAGATGGAGGTGGGCTCCTTCACTCCTCCACCCGAAGAGGCAGACTCGCTGCACTGGCTTCCGTCCCAGCTCCACACTGTGTATCAGTTGATCATTCAAGGGTGGGTCTTTATGATGTACTGCCAGGTACTGTGGATCTTAGAGCAGCTCACACACCGCACTCCCAACAAGGGAGAAGGGGATTAGCAAATAGAAAAACAAGCGGTGTCAGAGGAGTGGAGCGCTAAAGAAACCACGGGTTGGTGATTAGATTACCGATAATTTATTGCACGAACAGCAGGGGTCCAGTATGCCACAACGCGTTTCGACGCACAGATGCGTCTTCATCCACTTGAGAAAGACGCATCTGTGCGTCGAAACGCGTTGTGGCATACTGGACCCCTGCTGTTCGTGCAATAAATTATCGGTAATCTAATCACCAACCCGTGGTTTCTTTAGCGCTCCACTCCTCTGACACCGCTTGTTTTTCTATTTGCCATGAAGTTGCTGTGGTCTTTGAACATGCTGATGGAGAGCCACCATTCAATAGAGACATTTTAATTCTTTTGAAACCTGATCCAAATAACCCCTTGGCCCCAAAAACACAGCAAGTCAGTATTCTACACAGCAATTTAGATGCATTACTGTATCCCTTATTTTTCCCTCATGGAGAACAAGGCTGGCATGAGGGACTCAAGCATCAAGGCCAAATTCAACGCAGGGTTACACAGCTCCAGTATTACTGCTATTTGTTGTCTGTACGGAATCGGTTCAATCCTGTCCTGAAATTTCATGGCAAAACGTTTACTGATTTTAATCTACCTCGACCAAAAAGAAAGCCACACATCGCTCCACTATACAACAAGGATGATGAGTTAAGAAGAGCTCAGCAAATGAAAGCTACTTTAAATGACCAACAACTTTTGGCCTATGATGCGATCAATCAAGCTTTACACGATAGAAGTCTACAACCTAAGTGCTTTTTCATTGACGGGCCAGGTGGCAGTGGGAAAACATATCTGTATGATTTATTTATTCATGAACTAAGAGGAGAAGGCGAAATTGTATCACCTGCAGCCAGTACAGGGATTGCAGCTAACTTACTGCAAGGAGGAAGAACCATCCATTCGCTTTATGGCATACCAATTCCAATAAATGAAACATCCGTTTCCAGAATTATAAATGATACAGATGCTGCACAACATTTGAAAAGTACCAAACTTTTCATTATTGACGAGTCCACTCTGTTATCTAAATATGCATTGCATGTGATAGATCAACTTTTACAGGATGTCATGACAACAGATATTTCCAATAAAAATACAACACCTTTTGGAGGAAAAGTCATTGTTCTGGGAGGAGACTTTCGACAGTGTCTGCCTATCATCCCTCATGGTACAAGAACTGACATTATAGAGAGTTGTATTAAATACTCACGACAATGGCAGCTTCTCACTCAATTGCCACTCTTCAACAACATGCGTTCCATTGATCTTGATTATAGCAGTTGGTTACTTCAACTGGGAAATGGTGAATTGTCCAATGATTTCAACCTTGGAGATGATATCATTGAAATCCCACAAGACATGATCTGCACTGGCTCACTCATACTTGCTATATTTGGTGAAAACATTCTCATTGTTGTACATAACAATGAAAGCATTCAAATTGCTGCATCACATGCCATTCTTTGCCCTAAAAATGACCATGTGGATATGGTGAACTCTAAGGTCATGGATTGCATTGCTGGTGAATACACTGAATACATTAGTGATGATTCCATTGATTCTGATGAGACTGAAGATCCAGATCAATATCCTGTGGAATTTTTAAATTCACTCACACCAACGGGAATGCCTTCTCATCGCCTCAAATTGAAAATCGGTACCATTGTCATGCTTTTGCGCAACTTTAACAGCAGAAAAGGTCTTTGCAATGGGACTCGCTTGATTGTCATCGCTTTGTTTGACAATCTGATTCAAGCAAAAGTCATTACTGGGTCTGCAGAAGGAAATGTGGTGTTTATTCCAAGGATTGATTTATCTCCATCAGAGACTGGCTTACCTTTCAAGTTAAGACGTCGACAATTTCCCGTGAAGCCTGCTTTTGCCATGACCATCAACAAATCCCAAGGCCAAACACTGGAGAAAGTAGGGATTTTTTTGCCAGAACCAGTTTTTGGACATGGGCATGATATTTTGGACATGACATGACAGTTATATGTGGCTTTTTCACGAGTGAAAAGACGATGCAATGTTAAGGTGAAAGTGCTGGATACACCCATTCAAGGCAAATTGCTGCCCAATTCTGAAAAAGTCTTTACTAAAAATATTGTCTATAGGAATATTTTATTTTAAATTCTTTAGATATATATTACATTTACAAACATGATGGATATAACAATGAAAGCATTCAAATTGCTGCATCACATGCCATTCTTTGCCCTAAAAATGTCCATGTGGATATGGTGAACTCTAAGGTTATGGATTGCATTGCTGGTGAATACACTGAGTACATTAGTGATGATTCCATTCAGACTGAAGATTCAGACCAATATCCAGTGGAATTTTTAAATTCACTCACACCAATGGGAATGCCTTATCATCGCCTCAAATTACAAATCGGTACCATTGTCATGCTTTTGCGCACCTTTAACAGCATAAAAGGTCTTTGCAATGGGAATCGCTTCATTGTCATCACTTTGTTTGACAATCTGATTCAAGCAAAAGTCATTACTGGGTCTGCAGAAGGAAATGTGGTGTTTATTCCAAGGATTGATTTATCTCCATCAGAGACTGGCTTACCTTTCAAGTTAAGACGTCGACAATTTCCCGTGAAGTCTACTTTTGCCATGACCATCAACAAATCCCAAGGCCAAACACTGGAGAAAGTAGGGATTTTTTTTGTCACAACCCTTTTTTGGACATGGACAGTTATATGTGGCTTTTTCACGAGTGAAAAGACGATGCAATGTTAAGGTGAAAGTGCTGGATACACCCATTCAAGTCAAATTGCTGCCCAGTAGTGAAATACTCTTTACTCAAAATAATCTCTCTAATAATATTTTATTTTAAATTCTTTAGATACATATTAGATTTAGATACATAGTTACTTTCTAATTAAACACAAATATTACAATAAATTAGTTTAGCCATAGATGTATAAGAATAGAAAAAAAAAATACCCAAAAAATTATTTTAGTTATAGAAAAATATATTATAATTAGTTATTAGATATAAAATAGTTATTTAAGAAATATAGTCGTTAGTGTTCATTTACACTAAATATATAGTATATAAAAATATTTTACTTTAAATTCTTTAGATGTATATTAGATTTAGATACATAGTTACTTTCTAATTAAACAAAAATATTCAAATAAATTAGTTTAGACATAGATGTATAGTACTAAAAAAAAAAAAAAAATTGTATTTGGTTATTCCATACCTTCTGCAAATAGCCAAAAAATATCTGCTTTAAAAGGAGTCTAACTATTAATTATTAGGGATAGAGTAGAGTAGGTCCCACCAGCTGTAAGGCTACCTTCCCATGGTTGGTGGGGAAACATGTACTGGCTAAATCATAGATTATTAACATTCATATATAAATTGAATATACGTAATCTGTACAAAACATCGGTGCCAGTATCTGTACGAAAAGCCTTGCCTTAGAATCATGACATGTACTACACTGACATATACCATACAAACATTGGTAGTTGATATATAGATATCATGTCTTATGTGCATTATTGTCAAATTTGAATGAATAATGTATATATGCATGCTACACTCCCGATTCTTTAACATTGGGCCGCCATCTATCATGGAATAATTGTATTATTAGTTAAAACTCTAATTTAATAAACTATACACCGATTCTAGAATCCCGATGCAATCGCATCGGGCTCACAGCTAGTGAAGAATAAAAGACAAACTACATTGACAGGTGGAAGAAGAACAGGATGTTATCCTTGCATTAATTGCTCATTTATGATAAAGGGTAATAAGTTTTGTCACCCAAAAACAGGTGTAGAATATAAGATTAACCATTTCTTAACCTGCAACTCAGATTTTGTCATCTACCTCCTTGAGTGCCCTTGCCAGTTGTGGTACATAGGAGAGACAACCCTTGATTTCAAAATTAGAATTAGCCACCATCGCTATACCATACGTAAAAAAATCATGAACTTGCCCGTGTCGAAACATTTCATGGAAGCCAATCACAAAGAAAAGGATTAAAAAATTAAGATTAATCGACACCGTACCAATGCCTAGGAGAGGTGGAGATAGAATTAGATTGCTCAAAGTAAAAGAGCTTGAATGGATTCATAGGCTGCAAACCTTAAAACCAGAGGGACTTAATATAGATTTTAAGTTACATACAGCCTTTTGAGTAATGAGTTTCATTCTGAAAACTGTGTATTTTAGTCACTTTAATGTATTATCATGGATGAAATATGGATATCACAAAATGAGATTCACTTACAATGTATTTCATATTACTATTTGTCTTGTTTTACATAGGAAGGAAGTGTGAAGAGTGGATCACTTGCACAGGAGTGCCTGCAAGTCAATCTGCATTTAAAATTAACTATGAAGACTATGCACAGTGCAATATTACAAAAATAAATCCCTAATCTCAAAAAAAAAATTTCACATGAAAACCATAGCACTATGTACGCACTTAATTAATTAAGCATGAAGAATGCACTTTATGATATAGTAAAAATGAAAATAAAAATAAAAAATTCTTTTTAATCACAATGTTTTTCTTTTATTGCCTTGTTAGAAAAGTTACGGATTGCATAGCGGATATGATGGTACACCAATGGCTATTTATTATGGTAAAGTGTGTATATAGGGTCCATTGTTCTACCTTGAGCAGGTGGTGCAAAGGGAGAGCGTATCCCCCTAGGCACCGTACTGACAGGGAAGTGTTACAACCCAGAAATGGGAGGCACTTGAACTGAGAACCCAGTGTATGGTAACACATGTACATACATGTATTAGATACAAAAGGCCACAGTGTGTATACACACATAAATATAGCTCCTCTAGTGTTTATTGCTATAGAGGTCAGCAATCCTTGAATAAGATATACTATATGGATAATCCATGTACAGGTTTTCCATTTAAATAAAATAAGGCAAAGATTTAAAGATCATTTTGTTTATATGCCCACTATAAGAATGCACTTTAGAACAAAAGTTTACATTCACATGTTTTTCATAGCAAAGACATCCTTATCTAGCCTACACTGTTAAAAAGTGTTAAGGCACTTAGAACGTCATGTTATAACACATATTGCAGCATTAAATCGCACATTGTGGGTAGGGAG
>JARQOC010000011.1:121369975-121377475 GCA_033576535.1 Allobates femoralis
GCGTCCTATGCTTGCACCAGTTCACACTGGTCTGCTGAGTGCTGTGCAGTTTTTTTGAATTATATATTATATGGAGTTGCAGACTCCTTTGCTGCAATATAATTGCACCCTCATTAAACCTACAGGTGATGGAGGGTATACAGTTAGGGCCAGAAATATTTGGACAGTGACACAAGTTTTGTTATTTTAGCTGTTTACAAAAACATGTTCAGAAATACAATTATATATATAATATGGGCTGAAAGTGCACACTCCCAGCTTCAATATGAGAGTTTCCACATCCAAATCGGAGAAAGGGTTTAGGAATCATAGCTCTGTAATGCATAGCCTCCTCTTTTTCAAGGGACCAAAAGTAATTGGACAATGGACTCTAAGGGCTGCAATTAACTCTGAAGGCGTCTCCCTCGTTAACCTGTAATCAATGAAGTAGTTTAAAGGTCAGGGGTGGATTCCAGGTGTGTGGTTTTGCATTTGGAAGCTGTTGCTGTGACCAGACAACATGCGGTCAAAGGAACTCTCAATTGAGGTGAAGTAGAACATCCTGAGGCTGAAAAAAAAGAAAAAATCCATCAGAGAGATAGCAGACATGCTTGGAGTAGCAAAATCAACAGTTGGGTACATTCTGAGAAAAAAGGAATTGACTGGTGAGCTTGGGAACTGTAAAAGGCCTGGGCGTCCACGGATGACAACAGTGGTGGATGATCGCCGCATACTTTATTTGGTGAAGAAGAACCCATTCACAACATCAACTGAAGTCCAGAACACTCTCAGTGAAGTAGGTGTATCTGTCTCAAAGTCAACAGTAAAGAGAAGACTCCATGACAGTAAATACAAAGGGTTCACATCTAGATGCAAACCATTCATCAATTCCAAACATAGACAGGCCAGAGTTACATTTGCTGAAAAACACCTCAAGAAGCCAGCTCAGTTCTGGAAAAGTATTCTATGGACAGATGAGACAAAGATCAACCTGTACCAGAATGATGGGAAGAAAAAAGTTTGGAGAAGAAAGGGAACGGCACATGATCCAAGGCACACCACATCCTCTGTAAAACATGGTGGAGGCAACGTGATGGCATGGGCATGCATGGCTTTCAATGGCACTGGGTCACTTGTGTTTATTGATGACATAACAGCAGACAAGAGTAGCCGGATGAATTCTGAAGTGTATCGGGATATACTTTCAGCCCAGATTCAGCCAAATGCTGCAAAGTTGATTGGACGGCGCTTCATAGTACAGATGGACAATGACCCCAAGCATACAGCCAAAGCTACCCAGGAGTTCATGAGTGCAAAAAAGTGGAACATTCTGCAATGGCCAAGTCAATCACCAGATCTTAACCCAATTGAGCATGCATTTCACTTGCTGAAATCCAGACTTAAGACGGAAAGACCCACAAACAAGCAAGACCTGAAGGCTGCGGCTGTAAAGGCCTGGCAAAGCATTAAGAAGGAGGAAACCCAGCGTTTGGTGATGTCCATGGGTTCCAGACTTAAGGCAGTGATTGCCTCCAAAGGATTCGCAACAAAATATTGAAAATAAAAATATTTTGTTTGGGTTATGTTTATTTGTCCAATTACTTTTGACCTCCTAAAATGTGGAGTGTTTGTAAAGAAATGTGTACAATTCCTACATTTTCTATCAGATATTTTTGTTCAACCCTTCAAATTAAACGTTACAATCTGCACTTGAATTCTGTTGTAGAGGTTTCATTTCAAATCCAATGTGGTGGCATGCAGAGCCCAACTCGCGAAAATTGTGTCACTGTCCAAATATTTATGGCCCTAACTGTAGATGGTGCCTGCCCACCGCGAGGTGGGGGGTGGACAAGGAGGGCTTGGATGTCAGATAGGGCTCATCAGACCTGGAGTCACTTTGTCGTAGTTGATGAGCAAGCAGACATTGGCCAATGTATGTACTAAGAACTCCAGATTAAAAGAAAGATTATTGAGTTTTTTGAAAAACGTATGTTTTGAATTTTTTCCTCAAACACATATGGCTTGTTAGCACTGTGCATCATTGGTGGTAGCTGTGTGCTGCATGGACTTTTACTTAGTTGTTTAATCTCTGCGTCCTATGCTTGCACCAGTTCACACTGGTCTGCTGAGTGCTGTGCAGTTTTTTTGAATTATATATTATATGGAGTTGCAGACTCCTTTGCTGCAATATAATTGCACCCTCATTAAACCTACAGGTGATGGAGGGTATAGATGGTGCCTGCCCACCGCGAGGTGGGGGGTGGACAAGGAGGGCTTGGATGTCAGATAGGGCTCATCAGACCTGGAGTCACTTTGTCGTAGTTGATGAGCAAGCAGACATTGGCCAATGTATGTACTAAGAACTCCAGATTAAAAGAAAGATTATTGAGTTTTTTGAAAAACGTAAGTTTTGAATTTTTTCCTCAAACACATATGGCTTGTTAGCACTGTGCATCATTGGTGGTAGCTGTGTGCTGCATGGACTTTTACTTAGTTGTTTAATCTCTGCGTTCTATGCTTGCACCAGTTCACACTGGTCTGCTGAGTGCTGTGCAGTTTTTTTGAATTATATATCTATCTATAGCTATCTATCTATATCTATCTATCTATCTATCTATCTATCTATCTATCTATCTATCTATCTATCTATGTATCTATCTATGTATCTATCTATGTATCTATCTATCTATCTATCTATATCTATCTATCTATCTATATCTATATCTATCCATATGTATCTATCTATATCTATCTCTACCAACCTTACTACTTCACTTCATAATAACTCCTGCAATCCCTTCCACAAGTAAGGAACTAGTTATCAGTCCACCCTTCCTCCCCAGCCATCTGACCCCCCACCTTACATCTCATCCCCTGGTCATCACCTCATCCCGTGACCGCTCCCCACTGATGACCATTCACCCACTACCACAACTTTCCCCCACTCTGCTTCTGACCCCTGCTGCCACACTCAGTCCCTGTTCTCCGTATGCAATGTTCCCGCTACTCCTCACTCTCACTCCCATCCTTCTCCACTTCCTACTACCCCCACTTATCCCCCCTCCCAGCAACAAAATACTGCTCTCACCCTCCATCCTGCCGAACCACCTCACCCACTTCACCGACCTTTTCATTCACTTTCAATCCTCAATCACCAAACAAGCACGCCCACCTCGCAAGCTCTCATGCTCCCACCTGCTAACCCTCGGCCTACTCCTCCTCCTTGCCGGTGACATCTCCCCAATCCTGGCCCAACCCGCAACATCCCCACAACAACCTTCATCCCGCGACCCACCGCCAACCCTCGCAACCTCACCACCACTTGCTATCGCAACCCCACCAACATCAGACCCATTCCCCCAACCCATGCCCCACCTACCGCTCTACCCGGCGCACTCTGGAATGCCCGCTCAGTTGTCAACAAACTCCCCGACATCCATGATCTCTTTATCTTTAGGAAACTGTCATTCCTTGGCCTTACCGAGACCTGGCTCACCCCCTCCGACACGGCCTCCCCTGCTGCACTATCCTACGGCGGCCTCAGCCTGTCCCACACCCCCCGTCCCTCTGGCAAACACGGCAGTGGAGTCGGCATACCGCTGTCCAACTTCTGCACCTTCAGCCCCATCCCCCAGCCCCCATCCATCACTGTCCCCTCCTTCGAAGCCCTCTCAGTCCGAATCTTCTCCCCCTGCAACCTCCAAATAGCCATCATCTACCGCTACCCCGGACCCACCGCCTCCTTCCTTGACCACTTCACCACCTGGCTACTTCACTTCCTCTCCACTGGCATCCCCTCAATCATCATGGGCGACTTCAATATCCCTATTGACACTCCCCGCCCAGCCGCCTCCAACCTTCTTTCCTTGACCACTTCCCTAGGGCTCTCCCAATGGTCCTCCTCTCCCACCCACGAACAAGGCCACACGCTTGACCTCATCTTTACCCGCCTTTGCTCCCTCTCTAACCTCACAACCTCGGTACTCACACTGTCCGACCACCATCTCTTGACCTTCTCCGCCCTCTCCTCCCCTGCCACACTACCCCCTCTCCGCAAACTTGATCACCCTCGCCGAAACCTAAAAGATCTTGATCTTCCTTTATTCTCTGAATCACTCCTCCCTCTCACCGACCTACCCTGCACTGACGACATTGACATTGCCACCACCCTATACAACACCACCATAACGAACGCTCTCGACCTAGCCGCCCCCCTCACTCTCCATGCTCCACGCATTAACAGGCAACCCTGGCACACCACCGTCACTAAAAACCTGAGACGGGCGTCCAGAGTCGCCGAGAGGAGATGGAAAAAGTCTCACACCCCGAGAACTTTGCTCTGTTCAAGCAATCCATCACTGACTTCAAGACGGCACTCGCTACCGCCAAGCAAGTGTTCTTCTCATCCCTTATAACCTCTCTGTCCCGCAACCCCAAACAGCTCTTCAAAACTTTCAACTCCTTACTTCGCCCACCTGCTCTTCCCCCTTCTCCCCTCATCTCTGCTGAAGACTTTGCGACCTTCTTCAAGGAGAAGATCGACAAGATCAGAAGCAGCTTCGGTCCACTATCCCCACATCTCCCCTTCCCACCTACACTGCCCTCCTCCTCCATCAGCCACTTCCCCCCCATAACTGAAGACCAACTCTCCTCCCTCCTGTCAAAATCACACCTCACCACCAGCGCCCACGACCCGCTCCCATCCCACCTCATTCCCAACCACACCTCCATTTTCATCCCAGCCCTCACCCACCTCTTTAACCTTTCACTTAGCACTGGTACCTTCCCTCGGCCTTCAACACGCCCTAATCACGCCCATCCTAAAAAAAACCTCGCTTGACCCTACCTCTGTCTCTAACTATCACCCCATATCTCTTCTCCCATTCGCCTCTAAGCTACTTGAACAACATGTCCACTCCGAACTGTCCTCTCACCTCTCCTCGTGCTCCCACTTTGACCGCCTACAGTCCGGCTTCCGACCCCTCCATTCCACCGAAACAGCCCTGACCAAAGTCACCAACGACCTACTGACCGCCAAGAACAAACACCACTACTCCATCCTGCTACTCCTTGACTTGTCTGCCGCCTTCGACACGGTTGACCACTCCCTTCTTCTCCGGATCCTGGAATCCCTTGGCATCACCCACCTTGCCCTCTCCTGGATCTCCTCATACCTAGCGGACCGGACCTTCAGCGTCTCCCACTCCCACACCTCCTCCTCACCCTACCCCCTTTCTGTCGGAGTCCCCCAAGGTTCGGTCCTGGGACCCCTACTTTTCTCCATTTACACTCTCAGCCTAGGGCAACTCATCGAGTCCCATGGCCTCCAGTACCACCTCTACGCCGACGACACCCAAATCTACCTGTCTGGCCCTGACATCACCTCCCTACTCTCGAAAATCCCTGAATGCCTTTCCGCCATCTCATCCTTCTTCTCTGCTCGCTTCCTTAAACTCAACATGGACAAAACTGAATTCATAGTCTTCCCCCCAAGAAATTCCACCCACCTCCCAACCTATCCATCTGCGTCAACGACTGCCCCCTTTCCCCAGTCCCCCAAGCCAAGTGCCTCGGGGTGATCCTTGACTCCTCCCTATCCTTCAAACCCCACATCGAGGCCCTCACCACATCCTTCCGGCTCCAGCTCAAGAACATCTCACGGATCCGCTCCTTCCTCACCCACGACACCGCTAAAACACTCATCCATGCTCTTATCATCTCCCGCCTTGACTACTGCAACCTCCTTCTCAATGGCCTCCCGGCTAACTCCCTCACACCTCTCCAGTCTATCCTCAACTCCGCTGCCTGACTCATCTATATGTCCTCCCGCTACTCCCCTGTCTCCCCCCTCTGCCAAGCCCTTCACTGGCTCCCTGTCTCCAAGAGATCCCAATTCAAAACACTAACCATGGCGTACAAAGCCATACACAACCTGGCTCCACCATACATCTCCGACCTGGTCTCCCGATACCTACCCTCACGCAACCTCCGCTCCTCCCAAGAACTCCTCCTCTGCTCCCCCCTCATCACCTCTTCGCACAACCGAGTCCAGGACTTCTCCCGGGCATCTGCCTTACTCTGGAACTCCCTACCCGAACACGTCAGACACTCTCCTACCCTGAGTAGCTTCAAGTGTCACCTGAAGACTCACTTGTTCCGTCAAGCCTACAACCTGCCATGAGACCCAGGCGAACGCCCCATACCTGACATTTCCCCATCCTATTGTATCCTAACCCACCCCTCATAGACTGTGAGCCCTCGTGGACAGGGTCCCTGCCCCTCCTGTACCTGTACGTCCTGATCGCCTAGATTTAGTGTACTTGTTCTTGTCTCCCTCATCCTCATGTAAAGCGCCATGGAACCTAATGGCGCTATATAAATAAATAATAATAATAATCTTATACATAAAACCCGAAGGCCACTTCCGCCCAAAATCCGCTCAACTTCCGTGACGGCCTCCGTCCTGTGTCAAACACAGGAAGTACCAGACCCACAGAGCCCCAGCCACATCCGGGAACCGGCCCGGCCCACAGCCCTGCAGCTCACCGCCCACTCTCCTCCTCCATCAGGCACAGCCCGGTGTACGCCCACCAACATCCGGCAACCGGCCCGGACCGAGTGTGCCGCCTCCGCCGGCACAGCTCCCAGTCCTGCCACGCTCTCTCCACACACCCGCTGAAGCTCCTCCATCACGGAGCTAGCCCCGCCCACACTCCACCCCGGCCTCCGGAACCGCCGCCAGCACTGCCGCTCACCGCCGCCCGCCAACAGCCCAGTAAGTGTTCCGCCCCCTCCCTCCGCTCTCCTCTGCCACCTCCGCTCTCCTCTGCCACTTCCGCTCTCCTCTGCCACCTCCGCTCTCCTCTGCCACCTCCGCTCTCCTCTGCCACCTCCGCTCTCCTCTGGCCCCTCCAGCCCTGCTCTGGCCCCTCCAGCCCTGCTCTGGCCCCTCCAGCCCTCGCTGCCCTCACTGCTGACCACTGAGCCACCGCCCTCACTGCTGACCCCTGAGCCACCGCACTCACTGCTGACCACTGAGCCACCGCCCTCACTGCTGACCACTGAGCCACCGCCCTCACTGCTGACCCCTGAGCCACCGCACTCACTGCTGACCACTGAGCCACCGCCCTCACTGCTGACCACTGAGCCACCGCCCTCACTGCTGACCACTCAGCCACCGCCCTCACTGCTTACTACTGAGCCACCGCCCTCACTGCTGACCACTGACCCCCTGCTGACCACTGACCCCTGCCCTCACTGCTGACCACTGAGCCACCACCCTCACTGCTGACCACTGAGCCACTGCCCTCACTGCTGACCACTGAGCCACCGCCCTCACTGCTGACCACTGAGCCACCGCCCTCACTGCTGACCACTGAGCCACCGCCCTCACTGCTGACCACTGAGCCACCGCCCTCACTGCTGACCACTGAGCCACCGCCCTCACTGCTGCCCACCGCCCTCACTGCTGACCACTGACCCCCTGCCCTCACTGCTGACCACTGAGCCACCACCCTCACT
>JARQOC010000011.1:121382475-121634959 GCA_033576535.1 Allobates femoralis
TAGGGTCACTGAATGGGTTCAGGATCATGGCTGGTTCAGACAGGACAGGTTCAGATGCAGGCAGGACAGGTTTAGGTTAAGGTGAATACAGGATCACAGGGACCTGACAACAAACTAGTAGGTTAAAGACTCACTAGGTATTGAAATTTCTCAGGCATAACCTTACGGGGGAGGGTGCCTTAAATAGCTAGTGGTGTCCCACTCTTTGTTGCCAAGTTTTTAACACTAAGGTTCAGATACGACTTTAAAGAAGGCAATCAAACAATTTTATTATAAAGATTAATATAACATTAAAGGAACACTATGATATTGCGTACACTTATGTACATTTAACATACAATGGTTAAGTAGTTACATTACCAAGGAGTTTTTGTGCATCATCTGTCTGGTTTATCATCAGTTGGAGAAACCATGACAAAGACAGGAACTTCTGCAAAGTCCCAACACTGAACCTGGGCATCCCTCGGTAAAGGTCAACAATTAGCTTCTATCATTATCTGGTTTCCCTGAGCTTATATAGAGAATTATACAATAGTAGATGTTGTCCCGATGCTATCACATTGGGAGGGTGGTGACATCATGATGGAGGCAGCTCTGTGGCGCTGGTGGCGGCAGCTGTCTCTCCCCTGTGTCTCTTCCCCCCTCCCTCACCGTGCTCTCTCCCAATGTACGTAAATAAATGTATGTTTAGTTAAAAATCTGTTTCTGTGGTGGGGGTCTAATAATAGTGTCAATCTGGCAATCTATTTAATTTCCTGGTAAAAAAAGTGTAGGGCTTTGCTGTATTTTCTCTTGCCAGCACAGGTAAACCAAGCAGCAATGAAAAATACAGGAAAGCCCTTTATTTTTTTTAGTTATATAAATAAACAACAAAAAAAATTTGCGTGGGCTTCACCATATTTTCTGATGCCAGTCAAGGCAACCCAGGCAACTGGGACTGGAATTCTCAGCATGGTAAGGTCCAAGCATTCTGGGCCCTCTACGCTGAAAATTTCAGCCAGCAGCTGCCCCAGAATTGGCGCCTCCATGAGAGATCCCAAAACTGGCGATTACCCCGCTCTTCCAGCTGCCGTGTGTGGCGGTGGCAGACTGGGTAGTAAAGGGGTTGATGTCAGCTTTTTTTTGGCAGCTGACGTCAAGCCCTATTGCTAATGTGAGCCATCAGTATGATAGCCGGCCATTAGCAATACTTTCAGTAAAGAGTTAAAAAATATACTCACAGAGAAATGTTTTATTACATACAAAATAGGCAGAGACGCCTTGTTATCCATTTTATTAGTTCCCACCAAGTTCCCCTCCAACGTAGTCCTGTAATCTTGCAGTGGGGCGGTGTGATGCGTCATGCAACTGACATCTTTGTATAGTCAGTTTCCAAACATGGTGTCTGCTTATGTATGTGCATGTGTGAGTATGTGTATGTGTGCAAGCATGTGTATGCCAAATGCGTGTGTGTATGCACGTATGTGTGTGAGCGAGTATGTATGTGCATGGGTATGTATGCCTATGTGTGCTTGTATGCACATGTATGTGCATGAATGTGTGTATGTATGTTTGTGCATGTGTGTATGCACATGTGTGTATGCGCATATGTGCATGTGTGCATGAATGTATGGACATGTACATAAGCACGAGTGTGTATCTGCCTGTATGTGTGTGAATGTATGGGCATGTATGTAGCTGTGTGTGAATGCGTATGTGTGTATGCTCATGTATATGTGCATGTGTGGGTGTGTGTGTGCATGTTTGTGTGTTTGTGTGCGTGTGTGTGTATGCGTGTTTGTGTATATGTGTGTTTGTGTGTGTATGTGTGTATTTGCATGTGTATTTCCATGTGCATGTATGCATGTTTGTGTGTATGTGCCTATCTGCATGTCCATGTGTGTGTGGGGACATTATACCATGTGTATATGCGTGTTTGTGTGTATGTGCATGCGTGTTTGTGTGTACGTATGTGCGGGTGCATATGTGTTTATCTGTGTGTATGTATGCATGTTTGAGTGTATGTGCGTTGTGAGGTAGCATCCCCTGGGGACTCACTTGACAATGGAATGACACCAACTAGAATGTTTAACTTAACATAAACAGCTGCTTTATTAATTTTTCATCATAAACCACTTATTACTCACTTATACCACATAAATCATATGGGTTACAGTTCGTAGGCTATTTACGTAGTAACATGACATCACCATTCACATTACATACATCTTATGCTCTGAAGCATAACTACAGCTCCTTTTGCGCTCCCGGCCACCTAGCCTTATCTACCCTTTACATTTACATATAATACATTTACATATAATACATTTGTCTACAGAACCTCAAGGCGTCCCCTACCGACCCTTGCAGACCTAAGTCTGGTTCTTATGGCGGTTACAGCTGCCTGGCCCTTTGACAGGGATCATTCCCCATCATATTCACACTTGGATACATCATATGGTACTTTTGCATCCACCATTATGATTCACACCTTTATCACCGGGACCATATCACGACTTGACAGTCAGTCCTAAAGGCGGCTACTGCCCGCCCGACATTATTCATACATGAGTCATCATACATGGCACTTTTCCATAAAACCATTATGATTCACGCATGAAACAGCATTCATGGCATTTTTCTCAAGACCCACCACCCACCTTAGTGACAGGAATCCTTTCACTCTGTACACACAAGACTTCCACGGATCCACCGGGATCTGGGACACACACACATGGATCAATGGGACCATATTATGAGTCGACAGTTAGTCCCAATGGTGGCTCCGACCGCTTGGCTCTTGAGCCGTCTTCGGTCTCCATAAGACACATAGCATGTGGTCCATTGTAACACGTCCATGGACAACATACATATTCAGTCACATGGTCCGGCATTGGCTATAGCCTCACACATACGCGGGCTCACACATACTCGGTCAGAGAAAATAGAGCCTGTAATGGCGGAAAAAGTAGAGGACGTCATGGCAGGAGTCGGGACAGGCGTCCTCTACTTTCCCCGCCCTGCTCCATGTTATGCTACGGAGCAGGGCGAGCAAAGGCTCTGATGTCAGAGCAGGAGGCGGGACAGGCGGCCGGGGCGTCGATAAGCAATACCTTGCTCTGTGCCTGCGTCAACAGCACAAGGACGTGCAGAGCTCAGGCGAGGACATGGGTGAAATGACTGGCAGGAGGGAGGCAGCGAACACATTTAAAAAACTTTTAGTATATATATAATTATATATTGGTAGGCACCGGAGCTAGCTATGGAAAGACAGAGCTGAAATGCTGTACTTTGTGTTATGCAGCTGTAATACCCAGAGATTGCCTGTGTAATCGCTCTCTAGTTATACTACTTTCATTGATATAATTAATTTTCTAATTACCGTAATTTTTGTAGGGCTCAGCGCTCACAACCACCTCTTTACTCAATAAGGACTTTTCTATTTCTGCTAAAAAATATATAACAATCATAAGTACATTACAAACCAATTAAAAATTCATTAAAATCATGAATAAATTTTTTTTTATGAATAACAATGTTTTTCTTTTTCCAATTTATCAGGTTCCTGTTGATATTCTTGTATTTTTCTTCCTTATTCTTATGTGTTCATGTTCTTACTCTAAATGGAGAAAATTTTAATTATTCACCTCTTTTAAAACACTCCGATTGAATCTACCTTTTTCTGCAGTGTGATACTCACGTTCAACTAACCCTGCTGTTCATATCACTTTGGTTATCGTTGCGGCTTCTTATCTCCTCAATATTCTATTCGCCCTGTCTCCATTTGCGAAACAGCATAAAAGTGTTTATATAGATAAGGATAATGAGTCTATATAGTATTTTCTATAATGAGTAGTTTCCTTACCACTCCCAGTGTCCTGAAGTCTCTACTCTCTGTATTTATCCATAGTTCTTCATTATTATGTGATCTGTCATCTGCTATTGTTTGACATATGGGTCACTATTAATGTGGAAATGTAATGACCGGAGGTCCTATTAAGATCCAGTGAGTCACAGACTGAGACAGAGGCAGAAATAAACAACAGTATTTTTACTGATATGGGGATCAAAGTATGGTTCAGTATGGAATGTATAAGTCTCAAAATCCCCTTAAAATATTACCAATAACAGTTTCACACACTCAGCGTTAGCCGACATCAATGCACCGATCTCAGAGTTCCAGGGTATGTAAATCACACTCAGAACCAGGAGCAAATTTACCTACACGTTAGACTTATCAAGGATTTAACTTAACTAAAGGCTATCTACATCAACTGTGGGCGGTCTGATGGGACCTCTGAGATGGCACACTGAGTATAACTTATCACAGCTAATAACAATACATTACACTATATCAATGCTGGCTATACACTTAGCACAGGGAAACCCGGGTATCTCAAAACTATGGTACCATCAACCTCAAATGTAGCTTTACACCGGTGTATATTCCACGTGGGCTGCAGCAAGTCCAGAAAAAGAGAAGAAAAAAAAAAAAAAACCTTTGCGCAAAAAAAAAAAACGTATTGTAAAACAGCAAAATTTGGCAGCTTACCAGCCAATGCCAGATTCACATGTCCAGTACTTTAGTTCTGTTAGCTTGGGGTGCAATCTGTGGAGCACTCTTTTCCAGGGCTTGTCAGGACCTTGTCAGGATCCTTCCAATGTGGATGGCACCGGACGCCGGCTCTCCTTTCACAGTCACTCACGGCCTTTCTGGACGCCAATCACTCGCTCCATCAGGGGGGACATCTCCTCAGCCTCTTTGTCAGGATCCTCCCAATGTGGATGGCACCGGACGCCGGCTCTCCTTTCGCAGTCACTCACGGCCTTTCTGGACGCCAATCACTCGCTCCATCAGGGGGGACATCTCCTCAGCCTCTTTGTCAGGATCCTCCCAATGTGGATGGCACCGGACGCCGGCTCTCCTTTCGCAGTCACTCACGGCCTTCCTGGACGCCAATCACTCGCTCCATCAGGGGGAACATCTCCTCAGCCTCTCCTCAGATGCTGGACACTTGCTCAGTTCAAGATAAAGTCTTTAGTCCACACAACAGGGCTTGCAAAGATCTTTAAAGGCCCATATAGCTTGCACTGGCTTTGCTGTAATCCTTACACTAGTAATGGCCACCGCAGACAGAGATCAACAACAACAGGAGCAACTGACAGAGCCGTCACCAAGGCAACCAGAGACTGTGCTTTCACTTTCCTAGACACAGAGCAGTCACTATGGCAACCAGAGACTGTGTTTTCACTTTCCTGGGCCACTACAAAATGGCAGTCTGCTTGGTTTTAGCAGCTTATTAGTTTACTCTCTTAAAGATATATAGTCCTGTTGCGCTCTATATATTGTTATTACTTTTTACTCACGGTCCTCCTCGTTTGTATTTTCTTATCTGTCACTCCTGTGGTCTCACTCCTTTTGGAGCGGCGTCCATACACCGTGGCCAGCGGTGAGGGCGCACAGCTCATAGGATTATTTCCGCTTCTGCCGTCAGTCTCTCACGTCACTGCAAGGTTGCGTGGTCACAGACTGTAAAAATTCAAACTCTAAAAATCCAGTTGCTCAATAGGTCGGTGGGGCTATCAATCAACACGTTTCGTGAGAATACGTCTCACTTCCTCAGGATTGGCTCCCACTCATCCTTCTCTGCTTTTTATATGATAGTCAATTCTGTCTTTTTTTTTTTTTTTTGTCTCCTTTCTTCATTTGTTTCAGCAGACAACCTCGTAATCTGCTCCTTTCACTCAAATCTATTTGCAAGTTCCAAAAGCACCTTTCTCAGTCACAGGTGTACTCGGTCCAGTCAGGGATTTAATTTCTGCGCTGTCATAATGTCTTTTGATTGTAATGCTATTATGACTGTCTCAATATAAGTACCTTCATCCCCTTATTATACGCATTATTTATAGATGTTTTCTATGCAGTTTTTTATTTGTATATTTCCATCTGGATTTAATACAGGGAGTTAATTCTTTTATTTTATAAGTTTCTTACTTTATCCTCAACTATTGTTTCTTATTTATATATACAAATCCTAAAGTTTTTTCTATAGATACATTTATTGAAAGCCATATAATTCAGCGTCTTGATTCAATCCGCTAGGCGCAAGTGTATGTTTAATTTCTCGACATTTTGGCTAAATGGTCTCCCCCCTCTCCAATTTTTATTAATTTTTTGTATAGCCATGAATTCAGTCCCTTTAATGGAAGATTGGTGGTATTCTTTGTAATGCTTACTAAGGGGATGCCCTATAAATCCTTTTTTAATATTCCGCATATGTTCCATCACTCTTACTGATAGCATTCTTGAAGTTCTCCCTACATAAATCTTCCTACATGGGCACATAATTATATAAATGACATCAGATGTATAGCATGTTAGCTTATCTTTTATTTTAAAAACGTTTGTTTTTTCCGTGTTAAAAAACTTAGTCATATTTCGCTTGGACATTTTCATCATTTGACATGGTTTGCAGATCCTACATGGTCTAAAACCTTTCGTTCCACATATTGTTGTAATCTTCTTTTGTGCCATTTTTGGTTGTCTCACTGATGGAGCTACTAGGATATTTAGGGAAGCCGCTTTCTTGAATACAAATTTTGTCAGTTTTTTAATGGTGCCAATGTTTCTTTACAGTTTTCTTGAAATTTCCATAGTTCTCATGGGACTCTTTAATCAGTGGCAGATTTTTATTTGTTCTTGTATTGATTTTTCTTTTTCTACTTTTCTGTGATGTAGAAGAAGCTGTATTCTATCCTCCTTCTCCACCTCTTCTATACATCTTTCCAATTCATATGATTTATATCCTTTTGTGATAAAATCTGCCTTCATCATATTGATTTCCTCTTTGAAATACTGATCTTCTGTGCAATTCCTTTTTAATCTCAAGAATTGGCTTTTTGGTACGTTTTGGATCCATCGTGGCAGATGGCAACTATTTGTAGGAATATAGCTGTCAGCATCACATAACATGAACACATAAGAATAACGAAGAAAAATATCAACAGGAACCTGATAAATTGGAAAAAGTTTTTATTCATAAAAATTTTTTATTCATGATTTTAATGAATTTTTAATTGGTTTGTAATGTACTTATGATTGTTAATACATTTTTTGTAGAAATAGAAAAGTCCTTATGGAGTAAAGAGGTGGTTGTGAGCGCTGAGCCCTACAAACATTTAAAAAAGGTGCCACAGAGATGCAGGGAGCGTTAAATGCCTCCGTGCTACGAGGTGACTGCAGCACAAGGGCCAGCGTCCATGGCTTCTAACTGTAAGTTTTGCTAAGCCTATATCTCAGGGTACCAGCCGCATAGAGACATGGGGCAACCCTTGCCTGAATGCAGCACATGCTGCATTCAGTGCTGCACTTAGATTCTAATCTATGGGGGATGACAGGTCCTCTTTAAGCACAAGATTTTGTCAGAATTAACACATTGTCTGTGTGTATTAACAATATGTTACAATTGAATATACTGTATGGATCTAAAATATCCATTTTTATACTTGCACTGCAATCTACACTTGACTATTTAGAGCCATGCATTATTTATACAAGGTACCATACCCTAAGGGAATGGTGTTAGCAAATGATTGACATAGTGAAAGTGTACACTGTATACAAAAACACAAAGCAATGCATGCACAAATTATAGTAAAAAGTACTGATAATGGGCGAACTCGTAGATGTTCAGGTTCAGCAGATCTGGCCGGACTTACAAAAAATTGACTGTTTGGGCCTGGACTTTACCTGAACTTGAGTCCTAACCACATATAGATTTATGGGTATCTGAACTTAAGCTATAAAATAGAGGCTAGGGAGCTGGAAAAGGAAGCAATATGGTGATTAACCAGTTAAATCATACTTACCGCGCTTCGGTGCTGGTCTCACACTTGCATCCGGTCCTCTCTGTCAACCTCATACATATTCACTGCATCCCCCTGTCAACCGTCTGTGATTGGTTCCAGTCAGATGCCCTCTGTGTCGGCATCTGTGATTGTTTGCCAAACACACACACACACTGATGTTAAAATAATTTGAAAAATGGATTGTGGTCCCCTGTATTTTTGATTCTAAGTGCAGATAAAGTGGACAGCTGTGGCCTGCAGCCCCTAGCTGTGTACTTTATATTGGCTTAGTATCAAAATACGGGGGACCCAACGCTGTTTTTTTAACATTATTTAAATCAATAGACAGTATAAATACAACAATAAAACAGTTGTTAAAACACTAATTTTTACTCATAATAGAATACACTAGTCATATTTTGATAGTAGCACACTTTTAAAGACAGTCCGCTATTATTTTAATGTAATTTGCACAATTTTTAAGATTATACAGATAGAAGAAAGGAAGTTCTATAAAGAGTGCACGGCCAGAGCTGAAATAGTACAGCGCATGCGCGAGATCCCTAACATGGCGCCAAACGCGCTTCCTGTAATACTTGGTAACTAGGGACCCGCATTCAGTAAGCGCATGCGCAGTACAGCATAAACAACGCCGATATGGCGGCGCAGCCGGGGAGAGGCTGCACATGGTAAACAACACGCTGTGACAGTGTATAATGATTATTGCTGATTAAGCAGGCACCTGAGCTGCAATTAACCCACTCTATACACTATATGGACTAAACTGTAAGTAATAAGATTCATGTCATTACAATGTAATTAGG
This sequence comes from Allobates femoralis, assembly GCA_033576535.1. NCBI lineage: Eukaryota > Metazoa > Chordata > Amphibia > Anura > Aromobatidae > Allobates > Allobates femoralis. Next base: position 121,391,127 of record JARQOC010000011.1, read on the forward strand.
AAATATGTGTATGGGTGTAAAGGCCACTAGGTAATATATAACATGAGTATAAGTTGTTGATGCACTGTAAAATGTTTGTAAAATAATTAATTAGATAATGAGATTAGACATTAGAGGATATATATAATGCCCAGCATTTGCCACAAGTGACTGCTGGAAGAAGGTCATCACTGACCGAAACGTCGCTATACCATGCCTGCAAGCCATTAAAGGCAAGAAACATCCTAACTTTGAGTGCTACAGCCTTTATTTCTTTCATTTATATGCTGAAGTAGGTGGTTGATTCCCTCCACAAGGATCTGCTAGCACCTAGCATTTTTGCTAAAAAAGAACCGCTGCTCAATAATTCTTTTTCACTATATGTATCTGTATGAGATATAGCGTTTATTCAATATGGAACCAGGCAAAGGATTTTACACAGAAGAGGATGAGAGCCGTATCCTTAAAGGAGCTGAAGGAAACACAGAATTTTTAAGTATACCCTCTACAGTATCCCTGAAACGCAAGTATGAAAGTGATTCTATGAAAATGTTGTCTTTGGAGATGCACCTAATTATGCTGGGTCAATATTATAAAAGCAAGAAAATTCTCAAAGGCTTAAGATCCAATATCAATCCAACATTGTTTTTAGATGATAATGATTTTTGTGCTAAATTTATGGCATTGTCAAATAAGTATGCGATGGAGGTGATGTTACTAAATATGGAACATATATAAAACTAGAAATAATTAAAATGAAAGATAACATCAAAGAGATAGAAAATGAACTTATGAGCATGTTAATGTGGCACCCCAAGGGTTAATATGCCACAGAAACAACACAGGTTTAATCCCCACACAACACTACACTAGAAAGTGGGAGGAGCTTAGCTGGCACCTGCACTAGTGGGAGGAGCTAAGTTGTTTACCTCAGAGCAGAAGTGACAGTTAGTTCAGTTCAGAGGAGAGTTGAGTCTGGAGCAGGAGCAGAGCCAAGTGTGAGTGGAGGTCCTAAGAGGTCTAAGGGAAGGAGACAGAGTATCAGAGGAACATACCCGGGATAAAGAGTTACCGCAAAAGCTTGACCCCGGGGAGGCGCTTAAGACGGATACCGGATCCGAGGCTGTGCCTGAGACAGACAGGACAGTAAATACCGGCATAGTGAAGGTCCACCATCTTCACCACACCATAGCAAAGCAACACGAAGGAGTCAGTGACACAGAGGACTCAAGTTGCCCAGCATATTGGTACCGTGAGCAGAGACAGGGCCAGCAGGATAGCTACAAGCAGCAGCAGGGCCACACACAGCGTTTAAGTAGGAAGCCAAGGACCCGGTCAGGGTGAGAGCAACCTGGTACAGACTCCGTGGACAATACTGTGTAATACCATCTGCCAGTAAAGACTTGAAGAACAACAGAAACTGTGAGTGTGTGTGTCATCCTTATGCTGAAGCCCCACTTGCCCTCATAGACTGCCATTGCCTCTACTCTTATCATCTCTACTGCTACCCCTACTCTCCTGCAGCATCAATAACATCCTCACAGACTTTAACTACCTCTACCACTGCCCCGGGGAACCCAGTTCTGCCCACAGGAACTATTCCATCCCAGCTGCTAACCCATCATCCCCGGAGGTTCTGCAGCAGCGGCGGCCCCCATTACTGGCCGCATATAGTGGGTGGCGTCACGAGTGACAAATCCCCTGTAAATAACCCCCCATTTTATTGTGCGGGCCCGGGACACGGTCCGGACCAGGACCGCCGTGACATCCCCCAGCAGCACCCCGGTCCGGCACCGAGTACCCCGTCCCGAGTGGGCTCCACAACCTGGCGTCACGAACAGGATCTACCGTGCCCGGTACCGGGCATTGTGTGCCGTGATTAGTGACTGTTTTGGATCTGTCGCCATTGCTGGGCGCGCGCAAGCTGAATTGTAACTGCGCCACAGAGATTGAAAATTTCAAAATCCGCCATTGCAGAGCGCGCGACGCGCGGGAAGAAAAAAAACGCTCACCGCTCTGACGTCATCCGGAAGGGAAGAGAATCCCTGGTGCGCAGCGGAACCTTTGTTAGACATCCGGACGGAAGACGGAGGGCGGACCTTAACTAAGGGGGCCCAAGATGTCGCAGCCCAATGCACAAGGCGGAGACGGAGCAGCCGGTGGAGCTGCAGCGCCGGACCCAGCTATAGTACCCGGCGGTGCAGCGGCGCAAGGAACAGCACCAATAATGCCGTTCCTGATGCCGTATACTCCAGGGGCAATGTGGCTGCCCCAATACTCCGGTGAGCCTAATACTTTAACTGACTTTATGCAAAAGATAAAAGAGTATTATGTGATGTACCCCCTCACTGAAGCCCAGCGTGTAGGAATGATAATAGGACAGTTAACAGGCAATGCATGGCGTGAGGTTGCGTCCTGGCTGGACACAGATAAGGACACTGTAGAGCATCTAGCAGCTAGACTAAAATCAACGTTTGAATCTGCTGTTGATACCCGGGCTAAGATGAGGTTCTTTGCATGCCACCAGAAACCTAAACAGAGTGCTAGAGACTTTGCCTTGAACCTGCAGGAAGCACTCAGAGCCCTTAAGCTGGCAGAACCAGCTTTAGCCCCGGGAGCTGATAAAATGCTATTTGACCAATTTATAGAGGGCCTCCATTCCCCTTCCCACCGAGGACAGTTATGTAAAAGAAAAAACAACAACAGCTTGTAGTGCGCCTATACACATGGGGCTGTTAGCGGGCGGTTCTTTTGCATTTAAACTCACCTGGTCTGGTTATAAACCACAGCCCGTAGATAAGCTTATTAATTTGAAGCAGCAGAATCCTCCGGTTCCGTCCTCGTGCTTCCTACGAGGTCTTCTCCGGGGAAACACTAGTGCCGGGCGGCGTCACGTGTCTAGTAAAGGGGCCGATCCAGCTGGCGTCTTTTCAGGTCCTCTCCCTCCTCTGCAGCTCACTCCACCACTCTCCCCATAGGGAGTCAGAATGATACAAAAAGATGGAAGCGTGGTGTATGTTTGGGCGCTGAGGTAAGGAAGATCTCTGATGCTGGCTTCTTTTCCGGACTTTATTAAAATAATTGCAGTTATAATTATTCAAGCTTAAGGCTCTCAAAACCCACGATGCATTTCGACGTACACACACGTCTTTCTCACTTGAGAAAGACGTGTGTGTACGTCGAAATGCATCGTGGGTTTTGAGAGCCTTAAGCTTGAATAATTATAACTGCAATTATTTTAATAAAGTCCGGAAAAGAAGCCAGCATCAGAGATCTTCCTTACCTCAGCGCCCAAACATACACCACGCTTCTATCTTTTTGTATCACCGAGGACAGTTAAGCATGATACTGCTGCAGAACCCTGACATGACATTTACTGAGCTGAAAGATAGAGCTATCCGTTTGCAGCAGCTGGAAGAGCCACGGGAGCTACCCACTGTTCTGGACATTGCAGCAGCACCTCAGCAGCCGGCAGTGCCAGCGACATCTGCCATGTCAGCAACTGCTGCTGAGACTGGGGAACTAATTTCTAATGCCGCAATCAATCAAAAGCTAGATGCCCTGACAGACACCGTGATCTCCATGGCCAAGGTCATCAAGGAACTGTGAGAGTCAAGACCTGCACCCAAGATTGAGTCGGCGACCAGCAGAGAGGATGTTCCGTGGATAAGGCCCAGAAGATACCCAGCAGCAAGAGGACGACCCAGCGATCGCTACCAACCGGATGGACAGCCCATTTGCCGTCGTTGCCAGGAACCAGGCCATCTTGCTCGTGAGTGTCCTTTTAAACGACAATTCCCTGGGCAGGCGGGCCGCTCCCCAGGAATGAACACTCGAGGCCCCTCAGCCTGGTATGACAGATTCGTGGGAGGAAAACCGGTGATCCCTATTTGTTTTGGATGGCATCCCCTTTAGTGCCTTGCTGGATACCGGGTCCCAGATAACATCTATCCCACATGTTCTTTATAAAAGGTACTGGGCTGATTCAGACATTACTAATGCGCCAGATGACTTTAACTTTGAGGTATGGGCTGGTAATGGACTGGTAATACCAAAGGTTGGATTTAGAGAGATGAATATTCAGGTTGGGAAGGTAGAATTGCAGAACCAGGGTATTATAATCGTAGATGTTAACCGGCGAGACCGTGAACCCGTGATGCTGATAGGAATGAATGTCATTGAGAAATGTTTTTCCGAAGTGTTAAGTGTTTTGCAGCAAATCGCCAAGACTGCCGGAACAGGACAACAGAGGCTTTTGCACAAAGAGATCAAAGCCCTGATGTTGAAGCAACAGGTAGAAATCTCCGGAGGTGAGATCGGCAGTGTACGAGTAAGTGACCCAATACCCATTGTAATTCCTCCCAAAACTGAAATGTTGGTCTGGTGTAGAGCCGCAATAGGCATTAAAGGGCAAGACTATCAGGCCCTGGTAGAACCCGTGTACTCAGATAGCAGACCCACCATACTCACTGCTAGAGGAGTAGTTGACGTACACAGGGGAAGAGTGCCATTACGCCTATTAAACTGCGGAGAAGATGAGGTCACGTTACCTAAGTATGCTACCATGGCTAAGTTGTACACAGTTGATAATAATAACATCACAGCCGCCGAGCCCTTGAACCCGTCATGTCAGGCAGATGACAATGGCTCAGAGGAGAAGTTGGAGGATTGGTGCCAAAAGTTGCATGTAGGTACCAGTTCTACACCTCCCCGTCACAAACATGGAGTATACCGGGTAGTGAAAGAATACGAACAGATATTCAGTAAACACCCGTTAGACTTTGGGCAGATTAAAGGGGTAGAGCATACTATACCCACAGGTAACCATCAGCCTATAAAAGAGAGGTATAGACCTTTACCACCAGCTCACTACCAAACCACCAAAGACATGCTCAGAGAGATTAAATCTGCAGGGGTAATAAGAGACAGTTGTAGCCCCTGGGCAGCACCTCTAGTGTTAGTTAAAAAGAAGGACGGAACCATGAGAATGTGCGTAGATTATCGGCAGATTAATCGCATCACACATAAGGACGCATACCCATTACCTAGGATTGAGGAGTCATTAGCTGCATTAAAATCTGCTAACTACTTTTCTACCCTTGATCTGACTAGTGGGTACTGGCAGGTTCCTGTGGCCGAGGCCGACAAGGAGAAGACAGCGTTTACTACGCCGATGGGCCTCTGTGAGTTCAATTGTATGCCGTTCGGACTCTGCAACGCACCCGGGACCTTCCAACGTCTGATGGAGAGCTGCCTCGGGCACAAGAACTTTGAAACTGTCCTCCTGTACCTAGATGACGTCATAGTCTACTCAAAGACGTATGAGCAACATCTACAAGACCTAGCGGAAGTGTTCGAAGCTTTGTCTAAGTATGGCATGAAGATCAAGCCATCCAAGTGTCACCTTCTCAAACCAAAGGTACAGTACCTGGGACATGTCGTGAGTTCAGAGGGAGTAGCACCGGATCCTGATAAAGTCATAGTGATAAGGGATTGGCCAAGACCTACGAACGTGAAAGAAGTGAGGCAATTCCTGGGCCTGGTAGGCTATTACAGAAAATTCATCCAAGGATTCACGAAGCTAGCAGCTCCTCTGCAAGACATTCTGGTAGGACGATCAAAGAAGACTTCAAACTATAATCTCCTGACACGGTGGGATGAGGAGAGAAAAGATTCTTTCAATAAGCTAAAAAGTGCACTGACGGGAGAAGAGATCCTGGCATACCCTGATCACCATCAACCCTTCATTCTATACACGGATGCCAGCAACGTGGGACTGGGAGCAGTATTGTCGCAGATGCAAGGAGGCAAAGAGAAAGTTATTGCCTTTGCAAGTAGGAAGCTCCGGCCTACAGAACGAAATCCCGAGAACTAGATAAAGATAAAGGGGGTGCAACCGTCATCATGGACAAGGCAACTTATTTAAAAGAAGTCTATAGACAATTAAATGACAACCAGATATACAAAAAGTTACAAAATGATCGCAAATTTGAAATACAAAAAAAATATACAGAAAATATTAAATGATGCCTTGGTTGGGGGGATTATTGACCAAAATTTACATGACTTTTTGTTTGAGAAAAATCCAGTGACACCAGTTTTATACCTGGTTCCGAAAATTCATAAATCATTGATTGACCCACCAGGAAGACCTATTGTGGCTGGAATGAATTCTATATTCTATAATATTGGAATTTTTCTGGAAAAAGTCATGAGTCCTTTTGCAAATGATGGAAAATCATATATTAAAGACACAGGACACTTCCTTGAAAAACTAACAAGGTATAAAGAGCAAACCAAATTTATGGGGAATACTGAGTATATACTGGCTTCTTTTGATGTAACGTCATTATATACATCTATAAAGCATGAAATGGGAATCAAAGTAATTGCAGATTTTCTAAAAACTACTGACTATACTGACCCATGCAAGCAGTTAATCATAGACTTGCTAGAAGTAGTTTTAAGGCGGAATTATTTTTTGTTCGGGGATGATTTCTATTTACAATTGATGGGCACCGCTATGGGGGCTCGAATGGCATGCTCGTATGCAGGGGCTGTCATGGTGTATTTGGAAGAGAATTTCGTCTACACATCCCACCACTTCTCCCAGGTGGAGAGGTGGTGGAGATATGTCGACGATATTTTCGTAATATGGAAGGGAACTGAAAAAGAATTTATGTCCTTTTACAGCTATATGAACACCATAGATGATACAATAAAATTTACGGAAGTGCATTCCCTGACAGAAATGCAATTCCTTGATGTTAAAGTACTCCTGAAAGAGGGTCAAATCGGTACGACACTCTTTGTAAAAGACACTGATAAAAATAAACTCCTGAATTATACAAGTGGACATCCGAACAGCCTTAAAACAGCAATTCCATTTGGACAGATGATCAGAGTGGATCGAATTGTAAGCGATGACAAAGAAAAAAATCTTGAGATAGACAAATTGTTGGAGAAATTTAGACAAAGAGGATACCCAAATGTGATTCTAAAACAACAAAGAAAAAAACTGGCATGTAGGAAAATTAAAAAAGATATAGAAATAAAAAAAGAGAGAACAGAATTCCTTTAATATTAACATATGTAGAAGAAACGAAAGGTATAGTAAATATCGTCCAGAAACACTGGGGAATGCTGAGAAAATGCTTACCCCAAATTGAAGAGTATAAAACCCCCCCTTAGTGTCATATAGAAAAGGGAAGAACATGAAAGATCTCTTGGTCAGGTCAGATATTGGTACGATGAAGCTAGGAAGGCAGGTCACACTAACAGGAGAGAAAAGAATGGGATGTTATCCTTGTGTCAGTTGTATTAATTGTTCGTTTATGATTAAGGGCAGCAAATTTAACCATCCGAGAACAGGTATAGAATATAAAATTAAACATTTTTTAACTTGTAATTCGGACCACGTTATCTACCTTCTTGAGTGCCCCTGTCATTTGTGGTACATAGGGGAAACCACCCTTGATTTTAAAGTAAGAATCAGTCATCATCGTTATACAATACGTAAAAAAATCATGAATCTACCAGTGTCAAAGCATTTTTCTGAAGCAAATCATAAAGAAAAGGACCTAAAATTTAGGTTAATTGACACTGTGCCAATGCCCAGAAGGGGTGGAGATAGAGTTGGGTTATTAAAAACCAAAGAATTGGAATGGATCCATAGGTTGCAGACACTAAAGCCAGAGGGACTCAATGTAGATTTTAAGCTACATACAGCACTAAAGTGCTAATGGATCTCATTCGGAAATCTGTGTATTTTAGTCACTTTGATGCACTGTCACTAATGTAAATATTATGGTGGTCCTAATACATTTTATAATATGCATTGTTATATTTTTTAATCATTTTGATTTTCTAATTTTGTATAGGAAAACATATGAAGAGTTGGACACTTGCATATCGGGTGCCTGCAGTTCGAGTAACCCTCACAGATGAAAATACACAAGTCATGCACAGTGTAATCTAAAAGAATATATTCTTTCTTTAAAAAAAAAAAACCTTTTTTGAAAAGATTTTTTTACACAAAAAAAAGTTTTGCACTATTAATGCACTTTATTGATTGATGCACTAAATTTTCACTTAATAATAAACAATAAATATATTTTCTAAAAAATCTTTTTTTGCTTTATTGATAAAGTAATGGATTGCACAAAAAATATTGCACACTAATGGCTATAATAAAAATAGTATAAAGGGAGACCTTGGTATTCCTTGGGCAGGTGGTGCGAAGGGAGAAGGTATCCCCCTGGGCACCGTACTGACAGGGGAGTGCTATAACCCAGAATTGGGATGCACTTTGAACTGGGAACCCGATACATTAAATGATATAAGTCATGGAGTGCATATATGTGGTAATTCATGTAATCGGAAAAAATAAATATAGTTTTTTTCCCGTGTTTCTCCTATATAGGAGATAGTGAAGCAAAATTAATGATATAAAAACTAGCACTGTCACTTTAAAGAAACAGTTTTGTTAAAACACTAATTTTTACTCATAATAGAATACACTAGTCATATTTTGATAGTAGCACACTTTTAAAGACAGTCCGCTATTATTTTAATGTAATTTGCACAATTTTTAAGATAATACAGATAGAAGAAAGGAAGTTCTATAAAGAGCGCACGGCCAGAGCTGAAATAGTACAGCGCATGCGCGAGATCCCTAACATGGCGCCGAACGTGCTTCCTGTAATACTTGGTAACTAGGGACACGCATTCAGTAAGCGCATGCGCAGTACAACATAAACAACGCCGATATGGCGGCGCGCAGCCGGGGAGAGGTTGCACATGGTAAACAACACGCTGTGACAGTGTATAATGATTATAGCTAATTAAGCAGGCACCTGAGCTGCAATTAACCCACTCTATACACTATATGGACTAAACTGTAAGTAATAAGATTCATGTCATTACAATGTAATTAGGAAATATGTGTATGGGTGTAATGGCCACTAGGTAATATATAACATGAGTATAAGTTGTTGATGCACTGTAAAATGTTTGTAAAATAATTAATTAGATAATGAGATTTGACATTAGAGGATGTATATAATTCCTAGCATTTGCCACAAGTGACTGCTGGAAGAAGGTCATCACTGACCGAAACGTCGCTATACCATGCCTGCAAGCCATTAAAGGCAAGAAACATCCTAACTTTGAGTGCTGCAGCCTTTATTTCTTTCATTTATAGTTTCATATATAGATACCGTGTTTCCCTGAAAGTAAGGCCCTGTCTTACATTCTTTTGGGGGCCAAAAGTGGCCCCCGGCCTTACTTTCGGGGGGGCCTTACATTGGGTGCCCCAGCAGTGTGGCCTACAGGCCCCCTCCTGCTGGGACACTGCGGGAGCGGGTCGCACGTCACGTGCGCCCGCTCATTACATATGCACTGCATCCCCCTGTCAATCAGCGACAGGGGGAGCAGTGCATTATACAGTATATATGGGCCCCCTATTGCTGGCACACTCCCCCCTGTTATGAGGCCCCCACCGCTGCTGCTGCTGAAGAGATCTTACCCTCCAGGGTCTTCTTGCAGCAGCCAGCGCGTCCATCCGTCCTCTGTACTCGCTCGGCGGTCTCCCGGATCATGTGACCGGCCCGTCGCAGTCGCGATGACGTCATGCGCTGCGACGGGTCACATGATCCGGGAGACCGCCGAGCGCACTGACCTGCGGTTTTGTAGTGGCTGCATTTCGTCCACCTGCCGAGGCCATGTGTGCCGCATTTACAGCAGGTTAACAGCAAGTTCCATATACATTTCATCAGAATTGCTGCAAGTGTGTCGCAAGTAAGCCCTTAGGTGTCAAGTACGGAAATTGTATTTATTATATCCCCACCTTCTACAAATAGCTGAAAAATGCTGCTCTAAAACAGCTTTTAGTCTTCATAAATAGGATTTAGTTAGAGTAGGGACCCATGAGACGTAGGGCCACCTTGATGTGGTTGATGGGCAAACACAAACTGGCTGATACGCAGAATATCAATATTGGTTTTTTAAATGAAGCTACTTACTAAGTATCAAGTATTAACCAGTCGGTGTACCAAGAGCCCTACAATATAATAATTCAATTGTACAAAAATAATATTCATCCTACAACTATACATAGTTCATGAATAGATATCATGCATTAATTGTATTATTCTTAATTTTTTAACAATAAACTATATATAGACTAGCTGGGTGCCCGATGCACATGCATCGGGATTCTAGCAGAGCGAGTCTCTGACTCGCAATGGCCGCTTCGCGGCCAATGCTTCGCGCTGCTAAGGCGACTCGCCATGCGCGGGCATAGCGAGTCGCCTTAAAACTGCTCGCAATGGCCGCTGCGCGGCCAATGCTTCGGGCGTATCCACATGACGACACTGACTCGCAGCGTGAGCGGACTCAAAAGGGGCAAAAAAACCCATTCGTGATTATAAACTATATATAGATTCTAGACTACCCGATTCTTTAGAATCGGGCCGCCATCTAGTATGTTAATAATTTGTTAATTCAAAATGTTAATGAAAATTAACATAAAAAGATTAATGAAAGTATGTGTTTAGCTCTGTATGAGGCAGGACTCGAGATGTGTCTAGACAAGGTCCAGTTAATAGAGTCATAGGTTAAATGTTTGGGTGTGTCAGTTTCAGAGCAGGGAAAGAAGCCAATGCAGGATAGGGTTAATGATATCCAAGCTGTACTGATCCCAACAAATGTGACGGAGCTTAGGAAGGTTTTTCAAGTTTATTGATAATATTGGTAAGAACTGATACAGCACTTTAATTTTTTTTTACAGGTTGCCTAATTTGTATTGGAACAATGAATCCGCCTGAATATTTGGAGATGATGTTTCACACTATACAGAGGGACTCTGATAGTATGACAGAGGGGGAGAACCTAGAGAGCCACACCGGAGAAGAGAAGGAAAAGCCGGAGAGGGGGAGAACCTAGAGAATCACACCGGAGAAGAGAAGGAAAAGCAGGAGACATAAACCAAAGGAAATTTTTTTTGAGAGACTGTAACAGGACTCATTAATATTTAAGAATTCATATGTTGGTGATATTTATTGTAGTTTTTTTAGTCTTCTTTTAGGAATGTTTGTTTTTTCTATATGTGCTAAATAGGTAGGAATCTGAAAGACTTGAAGTATTTTCAAAAGGTGTATAATCAGATCAATAAGAAAGCTCTTATTATGATGGCCCACAGCAAAGAAAAAAATCCACAAAATAATATGACATTATGGAGAATTACAGTTGTGGTCAAAAGTATTGACACCCTGTAATTCTGACAGATAATACTCAGTTTCTTCCTGAAAATGATTGCAATCACAAAAATGAAATGAAAAAACTCAAAAAGAATTGTCCTAAAGCCAAATTGGATATAGTTGCACACCAAACATAAAAAAGGGGGTGGACAAAAGTATTAGCACTGTTAGAAAAATCATGTGATGCTTCTCTAATTTGTGTAATTAACAGCACCTGTAACTTACCTGTGGCACCTAACAGGTGTTGGCAATAACTAAATAATAAAACTTAATAATAATAAAACTTTATTTGTATAGCGCCAACATATTCCGCAGCACTAAATCACACTTGCAGCCAGTTGACATGGATTAAATTTGACGCAACCTCTGTCCTGTGTCCTTGTGTGTACCACATTGAGCATGGAGAAAAGATAGAAGACCAAAGAACTGTCTGAGGACTTGAGAAACCAAATTGTGAGGAAGCATGAGCAATCTCAAGGCTACAAGTCCATCTCCAAAGACCTGAATGTTCCTGTGTCTACCGTGCGCAGTGTCATCAAGTAGTTTAAAGCCCATGGCACTGTGGCTAACCTCCCTAGATGTGGACGGAAAAGAAAAATTGACGAGAAATTTCAACACAAAATTGTGCGGATGGTGGATAAAGAACCTCGACTAACATCCAAACAAGTTCAAGCTGCCCTACAGTCAGAGGGTACCACAGTGTCAACCCGTACTATCCGTCGGCGTCTGAATGAAAAGGGACTGTATGGTAGGATACCCAAGAAGACCCCACTTCTTACCCCGAGATATAAAAAAGCCAGGCTGGAGTCTGCCAAAACTTATCTGAGAAAGCCTAAAATGTTTTGGAAGAATGTTCTCTGGTCAGATGAGACAAAAGTAGAGCTTTTTGGGCAAAGGCATCAACATAGAGTTTACAGGAGAAAAAAGAGGCATTCAAAGAAAAGAACACGGTCCCTACAGTCAACATGGCGGAGGTTCCCTGATGTTTTGGGGTTGCTTTGCTGCCTCTCACACTGGACTGCTTGACCGTGTGCATGACATTATGAAGTCTGAAGACTACTAACAAATTTTGCAGCATAATGTAGGGCCCAGTGTGAGAAAGCTGGGTCTCCTTCAGAGGTCATGTGTCTTCCAGCAGGACAATGACCCAAAACACACTTCAAAAAGCACTAGAAAATGGTTTGAGAGAAAGCACTGGAGAATTCTAAGGTGGCCAGCAATGAGTCCATACCTGAATCCCATAGAACACCTGTGGAGAGATCTAAAAATGTCAGTTTGGAGAAGGCACCCTTCAAATATCAGGGACCTGGAGCAGTTTGCCAAAGAAGAATGGTCTAAAATTCCAGCAGAGCATTGTAAGAAACTCATTGATGGCTACCAGAAGTGGTTGATCGCAGTTATTTTGGCTAAAAGTTGTGCAAACAAATATTAGGCTGAGGGTGCCAATACTTTTGTCTGACCCATTTTTGGAGTTTTGTGTGAAATGATCAATGTTTTGCTTTTTGCTTCCTTCTCTTTTGTGTTTTTTCATTGAAGACAAATTAAATGAAGATAATAATACCAAAGAATTTGTGATTGGGGTCATTCCATGTCAAGTGAACCAATGATTATTACCTCTATATTTTTAATTCTTTTGAGATTTTGTTATTTGATAATAGCATGTCAGACAATGCAAGATGTGAAAAGAAAAATTTTTAAAAATTTTTATTTTTTTTAAAAATGATTTTCAAAGTTCGGAAAAAGTGTGAATTTCGCTGTTGCCTGCCTTTACGTTTCTCCTCATAACTAAGGCTAGGAATAAGATAGAGAGACAAAATACCGTATATACTCGTGTATAAGCCGACCCGTGTATAAGCCGACCCCCCTACTTTTGCCCCCAAAACCTGGGAAAATTTATTGACTCGTGTATAAGCCGAGGGTGGACCCCAGCACAGGTATACAGCCCCCAGCAGTGTGGTATACAGCAGCCTCCCCAGTGGTATATACAGGCCCCAGCAGTGTTACAGCAGCAGCCCCAGTGGTATATACAGCAGCAGCCCCAGTGGTAGTATACAGCAGCCCCAGAGGTATATACAGCAGCCCCAGTGGTAGTATACAGCAGCAGCCCCAGTGGTAGTATACAGCAGCAGCCCCAGTGGTAGTATACAGCAGCAGCCCCAGTGGTAGTATACACGCAGCCCCAGTAGTATATACAGCCCCAGTGGTAGTATATAGCCCCAGTGGTAGTATATATACAGCCCCAGTGGTAGTATATAGCCCCAGTGGTAGTATATAGCCCCAGTGGTAGTATATAGCCCCAGTAGTAGTATACAGCCCCAGTGGTAGTATATAGCCCCAGTGGTAGTATATATACAGCCCCAGTGGTAGTATACAGCCCCAGTGGTAGTATATAGCCCCAGTGGTAGTATACAGCCCCAGTGGTAGTATATAGCCCCAGTGGTAGTATACATACAGCCCCAGTGGTAGTATATAGCCCCAGTGGTAGTATATAGCCCCAGTAGTAGTATACAGCCCCAGTGGTAGTATATAGCCCCAGTGGTAGTATACATACAGCCCCAGTGGTAGTATATAGCCCCAATGGTAGTATATAGCCCCAGTAGTAGTATACAGCCCCAGTGGTAGTATATAGCCCCAGTGGTAGTATATAGCCCCAGTGGTAGTATACATACAGCCCCAGTGGTAGTATATAGCCCCAATGGTAGTATATAGCCCCAGTAGTAGTATACAGCCCCAGTGGTAGTATATAGCCCCAGTGGTAGTATATAGCCCCAGTGGTAGTATATAGCCCCAGTGGTAGTATATAGCCCCAGTAGTAGTATACAGCCCCAGTGGTAGTATATAGCCCCAGTGGTAGTATATATACAGCCCCAGTGGTAGTATATAGCCCCAGTGGTAGTATATAGCCCCAGTGGTAGTATATAGCCCCAGTGGTAGTATACAGGGCCCCAGCAGGGCCCCCCTCATAATTTGGCACCCCCACCTCAGTTTCTGGGCCCCCCCGCATGCAGCGCTGCACATATACATTACGTGTCTAGCAGCTGTTACCCTCCGGTGGCAGATCGCGGCTCCCGGCTCCGGGCTCCATCTTCCTCGCTGTCTTCCTGCTTTGTGACCGGCGCGATGACGTCATCGCGCTGGTCACATGACAACCAGGAAGACAGAGAGGAAGATGGAGCCCGGAGCCGGGAGCCGCGATCTGCCACCGGAGGGTAACAGCTGCTAGACACGTAATGTATATGTGCAGCGCTGCATGCGGGGGGCCCAGAAACTGAGGTGGGGGCGCCAAACTTTGAGGGGGGCCGTATGACTCGCGTATAAGCCGAGGGGGGGACTTTTCAGCCCAATTTTTGGGCTGAAAAACTCGGCTTATACGCGAGTATATATGGTAACACCATTCTACTCAGAACTATACAGGCTTTCACCAGATATGTCACAAGAGGATCTTTGTTAATATTTTACCCATGTGATCGCAAGCGCAAAACTTTAAAACGCATTTCCGAAAAATCGGCGCGCTTTAAATATTTCAAAAACTGCCCATGTGTCTGCTTTGCTCTTAGCCACATCTGTACCAAATTTCAAGTTGGGATCGCGATGGGATCATATTTTAAAATATTTTACTATTAATAGCGTCAATGGGTCATTCCATATCAAGTGATCTAAATATGAATATTTTTTTTTTGCTAACGTCTTTAGATTTTTTTTATTTTTTTTCCTTTATGAAGTACTACTTTAGTTAATTACAAATTAAAAGTTTAGAATTTTTTTCTTCATCAGTTAATTTTTTACAGATTTTTAAAGTTTAAAAAAAGGGTGAATTTTGGCCTGGTATGACTTTGCATTTTTTTATCTTGGGCTAGAAATAAGATAGAGAAACAAAATAAACACCATTCTACTCAGAATTGTCCAGGCTTTCACCAGATATGTCACAAGAGTATATTTGTTCATTTTAATTTTTTACCCATGCGAACGCAAATGCAACATTTTGAAATGCATTTCCGAAAAAACGTTTTAATAAAAAATTTCCAAAACTGCCCATGTGTCTTTTATGCTCTTAGCCACATCTGTACCAAATTTCAAGTTGGGATCGTGATGGGATCATATTTTAAAATATTTAACTATTATAGTGTCAATTCAAAAATCTTGAATTCAGATCTGTTCAACCTGTGGTCTAAAAGCGTGGGTCTATATTTATCAAATCCATTATTTTTAGACATTACTGTATTATTTTGATATGTTACAGCTTAGAAGCAGGAGAGGACATATAGGAAAAAGCTTTGTTAGGGCTCAACCTGAGAAAGCACATGGATAGACAGTGAATGCAGACCAGATGATAGGCCAGCAGCTCTGTCAATCATGTTAAGTGTCTACCCACTGCATTCAGGAAGTAAGACAGCTCGTTCAGACCTTTCATGTCCTGACATGTCTGGACATCTTCACTCCTGAACAAACAATAGTCTGTACAAAGCCATCAAGGCTGTGTACTAAAATATGGGTGAGTAAATATATTAATAGTTTAATGCTTTTATTATTAAGGGCCAATACACACAGTGCTATTCTTAGGGATCATCATTCAGAAAAACAGCCCCATTGATTTCTATGGGGTTCACCACATGCAGTGTTTTTGGAAACACTCAAGAGTGAGTAAATGACTGCTTGAACTACTTTTTAATCGCTGCAATAAATGCAGAATTTATCATTTATATAAAAAAAGCTGCCATTTTTTTCACTAGCGATTAAAAAAACTAACGCATATGTGGTAAAAACTTGGTAGAAAAACAAGCTGCCAAAACTGTAGCGTGTATCTGCAGACAGAAAAAACTGTGCGCGCTAGCCCTAAAACTCACTTTATAGTAATACAGTTCTATCTCAAGTGTACTGTAAATCTTTATTTTTATTACCTATCTTCCTTACTTAATATTAACTGTATTTTTCCCACACAGCAATGGCTGTTACTTCTCAAGAAACAGCATTTTATCATAGACACTGTTGCAATCCTTTTGAAAAAATATGAATATGATTGGCGCTGGTGGCTGGCTACTGTACTCTCCAAAGATTGTGAAAATGAAGAAGTAGAATGGACTTTATTGCATCCTTCTGGTTCAGCGCCATCCTTTGTGTATCCAAGAAAGCCAGACATTTTAAAAGTGCACAAAAATCAGATATTAACTCAGGCGGAGCCTAACACCGTGACAGGCCGGACATACTCTTTGACACACAAGGAAATGGCGATTGCTAGTAAGCGTTTATGGACAAGATTACATTTCACCCACTAGAAGGGACAAATTGATAAAATGCCACTTTAAAAACATACTATTAATTGTTTGATTAGTTCATAATTTATAGAACGATGATTTAACTACTGTACTATTCTTATTAAACACTTCATAAATCACATGTTTAGTGATAGAATAGAAAACAAATTTATAGGTATAAATAGGGGTTAACATTTTTGGTTCTTTTAATCTTGTTTAATCAAACTTGAGGATATGATCACCTTTCTTCTTTTGGTTTGTTCAATACATTCAAGTTGAAAATGCTGAGCGTTGTGTTCTGATGATTAAGATGTATTTATCCTGGCACTTATGGGATTTGTTTTTTGTGTTTCTTTTTTGTTGCATATAAATGTTTTATTCAATAAGTTGTGATAACTCATACAACCATAAAATAAAAAATATATAAATTTGACAGGTCCCAAGTTGAATCTCTGCACAAATATAACCAAGAACACAATCAGTCATTTTTTCACAATTGCCCGTCAATAGTTTGAATTTGATATAAAGAAACATAGTCTTGTAACATATCAAATGAAAGCTGTTACCGTTCTGAGTAAAATGATGCCTCTCCCACTTCATTATCTTATTTCTAGCCTGAGATAAAAAAATGTAAAGTCATACCAGGCCAAAATTCACCCTTTTTTTAAACTTTAAAAATCTGTAAAAAATTAACTGATGAAGAAAAAAATTCTAAACTTTTAATTTGTAATTAACTAAAGTTGTACTTCATAAAGAAAAAGAATAAAAAAAATCTAAAGACGTCAGGTAAAAAAAAATATTTATATTTAGATCACTTGATATAGAATGACCCATTGACGCTATTAATATTAAAATATTTTAAAATATGATCCCATCGCGATCCCAACTTTAAATTTGGTACAGATGTGGCTAAGAGCATAGCAGACACATGGGCAGTTTTTGAAATATTTAAAGGGCGCCGATTTTTCGGAAATGCGTTTTAAAGTTTTGCGCTTGCGATCACATGGGTAAAATATTAACAAAGATCCTCTTGTGACATATCTGGTGAAAGCCTGCACAGTTCTGAGTAGATTGGTGTTTATTTTGTTTCTCTATCTTATTTCTAGCCCAAGATATGATAGAAAATGTAAAGCCATACCAGGCCAAAATTCACACTTTTTTAAAACTTTAAAAATCTGTAAAAAATTAACTGATAAAGAAAAAAATTCAAAACTTTTTTTTTGTAATTAACTAAAGTTGTTCTTCATATAGAAAAAAAATTTAAAAAATCTGAGGACGTCAGGGAAAAAAAATATTAATTTTTGGATCACTTGACATGGAATGACCCATTGCAATCATTTTCAGGAAGAAACTGAGTATTATCTGACAGAATTGCAGGGGTGTCAATACTTTTGGCCACCACTGTAGATATATTTTGGAGGGATGCGATTGTCAAGTTTATCACAAGAAAAATCTCTCCGTTTCTAAATGTAGTTCATCCCGTGCTTTGGGTTTTCATTCTAGGTGGTATTGTGTTGTTTTTTTCTGTGCATGTTGCAAACAGAGATTTCCCAAAAAGAACCTGACTAATGTTAAGGAATTGCACAGTTTCCGGACCCCGTAACTCTAATAGATCTGGTCCTAATATCCGTACCACTTGCTCTTCATGATTCTCCCTCACCTAGCTCTCGAGTGTATGAATCAATTGATTCTCTTCACAACTCAACATATGAGAACTAGCCTTTTTTGTGTTGTACCTATCAAAGTTGTACTCTGGAGAGAGTACAAGAGAGGGATTTGTTAGAGAATAGCTGCCATGATGTTGTTCTGAACAGCCATTTTCTATGTAGTTAATATTGAGTATACAGGGCTTTGAAGTAGACCAAAAAGATTATTAAAAATGATCTCAGAGTGATTAGCCAGCAGAGAGAAGCTAATTAGGTCTGTTCTATGCACTCAGAAGCTTATGAAGAGTTTATGGTGTATTTTTTGTTATTTTTCATGGTGAGATGTAGGGAGATCGGCAAAACAGTAATTCAGGTAATTTGAAACAGACCTTATTATTTGTCAATGTTTGAGTTGTGTGCATTTTCTAAAAGCTATAATGAGAGTAATATGTATAGATAAGCTTAAGTACAGAACTATAGCTTGTAATGTAATTAGCAGTGATGTTCTCATACTGCACTTTTGCTTTCTCTTTATTCTTATACACATACGCCTCTATGAAGTCATCTTTAACGCCTGTTTTTCAAAAGGTAGCCTCCTAGTTTTAGCTATATATAAAAAAGGCTTCATGATATAGTCGGGGCTAGACCACAATGCCAGAATCGTGATACCATCTTGAGTCTGGACACCTGCATGTGTCATCATGCTTTGTATCCTGTATCCTATTTGTTTTGTCGCATTCTCTATAATAAACCCAGCCCTTGCTCTAGAAGAATTGTCTACAGAGTTTTCTCAGACTTTGGTAACTAACGGACACAGACTTTCTTTCAATACGCTGTACTCCGTGGCCTCCATATATGGTCTAAACACAGGACAACAACGATTTTTTAGGGACCTGTTTCCAAAACTTAGCTTATTGACCAAAGGTTTCACGGTCTTAGCCAGAGATTTCAATATCCCCATAGATAAACGTTTAGAATGCTCGACCCCCTCCCATTGTAGAGGGGAATTGAGTAGGTTACTGACCGCACATCACCTCCACGACGTTTGGAGATACACTCATGGAGACGAGAGAGATTACACCTACATGTCCCCAAGATTTCATACATACAGTAGGATTGATTATTTCCTAGTCTCCGACTCTTTGTTATCTCGCTGTACGGAGTTGTCCATCGGAAACATTATATGGTCGGATCATGCTCCTATCTTGCTGTGGGTGGCTGATCCTACCAATCTCAGGCCAACCAATTTATGGAGGTTAAATGACTACCTACTTGCATCCCCTGCCAACCTAGACCACATTTCGGAACTGATGCGTGACTATTTCCTACACATTGACACCTGTGATGTGGAGCTGGAGATTCTCTGGATGGCCCACAAAGCTGTACTTTGGGGAGCCTTTATTAAATTGGCCTCCCGGAAGAAGTGGGAAAGGAAAGAGCTCATCCACACACTAACCACTAAAATAGTGATCCTAGAACGCTCCCATAAACAGTCTTAATCACCGGCGACGCTTAAGGAGCTCTCGGATGCCCGTGGGTCTCTGAGGGGCCTGTTTCTTTCTAAAATTTAACTTAATTTGAAGCAAACGAGAGCCATATATTATGGGATGGGAGACAGAGCTGGAGCCCTCTTGGCAAGACGGGTCAAGAAAAAACAAGATAGATCTAATATAACTCACTTACTTTCCGCCACTGGGGAGAAAATACGGAACCCAATCCTAATTGCTGAGGAATTTAAACAGTATTATGCTTCCCTCTATAACTTGCAACATGACCCTTCTACCCCCAGCCCTCCGCTGACTCGATTCAGAGGTTTTTAGATAAAGCCCAGCTACCCCGATTGTCATCGTCACAGTCTGTCTTTCTTAATACCCCTTTTTCAGCTTTAGAATTCACATCAGCAATAAGAAACTCCAAAAAACAATCGGCTCCAGGCCCTAACGGGTTCCCCTACTCTTACTATTTCACCTTCGCCCCACAACTGTCTCCTTACCTACTGAGGATGTACAACTCGTGGTGTTCTAGAGGGGCAATTCGAGTGGAGGGACTAGAAGCGATGATCTCAACCATACCAAAACCGGGTAAACCTCCAACGTCTCCCGCCAACTTCCGCCACATTGCCCTCTTGAATTACGACGTTAAACTGTATGCCACAATTTTAGCGGCGTGGCTCATGCAGGTGCTTCCATCTATTATCAGCCAGGAGCAGGTGGGCTTCATCCCCGGACGGCAAGCTTCAGACGGCACTAGAAGAGCGGTGAATCTTTTGGAGCTGCTAGAGAGGTCCCCTACCCCCCAGTGCACTCCTGTCCCTAGACGCGGAGAAAATGTTCGACAGGGTGCACTGGGGGTACTTAGAGGCTGTACTGGACCGATTTGGTCTTGTAGGAGATATTAAAAACTCGATATTAGCCCTATATTCATCACCCAATGCTAGAGTCCGTGCCTCTAGTTTCATTTCCACAGCTTTTGGAATCTCCAACGACACACGACAAGGGTGTCCTCTCTCTCCTTTTATATTTGCACTCATGATGGAGCGGCTAGCAGCGATCATAAGATCTGAGCCTGCTGTCAGGGGATTGAAGGTAGGGACAATCCAACACAAAATCGGACTCTGTGCCGATGATGTGATTTTTATCTGCACAGATATCTCTACAACATTCCCAAAGATTATGGAGATCCTCTCAGAATAGGCATCCTATTATAAATTAAACCCCTCCAAATCTCTCCTCTTCCCGATTAATTTCCCTTCCTCTCAACAGTTGGAACTTCAGAGCAAATTTCCTTTCGTCTGGTCCCTGGCTGGTATACCCCATCTGGGCATTCATATCACCTACACGTCCGAAATAGTTCACTCCAATTGCGACATATTGATTAAAAACATTAAAAAGGGATTGGACTCGCATGCCCCTCTGTTTCTATCGTGGGTGGCTAGGATACAACTAGTAAAAATGACCTATCTACCCAAGATTCTCTACGTCTTCCGCTATCTGCCACTCCCATTTCCAAAGTAAACACTTAACCTCCTGCAGGCCGTTTTGGGACATTTTATCTTGAACAACAAGCCCCCACGTATAAACTACAACACCCTGACACTCCCTGTGGGTATGGGGGGCATGGGCATCCATGACATAATCGCCTACTACAACGCAATTCACTTGACAGCAGCTCAGAGTTGGTGGCTGGATGCTCCGAGCCCTTTGTGGTTGCAGATAGAACTGTCTAGGCTCCTCTTAGAGGTGAATCTTCTTAAATATTGGCAGGAACCGACCTATCTGGTGGGGTCCATGGATGCCCTCCTCCAGGTGTCGTCTGGGTTGAGCATGGACTGTCTTCCTTTCCTGTATGGACGTGTTTCCTTGGCAGTAGTAGAGCTCTTGGTGGACATTCTCTTTCTCGTGTCGTGGAGGTCTAGGGGAGTTTTGGACCAGGCCACAGATGATAATGGGGTTCGATCGTTTGAAGATCTGACACGTACTTTTGAACTCCCGAGGAATACATTCTTTCGCTACTTGCAACTCAGGCATTTTCTTAATTCCATATGACTACCTCATTATGAACCTGCTGCTCTAGATGACGCTCTTCAACGATTCTTTAAGGCAAAAACTGTTGGTACTTATGGAGTAGCCATTTTGTACAGAGCTCTCATGCACCGAAAAAGTGCCATTAAACTCCCATATATGCTTCGATGGGAAGAAAGATTGTCTTTCACGGCCTCGCTAAAGCAGTGGCGTCAAACATCTGTCCATGCGTCCCTATTCTCGGCTTGTATCAACCATACTGAACAAGCTAAGAAGCTCCAGCTGGACTGATATCTCCCCCCCCAAAAAAACTTGCCCGCTTTAAGACCAAGAATTTGCAACCCTTTCCTCTATGTTGGAAGTTGTGCAACGGGACTGGAACTACTCAACATGTCTGGTAGTCCTATCCGGTTGTTCAACGCTTTTGGGCAAAGGTTGGTGCGCTTTTGATTGAACGTCCAGGTGTTACTTTTGACTTGACCTCTTCTTTGGGTCTGCTGGGTCTGGGTCTAGATGATTGGCCCACTCCACTGCGCCTCATTGTCACTAATGTCCAAGTCGCTGCCAGGTACTGTGTCTCCAATCAATGGAAAACGCTAAGCATTCCTGACCTCCCTGAACTCACAGCAGGATTGAATTTACATTTACAGCACAAACTAGCCTTAGCCCATGATGTTAAAAGGCGTACTAAGGTTCTATCCTGGTGGGACCCCTGGATTGCCTCTGTACACAATCTGATCTCCTGTCCGGAATGAGAGGTCACCACATGCAATCTAGAGTGACCTCAGTGCCACCAAATACCTTCTGGCTAATTACATGCGCTTTCACCTAACAACCCATTTTGTTCGATAGGAGGTGTATACTACCATGTCTCATGGTCGCTCTATATGTGACTGAAGATGTACGTATCTTCTCCCCCCCCTTCTTTCCCTTGGTTTTCCCTTCCCCCCCCTCCCCTCCCTCGTATGATTTATACCATAATGTTTAGTCCTTAGGACTTCCCCTTGTATGGGTTCAATGGGGTTCTGTAGAATTGTATTCTTGCTTTGTGGTACCTTCACGCCTGTATCTAAGTGCGATCCTTGACACCCCATGTTGCCTGTTATATTTTGGGAGTGTGATTGTCTTCCTCCCTTTTGTTCTTTTTGATTGTTATGGGAAACATTTTCAATAAAAAGTATTGGTTTAAAAAAGAAATAACATCCAGTTTGAACAGGAGACTGTTATTGCGGATACAGAGGGAAGATATATAATTTTAATCAGTAGGTTTAGTGGTGTCTATTATACCTTGGTTACTCGGTATGCTTCTAATAAGGGTCAGATTAGATTTTTGAAAGAGTTAATGACTTTAATTTTGGAAAATCGTACTTTGATTCTCTTTGGGGATTTTAATGTAATTCCTGATGCATTTTTGGATTCCTCTGGAACTCATGGAGTTTCTAATTTAACCTTGAATCCTTGGATTGATAGAGCTTATATGACGTATTTCGATGTATTCATTCCTCTTCTAGAGAATACACATACTACTCGGATTCCCAGCTTTCCTTATCTAGAATAGATCTAGTTCTAGCTGATAGTGCCTCTATATATGAAATTAAAAAGATCAATATCCTGCCAAAGACTTGGTCTGACCATTCCCCGATACTTTTTGAGTTGGTCCCTAGAGGGGGTGCTTCATCCACTAGGATTTGGAGTGCCAATACCTTTCTTTATTCTTATCCCAACTCAAGAAAGGAATTCATAGACACTCTAAATTATTACTTTAAAGAGAATGATGGTGATTAAGTTAGTATTGAGACATTGTGGTTAGCCCATAAAACATTAGTTAGGGGCAAGTTGATTGAACTAAATTCACTTCTCAAAAAACAATCTAATGCCAAACGTGCATCTATGGTGGCTGACATTCGTACCCTAGAAGAATCACAAATAACGTCTCTTTCTTCTTTCTCCATCTACCCAGCTTAAAATCTTAAAGCTTAGAATAGAATTAAGGTCCCTTTTAATTTCTGACTATAACAAAATGATTCAGTCTTCAAAACTAAATTACTATATTTGTCACAATAAACCTAATAAATTTTTCGCCCATCGAATAAAACTGATGCGACAAAAGAGGAGGATTCTACTAATTAAAAACAAGCAGGGGTTGACTTACAGACACCCAGAGGATATTTCAAGTGAATTCCTGCACTTTTATAAAAAAAAACCTTTATAATCTAAATTTAAGTCCAAGGGCTGTACAACCCTCTCTGTTGGATATTAACTCTTTTTTGGGTTGCTTGAGCCTTCCCTCTCTGACTACTGAAGAGGTGGAACTCTTTAATTGTCCCTTTCAGAATTCTGAGATTACAGAGGCAGTGAAATCCCTCAAAATTGGGAAATCGCCTGGGCCCGATGGGTTATCTAATGCATATTTCAAAAATTTTGCTGAAATCCTGACACCTTATTTAACTAGACTTCTTAATTCGGCCTCCATGTCATCCCTTCTTCCTGCAGATATGCAGGAAGCATTAATTACAATCATTCCCAAGGATAAAGGGGATGCCCTAAATGTCAGAGATTATAGGCCCATTTCGCTCTTAAACACTGATGCTAAAATTATAGCCAAAGTTGTTGTTAATAGACTATCTAAATATACAACTCGCTTAATTCATACTCACCAAACGGATTTTGTAAGTGGTAGAAGTACTATGGACGCCACAAGAAGATTATTCCATATTATATCATATGTAGAAAGGTCAAATCTTCCCACTTTGCTGATTTCTCTAGACGCCGAAAAGGCTTTTGACAGAGTAAATTGGCTGTTTTTATTTGAGTCCCTTAAAAATTTGTTTTTTCTGGTCCCATATTTAATATTATTAAAGTTTTGTATTCCCATCCATCCGCCAAAATTCTAACAAATAATTTTGTGTCTGACTCCTTTAGAATTACCAATGGAACTCGACACCATTGGTGGAGGCAATACGGTCACGAGGGGATCTGGGGATGTCCATTACATGGGTGTCAACACGTTGCATCTCTATTTACAGACGATTTAGTGATTATTCTATCAGATCCGCTAGTGTCTCTTAAGGTACTGTCACACACGGCAATTTTGCTAGCAATTTCACTGGCAATTTGCTAGTTGCAGTGAAATCATGGACACATTGTTCTAATTTGTTGCCGTGTAAAAATGGAACAATGTGTCCATGATTTCCCTGCAACCAGCAAATTGCCAGTGAAATTGCTAGCAAAATTGCCACGAGTGACAGTACCTTTAGGAACCTGATGGCCATTATTGAGAGATTCTCTGAAGTCTGTCATTATAAATTGAACACTAATAAGACACAGGTTTTGCCCTATCATATTGAACATCGCCTATTAGGTATTCTAAAAGCTGAATTTAATTTTTCCTGGTCACTGTCAGAAATTCCCTACTTGGGAATCACCATTACTAAACCTCTATCTAACATTTTTGATAAGAATTTATCAGGTATTGTTAAATCCCTTTTGAAAGATGTGTCTTATCTGTCTAATTTAGAGGTCTTCTGGACGGGACGTATTGCGGCCTATAAAATGTTGATACATCCCAAAATTCTATACCTATTCCGTTACCTCCCTGTGGTCATCCCTCAGAAATATTTTAAACGTCTCTAGTAGTGATGGGCGAATCCTAAACTACTCGGAATCGCTAGATTCCGACGAGTCTGAGTCCAGGACTCGCTATTCGTTGCGAGTCTAGCGATTCCAATGTTAATGAATGGGGAGGCGAGTATTGCAGCGATTCCTCTGCTGCCGGACCCTATAAGGGGTCTGGCAGCAGAGGAATAACCTGCAAATCCCCATGTTATTCTTTTAAAGCCAACAGCAAAAAGCCGCTGGCTTTTAAAGAATAGTAAAAAAAAATAAAGGATTGAACCGGGTGAGGGGTGGGGGGAGGGGGGTGGTAGGGTTGAGAGGGTGGGGGGTGTACCGGACCGGCCGGCTACTTACCGCTGCCTCCACCGGCGCCGGCTGCAGCCTCGCTCCCCGTCTCTCTGCTGCTCTTTGAGGAGATTCCTGAACACTGACAGAAGCAGTGAATAAATTAACTTCCGTCACTGCTCGGGAATCTCCAGAGCAGAGCTAGTCTGGCTGACAGCAGAGTTCAGCTCAGGTCATAATGACCTGAGCTGAACCCTGACTGTTTAGTCAGTTCTCAGCTCTGCTACATCCCTGTGTGTCTATGCACAGGGTTGTAGCAGAGATGAAATTGCGTTTTGGACTCTGTGTTGTGTTTTTTTTAAAACAATTTAATAGAAATTCATGGCGGTCATGTCTAATATTGGCGTGACTGTCATAAATTTCGGGCTTAGGGCCAGCTGATAATACAAAGCTGGCCCTAACCTCTTTATTACCCAGTGAGCCACCGCCACCAGGGCCACTGGAAGAGCGCTTCAATGAACGCGCCATCTTCTAGGGCGGCTGCGGGCTGCAATTTGCAGCGGGGGGTGCCCAGAAAGCTTGGGCCTCCCTGCGCTGCGGATTCCAGCCCCCAGCTGCTTAGCTGTACCTGGCTAGACATAGAAATTGCGCGGAGCCCCACGCATTTTTTTTTTATTATTTCATGAAATTCATGAAATAATAAAAAAAAAAGGGCTCCCATATATTCTTTTGTCTGGCCAGGTATAAATAGGCACCTGGGGGTTGGGGACAGCCCGTTGCTGCCTGCTGGATCCGGCTGGTTCCAGAAATACGGCGAAGCCCACGTCAAATTTTTTTCTGACAAATCCATAAAACAATATAAATAAAAGGGACTGCATCTTTATTAACCCCTGGACCATGGGCGAGGGGTTAATAAAGATGCAGTCCCTTTTTTAGGATTGTTTTATTGATTTTTCAGAAAAAAAATTACGTGGGCTTCGCCGTATTTCTGGAACCAGCCGGATCCAGCAGGCAGCGACGGGCTGCCCCCAACCCCCAGGTGCCTATTTGTACCTGGCCGGACACAAGAATATAGGGGACCCTTTTTTTTTTATTATTTCATGAATTCATGGAATATTCACCACGCACGGGGACATGTATACACACCACATGCACACAAAGAGTAACAGCTAAGGTGGAGCCCCAACATTGGATACTCACCACGCACCTGAACACAAACACACACACCACAAAGAGACACACACAGATACACACACCACACAGACACCCCCCACAGGGACACACACACATACAAACCCCATAGGGACACATGCACTCACCCCACCGGGACACACACACATACACACCCCACAGGAACACAGAGACACACACACACCCCACAGGAACACACAGACCCCATAGGGATGGACACACACCACAGGGACACCCCTCCCTCCAAAAGGACACACACCACAGGGACCCTGCCACAGGGACACACACACCCCAGGGACACACACACCCCAGGGACACACACACCATACAGACAGACACAGATGTGCACAAATCGCCTCACACAACTCGCCTCATACGTCTGGTATCTTTAATTTCCAAAAATAAACATCTGATTAAAAACAGCCAATGTGCAACACGTGCCATATAGGGAATTAATGCAAAAAATAGTAATGGTAGTCTGATTAGGAGCGCTCTAAGGATCAGACATATAAGATGTTTTAATAAATGGCAAACCTTTCATTAATTTCTTAGCTCCCCTCACAGCTCCACTACGCGTTTCAACTGTATAAAACAGTCTTCATCAGGTGGTGTCCTGATGAAGACTGTTTTATATAGTTTTATACAGATTATACAGTGGTGTCATCACCACCTGATGAAGACTGTTTTATACAGTTTTATACAGATTATACAGTGGTGTCATCACCACCTGATGAAGACTGTTTTATACAGTTGAAATGCATAGTGGAGCTGTGAGGGGAGCTAAGAAATTAATAAAAGGTTTGCCATTTATTAAAACATCTTGTATGTCTGATCCTTAGAGCGCTCCTAATCAGACTGACATTACTATTTTTTGCATGAAAACTACTCCCTTTGTGAGGGACTGGCGGCTGGAGCAGCTCAGGAACAGCACAAACAATCTGCCTTAAGGACCTGGCGTTTCCCTGGTAACCCACAACGAAGAGCGGTGATGCAAATTCGGTTTTGCGGTCACGTGACCGGATAGGTCCTGTTCCGAGGACCAGGAGAGAGGAGAGCGGAGAGGCAGCGCACATACCTCAGGCGGCGAAGGCTGGTAAGCCGGGTTGTGCAGGACTTGCACAACCCGATAAGGTGAGTGGCTACCTACCCACGCCACTTAGACGTTTTTAATAAGGGGATCCTACACATTTGCGCCCCTCTTCCTTTTTGTTTTGCATGTAGGGAATTAAGGCAGATGTCAGTCACATGAGCTGTCTTTTATGTGTATGTGTGAGGTAATATATACTGCCCGGCCAGGGGGAGGGTTTACTGTTGGCTGGAGATTTATTAGGCTGCCTATAGCAACCAATCACAGCTCAGCTTCTATTTTCCTACATGTAATTATTATGACCTATTCAAATTCTATTTTGTTATAGCTAACAGCAGTTATTTATTAACCCGGTCATAGCCGGGTAGTACAGCTAGTAATATCTAAAAAAACTTTTAATAAGGATGTGACTTTTAATAATTCTAGATTCTATACAGTATGGGATCACCAACTTGACATCGATAATCATACTTGACATAACCAGTTGCCCATCATTTTAAAAAATATTTACTCCTCTGTCCCCTGCTCAACACTTCTGGAAACTCAATATAAAGTATATACCAAGTGGTATTTTACACCTTTAAAACTGCATAAGATAGACCCTACTGTTTCTAATTTATGTTGGAGAAAATGTGGACTAGTGGGATATGTCCGTCATATTTTTGGTCATGCTCAAAGTTACGTTACTTTTGGATAGACGTCCAGTCCCTGATCAATTTAGTTTTAGACTTAGACATGGTCTTAACTTTTGACTCTGCTATATTGTTGATTGTGATATGTGATTTCTCAAAATGTAAAAGATTCTTGGCCTTACATATCCTATTAGTAGCTAAACATTGTATCGCCTCAAGGTGGAGGAGTGATTGTGTTCCAGCCATAGAGGACTTTATGGATTGCATAGCATTGCACAACTCATTTGAATTCACGTTTGCTCTTAGAGAGGGTATGCATGCTAGACTGAAGTACATGACGAAATGGGCAAGTTGGGTTCGAATGTATATACCGACTCTTACATTTCAACTACCCTAATTTAGCCTGAATTTCTCCTTTTATCATTTTGATTGTACTTAGTTTGCTAAGAACTATTTAGGTTTTTTTTGGATTCTCATAATCGTCGTGTCAGTTGTAAATATTTGGTTATTTTATTTCTTTTACTTATGTCTTTTGTCTTTGTTTTTCTCTTATATTATTTATTTGTTCTCTGAATTTGTATACTATGCATTCATTATATTTATAACTTACTAGATGGTGGCCCGATTCTAACGCATCGGGTATTCTAGAATATGTATGTAGTTGACATACTGTGACTGACAGAACTTGTTCAGTTAACGTGAGTTACAGCACATGTATAGCAGCACTTTAGTATATGGCGGTACATTACAGTACATGCATAGCAGCAATATAGTATATGGCGATACATTACAGCACATGTATAGCAGCATTATAGTATATGGCGGTACATTATAGTACATGTATAGCAGCACTATAGTATATGGCGGTACATTACAATACATGTATAGCAGTGCTATGGTATATGGTGGTATATTACAGCACATGTATAGCAGCGCTATAGTATATGGCGGTACATTACAGCACATGTATAACAGCACTATAATATATGACGGTACATTATAGTACATGTATAGCAGCACTATAGTATATGGCGGTACATTACAGCACATGTATAGCAGCGCTATGGTATATGGTGGTATATTACAGCACATGTATAGCAGCGCTATAGTATATGGCGGTACATTACAGCACATGTATAGCAGCATTATAGTATATGGCGGTACATTATAGTACATATATAGCAGCACTATAGTATATGGCGGTACATTACAATACATGTATAGCAGCGCTATGGTATATGGTGGTATATTACAGCACATGTATAGCAACGCTATAGTATATGGCGGTACATTACAGCACATGTATAGCAGCACTATAATATATAACGGTACATTATAGTACATGTAAAGCAGCACTATAGTATATGGCGGTACATTACAGTACATGTATAGCAGCGCTATGGTATATGGTGGTATATTACAGCACATGTATAGCAGCGCTATAGTATATGGCGGTACATTACAGCACATGTATAGCAGCACTATAATATATGATGGTACATTATAGTACATGTATAGCAGCACTATAGTATATGGCGGTACATTACAGTACATGTATAGCAGCGCTATGGTATATGGTGGTATATTAATGCACATGTATAGCAGCGCTATAGTATATGGCGGTACATTACAGCACATGTATAGCAGCACTATAATATATGACGGTACATTATAGTACATGTATAGCAGCACTATAGTATATGGCGGTACATTACAGTACATGTATAGCAGCGCTATGGTATATGGTGGTATATTACAGCACATGTATAGCAGCGCTATAGTATATGGCGGTACATTACAGCACATGTATAGCAGCACTATAATATATGACGGTACATTATAGTACATGTATAGCAGCGCTATAGTGTATGGCGGTACATTACAGCACATGTATAGCAGCATTATAGTATATGGCAGTACATTACAGCACATGTATAGCAGCACTATAGTATATGGCGGTACATTATAGTACATGTATAGCAGTGCTATAGTATATGGTGGTACATTACAGCACATGTATAGCAGTGTTATAGTATATGGTGGTACATTACAGAACATGTATAGCAGCACTATAGTATATGGCGGTACATTACAGTACATGCATAGCAGCACTATAGTATATGGCGGTACATTACAGCACATGTATAGCAGCGCTATGGTATATGGCTGTACAGTACAGTACATGTATAGCAGCACTATGGTATATGGCGATACTCCACTCCCCGCAGCCCCCCTGCTTTTCCTGGCTCATCGACAGTAAAAATAAAAAAATCCTCAGTGAGGATACTTACCTGTCCGCCGGCTTGATCCACCTCCGTCTTCTAGGTCCAACAGCCTACAGGCCTTTAGGACCTGTCGTTACCTGGGAAACCGATCAGCTGATCGGTCACATGACCGCTAACTGCCGGGGCAGCAGGATAGAGCAGGGGGGCAGGATGGTGGCGGGGGGCGCAGGATGGAGGGAGCTGGGCAGCATGGAGCGAGCCGGGTAGCATGGAGCGAGCCAGGCAGCATGGAGCGAGCGGGGCAGCATGGAGTGAGCGAGGCAGGATGGAGCGAGCGGGGCAGGATGGAGCCGGGGGGGGCAGGATGAAGCCAAGGGGGGGTGGCAGGATGGAGCCATGGAGGGGGAAGGAGGATGGAGGCGGGGGGGCAGGATGGATGTGGGGGAGCAGTATGGAGGCGGGGGGAGCAGGATGGAGCTGGGGGTGGCACAATGGAGCCGGGGGGGCAGGATGGAGTGATCAGGGCAGGATGGAGACCCGCGGGGAGGCAGGATGGTGGTGGAGGGCAGGATGGAGCCGGCGGGGCAGGATGGAGTCGGCAGGGCTGGGGGGCCAGCATGGAGCCGGGGGGGCAGGATGGAGCTGGGGGGGTGGGCAGGATGGAGTCGGGGGGAAGGGCAGGATGGAGTCGGGGGGCAGGATGGAGCGATCGGGCAAGATGGTGACAGGGGGCAGGATGGTGACAGGGGGGGGCAGGATGGAGGGAGCCGGGCAGCATGGAGCGAGTCGGGCAGCATGGAGCGAGTGGGGCAGCATGGAGCGAGCGGGGCAGCATGGAGCGAGCAGGGCAGCATGGAGTGAGTGAGGCAGGATGGAGCGAGCGGGGCAGGATGGAGCTGGGGGGGGCAGGATGAAGTCAAGGGGGGGGGCAGGATGGAGCCAAGAGGGGGGGGGCAGGATGGAGCCAGGGAGGGGGAAGGAGGATGGAGGCGGGGGGGCAAGATGGAGGCTGGGGGGGCAGGATGGATGTGGGGGAGCAGTATGGAGGCAGGGGGAGCAGGATGGAGCTGGGGGTGGCACAATGGAGCCAGGGGGGCAGGATGGAGCGATCAGGGCAGGATGGAGACCGGCGGGGGGGGCAGGATGGTGGCAGGGGGGCAGGATGGACCCGGCAGGGCAGGATGGAGTCGGCAGGGCTGGGGGGCCAGCATGGAGCCGGGGGGGCAGGATGGAGCTGGGGGGCAGGATGTAGCCGGGGGGGTGGGCAGGATGGAGCCGGGGGGAAGGGCAGGAGTGAGCCGGGGGAAGGGCAGGATGGAGCGATCAGGGCAGGATGGTGACGGGGGGCAGGATGGTGACAGGGGGGGGGCAGGATGGAGGGAGCCGGGCAGCATGGAGCGAGTCGGGCAGCATGGAGCGAGTGGGGCAGCATGGAGCAAGCAGGGCAGCATGGAGCGAGCGGGGCAGGATGGAGCCGAGGGGGGGGTAGGATGGAGCCGGGGGCAGGATGGAGCCGGGGGAGGCCAGGATGGAGGCGGGGGGGCAGGATGGAGGCAGGGGGGCAGGATGGATGTGGGGAGGCAGGATGGAGCGATCAGGGCTGGATGGGCCAGCAGGGGGAGCAGGATGGAGCCGGCAGGAAGGAGTCGGTGGGGGGGTAGGATGGAGCCGGCGGGGCAGGATGGAGCTGGGGGGGGACAGGATGGAGCCGGCGGGGCAGGATGGAGCTGGGGGGGACAGGATGGAGCCGGCGGGGCAGGATGGAGCCGGCGGGGGGGGGGGCAGGATGGAGCTGGGGGGGCAGGATGAAGCGATCAGGGCAGGATGGAGCCGGCGGGGCAGAATGGAGCTGGGGGGGCAGGATGGAGCAATCAGGGCAGGATGGAGACAGGGGGGCAGGATGGAGCCAGCGGGGGAGCAGAATGGAGCCGGTGGGGGGACAGGATGGATCCGGCGGGGGGGCAGGATGGAGTCGGCGGGGGGGCAGGATGGAGCCGGCGGGGGGCAGGATGGAGCCGGTGGGGGGAAAAGATGCAGCCGGGGGGGCAGGATGGAGCAATCAGGGCACGATGGAGCTTGCGGAGCAAAATAGAGCTGGGGGGCAGGATGGAGCCGGGGGGCAGGATGGAGTCGGTGGGGGGGCCAGGATGGAGCCGGGGGTGGGGGGCAGGATTTAGCGATCAGGGCAGGATGGAGTCGGCGGGGGGAAGAATAGAGCCGGCGGAGGGGCAGAATGGAGCCGGCGGGGGGGCAGAATGGAGTGCTCGGTGCCGGGAGTAGTAGCAGGCTCTGTCCTGCTAGGACCTTGCATGATGTCAGAATGACATCGGCGTTTGGCACTGTGATTGGCCCGCTCGCGGTCATGTGTTATGTGACACGCATATCACATGACCACGAGCGGGCCAATCACAGTGCCGAATGCCGATGTCATTCTGACATCATGCAAGGTCCTAGCAGGACAGAGCCTGCTACTACTCCCGGTTATCGGTCACTCGGCGGAGAGGTAAGTATAAGAATCTTTATTATTTTTAACACATTTGCCTTTATTTTATATTTGATTTCGCAGTGTATAATGCACTGCGAAATCAAATCACTAAGGAGCAGAGGGGGAGCGGGAGCGTGGACAGGACCGGAGGAGCCGGGGGGGGGGAGCACGTGCAGGGCAGAGGAGCGGGGTATGGAGCATGGGCAGGCCACCGTCGGCCGGGCTGCAAATTGGCGCTAGAATAGAACTTGGTATTCTCGCGCCTATTTGCATAGTCTGCACTCATTGGCGCCCGCCTGTGTCTGGTGCGCGATTTCAGCGACAGACGCAAAAAACCCTTAGACAATTATATAGTAGATGTATATGCTGAAATTCTTTCATCTCAACTTGCTTTTGTTGTTTCTTTGTTCACTAATAAATATATCTTTAAACATATATACAGTCAGCACAGCCTCTATATACCCCAGCACAGCCTCTATATAGAGTCAGCACAGCCTCTATGTACAGTCAGCACAGCCTCTATATACCCCAGCACAGCCTCTATATACCCCAGCACAACCTCTATATACCCCAGTACAGCCTCTATATACAGTCAGCACAGCCTCTATATACAATCAGCACAGCCTCTATATACATTCAGCACAGCCTCTATATACAGTCAGCACAGCCTCTATATACCCCAGCACAGCCTCTATATACCACAGCACAGCCTCTATATACTGTCAGAACAGCCTTTATATACCCCAGTACAGCCTCTATATACAGTCAGCACAGCTTCTATATGCAGTCAGCACTGCCTCTATATACCCCAGTACAGCCTCTATATATAGTCACACAGCCTCTATATACAGTCAGCACAGCCTCTATATACAGTCAGCACAGCCTCTACATACTGTCAGCACAGCCTGTATATACAGTCAGCACAGCTTGTATATACAGTTAGCACAGCCTGTATATACAGTCAGCACAGCCTGTATATACAGTTAGCACAGCCTGTATATACAGACAGCACAGCCTCTATTTACAGTCAGCACAGCCTCTATTTACAGTCAGCACAGCCTGTATATACAGTCAGCACAGCCTGTATATACAGTCAACGCAGCCTGTATATACAGTCAGCATGGCCTGTATATACAGTCAGCACAG
This sequence comes from Allobates femoralis, assembly GCA_033576535.1. NCBI lineage: Eukaryota > Metazoa > Chordata > Amphibia > Anura > Aromobatidae > Allobates > Allobates femoralis. Next base: position 121,425,449 of record JARQOC010000011.1, read on the forward strand.
CCTCTATATACAGTCAGCGCAGCCTCTATATACAGTCAGTGCAGCCTCTATATGCAGTCAGCGCAGCCTCTATATACAGCCAACATAGCCTCCATATACAGTCAGCACAGCCTCCATGGTACATATAATCCCCCATCCTGCTGCACACTGTAAAAAAAAAACTGATCATACTCAACTTCCATGCGATCCCTGGGGCTGTGTCCTCCTCAGATTCTTCCCCACCACATCCTTATAGCAGCAGGCTCCCGGGATGTGATGAGGTCGCAGGGTGACATCACTATGCTACATTAGGCAAAGGAGGAAGCTCCACTGCTCCAGTAGCCTGCACATGGCTAATCTGCATCGCATGCAAATTAGCCATGTGCACTGGGACCTCAGCTGAGCACTCAGCTCCTTGCAGAGTCATCTCAACTTACTTTTGTTGTTTCCTTGTTCACTAATAAATATTAAACATATATACAGTCAGCACAGCCTCAATATACCCAGCACAGCCTCTATATAGAGTCAGCACAGCCTCTATGTACAGTCAGCACAGCCTCTATATACCCCAGCACAGCTTCTATATACTTGAGCACAAACTCTATATACCCCAGTACAGCTTCTATATACAGTCAGCACAGCCTCTATATACATTCAGCACAGCCTCTATATACAGTCAGCACAGCCTCTATATACCCCAGCACAGCATCTATATACCACAGCACAGCCTCTATATAGTCAGAACAACCTTTATATACCCCAGTACAGCCTCTATATACAGTCAGCACAGCTTCTATATGCAGTCAGCACTGCCTCTATATACCCCAGTATAGCCTCTATATACAGTCACCACAGCCTCTATATACAGTCAGCACAGCCTCTATATACAGTCAGCACATATGCTATATACATTCAGCACAGCCTCTATATACAGTCAGCACAGCCTTTATATACAGACAGCACAGACTCTATTTACAGTCAGCACATCCTCTATATACCCCCGCACAGCCTCTATATACCACAGCACAGCCTCTATATACAGTCAGAACAACCTTTATATACCCCAGTACAGCCTCTATATACAGTCAGCACAGCTTCTATATGCAGTCAGCACTGCCTCTATATACCCCAGTACAGCCTCTATATACAGTCACCACAGCCTCTATATACAGTCAGCACAGCCTCTATATACAGTCAGCACAGACGCTATATACATTCAGCACAGCCTCTATATACAGTCAGCACAGCCTTTATATACAGACAGCACAGACTCTATTTACAGTCAGCACATCCTCTATATACCCCCGCACAGCCTCTATATACCACAGCACAGCCTCTATATACAGTCAGAACAACCTTTATATACCCCAGTACAGCCTCTATATACAGTCAGCACAGCTTCTATATGCAGTCAGCACTGCCTCTATATACCCCAGTACAGCCTCTATATACAGTCACCACAGCCTCTATATACAGTCAGCACAGCCTCTATATACAGTCAGCACAGACGCTATATACATTCAGCACAGCCTCTATATACAGTCAGCACAGCCTTTATATACAGACAGCACAGACTCTATTTACAGTCAGCACATCCTCTATATACCCCCGCACAGCCTCTATATACAGTCAGCACAGCCTCTATATACAGTCAGCACAGCCTCTATATACAGTCAGCACAGCCTGTATATACAATCAGCACAACTTGTATATACAGTTAGCACAGCCTGTATATACAGTCAGCACAGCCTGTATATACAGTCAGCACAGCCTCTATATACAGTCAGCGCAGCCTCTATATGCAGTCAGCGCAGCCTCTATATACAGCCAACACAGCCTCTATATACAGTCAGCACAGCCTCCATGGTACATATAATTCCCCCATCCTGCTGCACACTGTAAAAAAAAAAACGATCATACTCAACTTCCATGCGATCCCTGGGGCTGTGTCCTCCTCAGATTCTTCCCCACCACATCCTTATAGCAGCAGGCTCCCGGGACGTGATGAGGTCGCAGGGTGACATCACTATGCTACATTAGGCAAAGGAGGAAGTTCCACTGCTCCAGTAGCCTGCACATGGCTAATCTGCATCGCATGCAAATTAGCCATGTGCACTGGGACCTCAGCTGAGCACTCAGCTCCTTGCAGAGTCTGCCTGATATGCCCCTTGTTAACAGGGCTGCCTGTCCCTGATGGCCAGTGGGCCCCCACCCCAGCTGTTCAGAGCCCCGGCACTTGGCCGGGTATGCTGGGTGCCGACACTGGCCTTGGAAGTGGGGATCCCTGTCGATAGGAGGGGACCTCTTACACCATTGTTCCATAACTCAGACTTTCCTCCGGGGGTACACACAAGATGGTTTCTTTCTTGGATGGAGAGGGATGATATTCGCATTTAGCATATTCTTAGAGGTGCTGACCTGTCATTGTACGAATATCTGTGTGGAACAGGGGAAGGGGGGGCATGGCTAGAATACTCTCAGTAAGGACAGGGGAAGGACAATTAAGACTACCCTTGAAAAGATGCCCCTGGCAGAGACTCAAACTCACTTATCAATGCCCAGTTAAACAAAAAAGAGGACTAGAATGGACTTAAATTTGTAGGGAAATGGAACAAGGAGTTGGGGACTACCTTAACGGAGGATTGGAGAAAGGCATTCCTGTACTCCCACAAATTTTCCACAACTTGTTATTTTCAGTAAAAAAGTTATAAAATTAAAACCCTATGGTACAACCGTCCGACAACTTTTCACGCTGTATACTCCTCAATGTGTGATAGCTGTTGGTGTTGTGATTAAGAGAAAGGCACAATGTTACACATATGGTGGGGTTGCAGCAAACTAATACCCTTCTTGGACACAGTATTCAAAGTATACCATGCTATTGTCAGTAATAATATTAATATGTCCCCTCAAGTGGATCTGCTATCTATCCTTCCGTCACCAATCAAGACCCAAGAAATGGGACTAGTGAGATTCTGTTAAGCAGCTGCCCGCTTAGTAATTCCAAGGCACTGGAAATCTTAACGGCCTCCTTCCATAGAAGAGTGGTATGGCGAGATGGCCTGTCTGTACAGGATGGAGAACCATACAGCGGAGGTTAATGGGTCAATAGACAGATTTAGGCTGATCTGGAGTCCTTGGTTGTTGTTCACAGACTTCTCTGAATGTCAATACTTATTCAACTGGGGTAAGGGCGAGGTCCTCAAGCAGTCCATGCCCCCTCTCCCCAATCTCAAACCTATCCTATCCTCTCTTCTTTCTCCCATCCATTCTACTAGATCTTTCTTTCCTTCCCCTCCCTTTCCCACTTCCTCCCCTCCTACCCCATTCTTTTAGAATATTTTTATTTATTTACTTATTCATTTATGTATTTATTAAATTTTTTTGTCACCTTTCCTGTTTTCCTTTCTTTCTCTATTTTATCCTTGTTCCTCATTTGGCCTTTAGTATGTATATATCTCCTGCTAACTTCTTTTTTTTTGCCTTTGAGAAGGTTTTTGAGTAAATGGTGATGTTGTAGCCTTGCGCCCGTTGATAAAGCAAAAAGAAGAAAAATGAAGGGAAAGCCTCATTCATATCTCATTAATGGAGAAAGTTTAAATGATTTTGTGTTGGCTGTGTAATGTTTACACAATGACTAATGAAAACAGATGAAACATAATAGAACTCAAAATGTTTTACTGGAAGTTAGAGATACTGTGTATATTAAAGGGAACCTGTCAGGTGGTTTATGCCCCTCCAGTTATCAGTGTCTGTAGCTGCAGCTTCATAATACCAGTCTAATCATCCCTGTCTGAGCTCATAGTGTAATGTGAAAAGAGAAAAAAAAGCATTTATACACTTACATTTCAGTCCCCAGCTTGGAGGAGGGGACTGTCTGGCAGGATAATAGTTAACTCACTTGTAACTTGGATGGTTAAAGGACCTGTGTGATGTAACGATCATGTGACCATAGTGGGCAGAGCTAAGCCAGCAAACGTATTATGTTCTATCAGAACTTAGCTCCGCCTATTGTAGTCACATGGTAATTACATCACATCAGGTCTCCCATCATGTTGAAGCACAAGGCTGAAATGTTATCTATTGACCTGCCAAACAGTCCCCATCCTCCAAGCTGGGGACTGACTGCCTCATTACATAAGGAAATGTAAGTGTATAAATGCTTTTCTTTCACCTTTCACATTACACTATGAGCTCAGACAGGGATAATTGGAATAGGTGTATGAAGCTGCTGCTACAGACAGTGAGAGCTGGGGAGGCATAAACCACCTGACAGGTTCCCTTTAATCCTAGATTGGTAATATCACACTATTAGAAAAATAAACGCATGTATTAACTACAAAAAGCTACATTAAATTGAAAACAAAAAGGCTTGTAAAAAAATAAACTTTCTGGTGAAAACACTGCATAAAAAGTTTGAATTAAGCCTGAGGATGCATGCACACAATTAGTGTTTTCAGCATTATAGATGCAGCGTGTTTGCACTGCGCCCATAATGCTGCATTGTGAATGGGATTTCCAGAAATCCCGTGCCCACTTTGCTTCTTTCCTCCACAGCATTAACTGACATGGGGTGGCTTTATGCACCACCGCTTGTTTGCAGCATTAATTCCAAAACAGTCAGCATGTATAATTTATTTCTCATTATTGGTCATTACCAATATATATATCTAATCAACGTCAAAGGACTTCAAGGGCAATCGCTAATTAATCACAACCACCAAACAGAGAGAAGAAAACGAACAAAGCCATTATTGGAAATATGCAATTTATTAAGGTAGCAGAGGGGACAGACAGATTCAGGAGGGTGGGATAAAACCTATCACATTATGGGAGTCGGCATGACTTTGTAAAGCACCATAGATAGTAGGACTTGGTGTACAACAAAACCGGCATCCAGACTGATGTATAATACTGTATCCCAAAGCCCCAAACGTTATGTGGTCAGTATTAATTAAGCATATGCATGCTAATTGCATACATAAAGAGGTATACTGCCAATGAAGGGGGCATAAAATAAGCTGTGATGAAACCCAGTCAGAGATCAATAGGCTGACCTGGTTATAACTAAACTAGCTGTGAGCCCGATGCGATTGCATCGGGATTCTAGAATCGGTGTATAGTTTATTAAATTAGAGTTTTAACTAATAATCCTATTATTCCATGATAGATGGCGGCCCAATGTTAAAGAATCGGGAGTGTAGCATGCATATATACATTATTCATTCAAATTTGACAATAATGCACATAAGACATGATATCTATCTATCAACTACCAATGTTTGTATGGTATATGTCAGTGTAGTACATGTCATGATTCTAAGGCAAGGCTTTTCGTACAGATACTGGCACTGATATTTTGTACAGATTACGTATATTCAATTTATATATGAATATTAATAATCTATGATTGAGCCAGTACATGTTTCCCCACCAACCACGGGAAGGTAGCCTTACAGCTGGTGGGACCTACTCTACTCTATCCCTAATAATTAATAGTTAGACTCCTTTTAAAGCAGATATTTTTTGGCTATTTGCAGAAGGTATTGAATAACCAAATACAATTTTTGAACTTGGCACCAAAGGGACTACCTACAGCTAACTTTCAGCAAGTAACATGTAATAAATATGGAACTTGCACTTAGCTTGCAGTAAATACGGCAAGCAGAGCTTTAAGAGGTTGACTAAATGCAACCACTAAAAATGAGAGCTAACTGATTTTGGCGATTGAAACTGTCGAAAGCACATGTGCCGCAACTACCGCAAGTAAACCACAAATTCCATAAACATTTCATGCAACTTACATTAACAGTACTGTAGGTCACCATTAGGCAGTAAGTGGCAAAATAGTTTTTTTCCAACTAAAAATTCAACAAATAGCAGAATAATTCAGATGTGAAATCAAAATGTCTATTCTTTCCCTATGTGTCTAAATATGTACCTATGTGTCTAAATATGTACCTATGTGTATATATGTATTTATATGTACAGAACACACTTCAAGATAGAGATGTGTGTGAACAGCCGTCCCACCCATCTCTTAGGCTGCCTTCAGACTTGCAGATGCATCTGCAGCGTTTTGCAGATGCATCTGCAAGCATGTGCATGCAGATGGCAGTCCCTATCTTTATAATGGAACACACGGTGTCTGCAGATTCTTGCAGACAGTCGTGCGCAGCCATTCACTCCTATATGTGATCTATGCGCAGGCGGATGCCTTCGTACAGATCACAGACTCTCCTCCACACCAGGGACGCGACATGTTGCATCCCTGGTGGAGGCGGGATTGTGTGATTTGTATGCAGGCATGCGCCTGTGCAGAGATCACATATAGGAGTAAATGGGTGCGCACGGCTGTCTGCAAGCATCTGCAGAGACCGTACGTCCCATTATAAAGATAGGAGCTGCCGTTTGCATGCAGATGCTTGCAGATGCATCTTTAAAATGCTGCAGATGCATCTGCAAGTCTGAAGGCAGCCTTAGCTGTTCACAAAAACCTCACCCTGTGTAAAAAGAAAATGAAATCTCGCAGCAGCTATACTGCTGAAGCTTCAGGTTCTTATCACTAAATGCAAGCATTTAGATGATACACATCTACAATCTACAAAAAAAATGTGTGTTTACATACATATACAATGAAAATTAAAAAGAAATTTTCTAAGCTAAAAAAGTAATTACTATATATTTTAAATAACTATTTTATATCTAAAAACTAATTATAATGTCTTTATAACAAAACTAATATTTTTGGTATTTTTGTATATTTGTATTCCTATACATCTATAGCTAAATTAATTTATTGTAATATTTGTGTTTAATTAGAAAGTAACTATGTATCTAAATGTAATATGTATCTAAAGAATTGAAAGTAAAATATTTTTATACACTATATTTTTAGTGAAAAGTGAAAATAACGACTATATATCTGAAATAAATTTTATATCTAATAAGTAATTATAATGTCTTTATTTATAACTAAACTAAGTTTTTAGGTATTTTGATTTATTTATATTGATATACATCTATTGCTAAACAAATTAATATAGTAATATTTGTGTCTAATTTAAAAATAACTATGTATCTAAATGTAACATGTATCTAAATAATTTTAAGTAAAATATTTTTATACACTATATTTTTAGTGAAAATGAACAGTAACGACTATATTTCTTAAATAACTATTTTATATCTAATAACTAATTATAATATCTTTTTCTATAACTAAAATAATTTTTTTGGTATTTTTTTTTTCTATTCTTATACACCTATGGCTAAACTAATTTATTGTAATATTTGTGTTTAATTAGAAAGTAACTATATATCTAAATCTAATATGTATCTAAAGAATTTAAAATAAAATATTAGAGAGATTATTTTGAGTAAAGAGTATTTCACTACTGGGCAGCAATTTGACTTGAATAGGTGTATCCAGCACTTTCACCTTAGACATCCCTGAGGAAGACGCCAGGAGGGCGTTGAAACGCGTTGGATGAATAAAAAGGAATAATCTGGATACCGACTACTAGCGTTATTTACGAGCGGATTTCTTGGCAGCGCGGACTGTGACACACCTTCCTTCCCCAAAACTTCAAGGTTGAAATCATTGGACAATTCACCATTTCCCAGTCGAAGTAACCAACTGCTATAATCAGGATCAATGGAACGCATGTTGTTGAAGAGTGGCAATTGAGTGAAAAGCTGCCATTGTCGTGAGTATTTAATACAACTCTCTATAATGTCAGTTCTTGTACCATGAGGGATGATAGGCAGACACTGTCGAAAGTCTCCTCCCAGAACAATGACTTTTCCTCCAAAAGGTGTTGTATTTTTCTTGGAAATATCTGTTGTCATGACATCCCGTAAAAGTTGATCTATCACATGCAATGCATATTTAGATAACAGAGTGGACTCGTCAATAATGAAAAGTTTGGCACTTTTCAAATGTTGTGCAGCATCTGTATCATTTTTAATTCTGGAAACGGATGTTTCATTTATTGGAATTGGTATGCCATAAAGCGAATGGATGGTTCTTCCTCCTTGCAGTTAGTTAGCTGCAATCCCTGTACTGGCTGCAGGTGATACAATTTCGCCTTCTCCTCTTAGTTCATGAATTAATAAATCATACAGATATGTTTTCCCACTGCCACCTGGACCGTCAATGAAAAAGCACTTAGGTTGTCCACTTCTATCGTGTAAAGCTTGATTGATCGCATCATAGGCCAAAAGTTGTTGGTCATTTAAAGTAGCTTTCATTTGCTGAGCTCTTCTTAACTCATCATCCTTGTTGTATAGTGGAGCGATGTGTGGCTTTCTTTTTGGTCGTGGTAGATTAAAATCAGTAAAAGTTTTGCCATGAAATTTTAGAACATTTTGGACATCTGTCATTGCATATCCTTCACAATTCTCACACTCCTCAGTGTTGGAGTGATATGCATGGCAGTAGTCTTGGATAAAGTCTTGTTTAAATTCTTGCCACAACTCCAATGGATGAGCTGGAGGACCAAAAATACATATATATGCAAACATATCACGAAGCTGTGCAGGCATGTTGAGAACACAGGCATCCAATAAAGTATTTTTCCAAACAGTGTCATCGAAGAGCAATCCAAGAGCTAATGCTGCCTCTTTAAAAGTTGAGTATGTGACTTCATTAACAGTCTTAATGTTGTCAAAACTTGTTGCTCCTTTGACATGCAGTAACAACAACCTCAAATAGTACCGTTCTTGATCTTTCATACTGACAGTATACATTCTTCCAATCACTGAAGAACCTCCTCGCTTTCTAATTTCCCATGCACCTTCTTTCCAAACATAGTGCTCTGGAATTTGGCAGTAGAAGTAATCCTGGGCATGTGGGTCATTCTCATTCAGCTCAAAGTAGGCCATAAGAGTGGATTTTCTGTGCATTGTGTAACTGATGTTTTCAACAGAGTCATCCTCATGAAAATAAAGTGGTTGAGAATGTGGGAGATGTACAGCCAGGCGAATAATGGAGTGCGATTGTCTATGCATCGGGTAAGCAAATATTCGCCAAGCTGCCTCCGGTGCACTCACGTATCTTGAATTCATGAATTGATGTGTTTCATCATGGTGGATATTGGTTTGGCAAATTTCAAGATTGGCTTTATCATGTCCTTTGTAGACATATTTGAAGAGGTATTTGACACTTTGAATGGAAGCACATACCTCAACATTAATATGACACTTGTATTTTAATAGTAGATAAGGGTTATAGGGAACAACCCAAGAATTATCAATCATCTTTGAATAGTGTTGAAAGGATGTTCCTTCCTTTCTTTGATAATTAGGGTATGCATCCTTAGCTAAGACTGTTCTTGTTTGGAAATCTTTAGGACAACCTTTCTTACACTTTCCAAGATCCATACATGGAGAATTGGGGTTGTGTTGTCCACAGGGTCCATGAATCATGTGTTGCATCACAATTTCATGGAGCACAGGGTAATCTTCTGGATCAGGGATTTCAGCCCAAACTATATTATCCACTTCAACCTCAGTTCTTAGTTTGGATTTGCTATCCAGAATGATCAAAATGTGAGCGTGTGGTAGGCCACGCTTTTGGAATTCAATAACATGAACCATTGCACAAACTTTGCCAAATAATCCAGTGTTAATGTCTTTTAATAGGGCTTCCAGTTTAATCCTGAAGACACGGGCGACTAAATCAGGTCTATGTTCCACACGCTGCCATGGCTCTAAATTGTTTGTAATCTCCCTCCATTTTGGATTACAGGTCATGGTTACAAAAAGATCCGGTCGTCCAAATTTAGTCACAATAGCCATGGCATCCTGATAGCGTTGCTGCATGTTTCTGGGACTGCCCTCAAAGGAAGATGGTAAAATGACCGTCTTGCCAATGGGAATACCTTTCTCAACAGATTGTTTCAGGAGATGTTCCTGTAGTACGCAATAATCCTCCACTTTTAAATCCTTTTGGTGTTGACGGATAAAATTTAAGCGATTAGCCTCGATTTTCACATACGCATCCACTAAGTACTGCTGTGTTAGTTTGCCACCATTCAGGACAGGATTGAACCGATTCCGTACAGACAACAAATAGCAGTAATACTGGAGCTGTGTAACCCTGCGTTGACTTTGGCCTTGATGCTTGAGTCCCTCATGCCAACCTTGTTCTCCATGAGGGAAAAATAAGGGATACAGTAATGCATCTAAATTGCTGTGTAGAATACTGACTTGCTGTGTTTTTGGAGCCAAGGGGTTATTTGGATCAGGTTTCAAATGAATTAAAACGTCTCTATTGAATGGTGGCTCTCCATCAGCATTTTCAAAGACCACTGCAACTTCATGGACAGTAGGATTGTTATAGCGTCTAGGGTCTTGCTGTCTGTCTTGTTTAATGGCCATGATAATATTTGGCATGACGGTGCCATGTTCTACTGCCTTCTGTTGTTCTTCTAATTCAACGTCACGTAAAATTTTGTAGGCCGAAACAAAGGGATTAATATTATCCAATTGAAGAGCAATGATACTCATTAAAGTAGGATGACATTTCACATTTTCTGGAGACTGTATCCGTTGTTCTACAGCGCTTGCAGTATCTAAAATGTACAGTTGTGCATATGCAGGAGGTTGATCTTCAGCAGGAGGGAGTGTTCCCGTGTGATGATAAATTTGCCCATGAATTCGGAAACAGTAAGGGCCGTGTCCAGGTGGTGGAGAAACATGGGCACCCATGGAGGCAAAAGCAAAAGAACTATTAATGCTCCTGATATTCTGCATCAAATTTTTACTGTACTCACTCTCTCCTTTCAGCAGGCGTTGGAAGACCTCCGGGTATTGAGGTAATGGTACCTTAACTTTTCCCTTGTGGCAACAAAGAGTAAAGTGTTTATCTGATGGGCGTTCATCAGTAAAATGTCGAGCATCACAATGTTCACATATTACATTCATGAAACCACAGGTATGTTCTGCAATAGCATGATCCTGATCAATAAATCCCATTGGATGAAGGAAAGGTGAAGATAAGAAAGGTAGATTTCGATTGTGTAATCCTACATAGATGAGACGTGGAAGGGACGTAGAATCAAAACATTCAAGAAAAGAAGAAGTTGAATATAAATTGCGTTGTGGCTCTTGCAATGTTGAAGTGGAAGAACGTGTGCGTACGTCACGACGTCTATCAGCCAAATGGGTCAAGCGGAGTTGTTTAGACTTAGGAGACAGCGTATCTTTACGCATCTCTCTTTTCCTTTTAAGCCTCAAAATGTTACACTGTTTGGTGTATGGCGTCTCCTCAGCAGAGTGTTTTCTTTTAGATGTGGCCTTGCCATGTGGTAAAGGCTGTTCAGTAGTAGTTAACACAGTAGAAGAAGAGGTGGCAGCAGTATGAGGATCAGACAAAGAGGTGGCAGCAGTATGAGGATCAGACGAAGAAGTGGCAGCAGTATGAGGATCAGACGAAAAGATGTCAGCAGTATGAGCATCAGAGGAAGAGCTGGCAGCAGTATGACGGTCAGACGAAGAGGTGGCAGCAGTATGAGGGTCACAGGAAGAGGTGGCAGCAGTATGAGGGTCAGACGGATTTCCTGCAGGCATGAACTCTTGGTGTTTGCGTCTTTGACGCGCAGGCATGGATTTTTTGCCTAATTGTTTCGTCCTTCCTTCAAAAGAGTCTTTTGAAACCCGTGTTTTCAAAGCAGCCTTTTCCTTATCCAAGCAAAGTCGTCTTTCTTCAGAAGTCTCCTCGGCACGCTTCTTGCGCATACGCACAGACTCCTTTTGAACCTTTGCTTCTTTGTTTTCCATGGAGGTCATGGGAGGTGTTAAAGGCTTTTCACTTTGTAGAATGTCAGTACATGAAGAGGCAGGAGTAGTGTCTTTGTCAGACGATTATTCAGTGACAGTAATTTGTTGTTTTTCCTGTCTGGCATGTGCATCCATGGCTCTTTTTGACATTCGTTGACTTCTTTCTTCAGAAGACAGTCCAGCAATAAATTTCTTCGAAGCAGCCTTTGCAGCATCCAACCGAAAACGTCTCATTGGAGAAGACAGTTTGGCAATGCGTTTCACTCTAGCAGCCTTAAGACGTAGTAAACGAAGACGTCTCTCTTCCGAAGTCTCCTCTGCCATGCGTTTGGCGTGAGCAGCCTTAAGACGATCTAAGCAAAGACGTCTCTCTTCCGAGGTCTCCTTAGCAGTGCGTTTCGCCTTAGCAGCCTTATCACTATCTAAGCGAAGACGCCTCTCTTCTGAAGTCTCCTCTGCAATACGTTTCGCCTTAGCAGCGTTACGAAGATCTAACCGAAGACGTCTCTCTTCCGAAGTCTCCTCTGCAATACGTTTTGCTTTAGCAGCCTTATCACGATCTAACCGAAGACGTGTCTCTTCCGAAGTCTCCTCTGCACGCTTCTTCTTAGGCGTAGATGCAGCCTCCTTGGCAAGAGCGATATTTGTTGTTGGAGAGCTCATCGTAATAAGAATAGTCAGTAAATCAAATCCAAAATGAGCTAGAGTGTGTTAGTTAAGGAAACAATCAATAATAACTATGTCTAAATAGGCAAAAACAATAAAAGGAAAGTGTTTATTTGAATAACCTGTGAAAATGAAATGATTGAGTTCTTTAAAGTACAAAACAAATATTTCTTGATGTTTATTGTATGGAGTAGTGAATGGAAATCAGTGTGTTTAAAGTCCTTAAAAAGAGACTTAAAGGCAAAAGAAATGGATGTAAGGGCCCTTAGAGAGTCGTGTTGTAAAAGCAGATTTCCAACATTGTCAGAAAAGCGGTTAAAGTACCGATATGACATTAAGTTCCACATAACTGGCAGCAGGGGTGGAGTTGCAGAAGGTGTTGCAAAATGGCAGAGTTAGCGTTATTTGGTACCTTAAACGTAGGGTTTTGGGATTATAGGGGAAGTAGTGTTTTTTTTTTTTTCTTGCTGGAGTTGGTGGAAACAGCGGCATTAGCAGTGAGCGTGAAATGGGACAATGTGATGAAGCATGGTGAAAATAGAAATAAGGCAACTTCTGGAGTACATTGTGAAAGAGGCAGGTCAATGTAGAAATCAACATTAATCCGGCGAAGTAGCGTGATCTTACGCAACCGCACCCATGGTGACGGGTATGGGGAACTTGCGTTAATAATGGATATATTTCCACATGTTATGGAATAATGTAAATCGGCATGCACAACGCGCGTGTGAAAGGGGCCCAAGTCGGTCATAGAGTGTAAAATGAGATGGAACCAATATATTTGGTATGTAAACGTAGTTAATGTCCTACTGTGACGACAGGCCCTTTCACATTAGCGGTAATTAGAAATAGCATCAGATGCGGTGAAAAAACTGTATCTGCGGGGTTTGGTGCATAGCCGCAGCATAAGCGCTGCACTGGTGGGCGGTTACGTTAATTGCTATAGTCAGTATATACAGTTAGGGCCAGAAATATTTGGACAGTGACACAATTTTCGCGAGTTGGGCTCTGCATGCCACCACATTGGATTTGAAATGAAACCTCTACAACCGAATTCAAGTGCAGATTGTAACGTTTAATTTGAAGGGTTGAAAAAAAATATCTGATAGAAAATGTAGGAATTGTACACATTTCTTTACAAACACTCCACATTTTAGGAGGTCAAAAGTAATTGGACAAATAAACATAACCCAAACAAAATATTTTTATTTTCAATATTTTGTTGCGAATCCTTTGGAGGCAATCACTGCCTTAAGTCTGGAACCCATGGACATCACCAAACGCTGGGTTTCCTCCTTCTTAATGCTATGCCAGGCCTTTACAGCCGCAGCCTTTAGGTCTTGCTTGTTTGTGGGTCTTTCCGTCTTAAGTCTGGATTTGAGCAAGTGAAATGCATGCTCAATTGGGTTAAGATCTGGTGATTGACTTGGCCATTGCAGAATGTTCCACTTTTTTGCACTCATGAACTCCTGTGTAGCTTTGGCTGTATGCTTGGGGTCATTGTCCATCTGTACTATGAAGCGCCGTCCAATCAACTTTGCAGCATTTGGCTGAATCTGGGCTGAAAGTATATCCCGGTACACTTCAGAATTCATCCGGCTACTCTTGTCTGCTGTTATGTCATCAATAAACACAAGTGACCCAGTGCCATTGAAAGCCATGCATGCCCATGCCATCACGTTGCCTCCACCATGTTTTACAGAGGATGTGGTGTGCCTTGGATCATGTGCCGCTCCCTTTCTTCTCCAAACTTTTTTCTTCCCATCATTCTGGTAGAGGTTGATCTTTGTCTCATCTGTCCATAGAATACTCTTCCAGAACTGAGCTGGCTTCTTGAGGTGTTTTTCAGCAAATTTAACTCTGGCCTGTCTATTTTTGGAATTGATGAATGGTTTGCATCTAGATGTGAACCCTTTGTATTTACTGTCATGGAGTCTTCTCTTTACTGTTGACTTAGAGACAGATACACCTACTTCACTGAGATTGTTCTGGACTTCAGTTGATGTTGTGAACGGGTTCTTCTTCACCAAATAAAGTATGCGGCGATCATCCATCACTGTTGTCATCCGTGGATGCCCAGGCCTTTTAGAGTTCCCAAGCTCACCAGTCAATTCCTTTTTTCTCAAAATGTACCCAACTGTTGATTTTGCTACTCCAAGCATGTCTGCTATCTCTCTGATGGATTTTTTCTTTTTTTTCAGCCTCAGGATGTTCTGCTTCACCTCAATTGAGAGTTCCTTTGACCGCATGTTGTCTGGTCACAGCAACAGCTTCCAAATGCAAAACCACACACCTGGAATCCACCCCTGGCCTTTTAACTACTTCATTGATTACAGGTTAACGAGGGAGACGCCTTCAGAGTTAATTGCAGCCCTTAGAGTCCATTGTCCAATTACTTTTGGTCCCTTGAAAAAGAGGAGGCTATGCATTACAGAGCTATAATTCCTAAACCCTTTCTCCGATTTGGATGTGGAAACTCTCATATTGCAGCTGGGAGTGTGCACTTTCAGCCCATATTATATATATAATTGTATTTCTGAACATGTTTTTGTAAACAGCTAAAATAACAAAACTTGTGTCACTGTCCAAATATTTCTGGCCCTAATTGTAGTTGCTTGCGGCAGGTGCGGCAATTGGTGTTTAGCACTTGCGGCAGGTGGTGGGCGATAAAAAACGGTGGGCGACCGTGATTTATTTTGCGGCAGCACCTGGCGCAAGAGCCAAAGCGCACTTGCGGCATTTGCCGCAAGTCCCTATATACTGACTATGGCGATTACCGGAATCGGACCGCAAGTGCAAGAGTTATGCAGCAGCTATGCAGCAAACAGAGCAGATGCGATTTTTTCACCACATCTGGCACGATTTAAAATTACCGCTGATGTGAAAGGGACAGGTAGCATTACATCCAAACTGTTAAATATAAGACAGGTAGTAGTCCTACAGACTAATTAGTATGAAATAAAAGCAAAATAGCATATAATGGGTTAATGTACTCATAAGAGTGTAACAACACACTTCAAGTAGAATTAAAATAAAGAACAGTCTGTAAGGGGTTAATGTAGCACTGGCACAACAATAAGACAGTGGTAAGGTAGCATTACATTCAAACTGTTAAATCTAAGAGAGTTAGTAGTCCTACATACTAATTAGTATGAAATGTAAGCAAAATAGGATATAATGGGTTAATGTACTCAGAGTGTAACGACACACTGCAATTAGAAATATAAGCAAAATAGCATATAATGGGTTAATGTACTCATAAGAGTGTAACGACACACTGCACGTAGAAATTAAATAAAAAACAGTCTGTAAGGGGTTAATTAAGCATTGGCACGCGTAAATAATACAGGACGATCAATAAAAAGAAAAATAGTATTAAAGATTTTAGTATTAAAATGGCAGTAGTAGACCACATAGTGACATAGGCAGTGAATAGCCAAGACAATAGAAGGGGTTAATGTACTACTTGGACTCCTATAAAACAGTGTGGAAGATAAAATAATGAAGAAATGGTATAGAAGAGGTTAATTTTCAAATGTAATGAGTACAGCACATAGTGACACAGTTAGTGAATAAAAAACAGAATGCAAGGGGTTAAAGTAACAGTTAGAACCATATAAAAGAGTGTGTGGGAAAATTAAAATGCAAAAGGCATAGAAGAGGTTAATGTAGAAATGGCCTTAGTACAGCACATAGTGAGATAGCAAGTGGAGCTGAAATAGAATAGAAGGGGTTAATAAAGTTAGAAAAAAAGAGGTCAATATGGTGAAACGTAGCTGATATGAAATTAGTATAAAGAAGGGGTTAATATAAGCATAGGCATTAGGAACATATACTCTGACTAGCTGTGAGCCCGATGCAAATGCATCGGGATTCTAGAACGTGCATTAATTTGATTATAGTAGTTATAGCTGTTAGCCTGATGCAAATGCATCGGGTATCTAAAATATGTTTATTGTTTTTTTAAAGATTTTTAAATAATAATCGCATCATCAATAGCAATAATATAAGCCATAGATTATTATTAGCAGTAATAGCAGTATTAATAGCATTATTAGCATATTATGAGCATTAATACAGTATTATAGCATTAATAGCATTATTATTAGCATTAATAGCATTATTAATAGCATTATTAGCATTAATATAGCATTAATAACATTATTAATAGCATTGATAGCATTATTATTAGCATTAATAGCATTAATAATAGCATTATTAGCATTAATATAGCATTAATAACATTATTAATAGCATTAATACATTATTATACATTAATAGCATAATAATAACATTATTAGCATTAATAAATAGCATTATAACATATTAATAGCATTAATAGCATTATTAATAGAATTAATTAGCATTATTATTAGCATGAATAGCAAATTAAT
Source organism: Allobates femoralis (assembly GCA_033576535.1). Lineage (NCBI taxonomy): Eukaryota > Metazoa > Chordata > Amphibia > Anura > Aromobatidae > Allobates > Allobates femoralis. Next base: position 121,442,272 of record JARQOC010000011.1, read on the forward strand.
AGATAATAGCATTAATAGCATATTATTACATTAATAGAATTATATTAGCATTAATGCATTAATAGGATAAATATTAGCATTAATAGCATTAATAGCATAATTAATAGCATTATTAATAGCATTAATAGCATTAATAATAGCATTATTAGTATTAATAATAGCATTAATAACATTATTAATAGCATTAATAGCATATTAATAGCATTAATAGCATTATTATTAGCATTATAAGGATTAATAATAGCATTATTAGCATTAAAATAGCATTAATAACATTATTAATAGCATTAATAGCATTATTATTAGCATTAATAGCATTAAAAGCATTATTATTAGCATTAATAGCATTAATTAATACATTAATAGATAAATTTAGCATTAATAGCATTAATGCATAAATAGACCATTAATAGCATTATTAATAGCATTAATAGCATTATATTAGATAAATAGCATTATTAGCATTAATAATACATTAATACATTATTAATACATTAAAGCATTATTATTAAAATTAATAGAATTAATATAGCATTATATAGATAAATAATAGCATTAATAAGCATTATAATAGCATAAATAATAGCATTATTAATAGCATTAATAGCATTAATAATAGCATTATTTATATTAATAATAGCATTAATAACATTATTAATAGCATTAATAGCATTATTAATAGCATTAATAGCATTATTATTAGCATTATAGCATTAATAATAGCATTAATACATTAATTAATAGCATTATATACATTATTAATAGCATTAAATAGCATTATTATTAGCATTAATAGCATTAAAGTACATTACATTAATTAGCATTAATTATTAGCATTAATAATAGCATTAATAGCATTAAATAATAGGATTAATTAGCATTATTAATAGCATTAATAGACATTATAATAGCATATATTAATAGCATTAATAGCATTATTAATAGCATTATAATAGCATTATTAGCATTAATAATAGCATTAATAACATTAATAATAGCATTATTAGCATTATTATTAGCATTAATAGAATTAATAATAGCATTATTAGCATAAAATAATAGCATTAATAACATTAATAGCATTATATAGCATTAATAGCATTATTATTAGCATAAATAGCATTAATAATTAAGCATTATTATGCATTAATATCATAGCATTAATACATAACAATTAATGATTAATAGCATTAAATAGCATTAATAGCATATTAGCATTAATAGCATTAATAATAGCATTATTAGCATTATAATTAATAGCATTAAATAACATTATATAATAGCATTAATAGCATTATTATAGCATTAATAGCATTATTAATAGCAATATAATAGCATTATAATAATAGCATTAATAGCATTATTATTAGCATTAATAGCATTATATAGCATTAAGTAATAATAGATTAATAGCATATTATAGCATTAATAGCATATTATTAATAGCATTAATAGCATTATTATATAGCATATAATAAACATTATAATAGCATTAATAGCATTATATATAGCATTAATAGCATTAATAATAGCATTAATAGCATTATATATTAGCATTAATAGAATTAATAATAGCATTATTAGCATTAATAATAGCATTAATAACATTAATTAATAGCATTAATAGCATTATTATTAGCATTAATAGCATTATTATTAGCATTAATAGCATTAATAATACATTAATACATTATATTAGCATTAATAGCATTAATAGCATAATATAATAGATTAATAGCATTATTATATAGCATTAATAGCATTAATAATAGATTAATAGCATTATTATAGCATTAATAGCATTAATAATAGCATTAATATAGCATTATTATTAGCATAATATACATTAATTAATAGCATTATTAGCATTAATAATAGCATTAATAACATTATTAATAGCATTATTAGCATTCATTAATAGCATTAATAACATTATTAATAGCATTATTAGCATTATTATTAGCATTAATAGCATTATTAATAGCATTAATAGCATTATTATTAGCATTAATAGCATTATTATTAGCATTAATAGCATTAATAATACCATTAATAGGATAAATATAGCATTAATAGCATTAATAGCATAATAAATAGGATTAATAGCATTATTATTAGCATTAATAGCATTATTAATAGCATTAATAGCATGATTATTAGCATTAATAGAATTAATAATAGCATTATTAGCATTAATAATAGCATTAATAACATAATTATTATCATCAATAGCATTATTATTAGCAGTAATATTATTATTAGCATTTTTTTTTAAATTATTATTTATTATTTGTTATTTATTTTTTAATTATGTTTTATTTATTTTTTTATAATGTTTTAATTATTTTTAATTATTTTGTTATTATTAAATTTATTATTTAGGCTGAGAGGCAGTTGTCATTCAGGTGCGCTAAAGGGCTGATCTTATTAGCATATATTTTATTTTTTTATTATTATTTTTATTGATTTTTTATTATTTTTAATTAATTTTTTTTATTATTTTTTAATTCTTTTTTAATTATTTTTTTATTATTTAATTTATTATTTAGGCTGAGAGGCAGTTGTCATTCAGGTGCGCTAAAGGGCTGATCTTATTAGCATATATTTTATTTTTTATTATTATTTTTATTGAATTTTTTATTATTTTTAATTAATTTTTTTATTATTTTTTAATTCTTTTTTAATTATTTTTTTTATATTTAATTTATTATTTAGGCTGAGACGCAGTTCTCATTCAGGTCCGCAAAGGGCTGATGTTATTAGCATATATTTTATTTTTTTATTATTATTTTTATTGAATTTTTTATTATTTTTAATTATTTTTTTTTATTATTTTTTAATTCTTTTTTAATTATTTTTTTTATTATTTAATTTATTATTTAGGCTGAGAGGCAGTTCTCATTCAGGTCCGCAAAGGGCTGATCTTATTAGCATATATTTTATTTTTTTATTATTATTTTTATTGAATTTTTTATTATTTTTAATTATTTTTTTTTATTATTTTTTAATTCTTTTTTAATTATTTTTTTTATTATTTAATTTATTATTTAGGCTGAGACGCAGTTCTCATTCAGGTCCGCAAAGGGCTGATCTTATTAGCATATATTTTATTTTTTTATTATTATTTTTATTGAATTTTTTATTATTTTTAATTATTTTTTTTTATTATTTTTTAATTCTTTTTTAATTCTTTTTTTTATTATTTAATTTATTATTTAGGCTGAGAGGCAGTTCTCATTCAGGTCCGCAAAGGGCTGATCTTATTAGCATATATTTTATTTTTTTATTATTATTTTTATTGAATTTTTTATTATTTTTAATTATTATTTTTATTATTTTTTAATTCTTTTTTAATTATTTTTTTATTATTTAATTTATTATTTAGGCTGAGACGCAGTTCTCATTGAGGTCCGCCTTTCTTTTTTCCCATTGAAATGCATTAGCGGTGTGTGGGCGATTTTATGGCCGACCACCTGGTTCTATTTGTCGGCCCTAAAATCGCGGACACACCGCTAATGCATCTCTATGGGCAGTCAGGCCGATTTCGGATTGAACGCCGACCAATCAGAATTCGAGCTGACTTGCCCATAGACATGCATTAGCGGTGTGTCGGCGATTTAATGGCCGACCACCTGGTTCTATTTGTCGGCCGTAAAATCGCGGACACACCGCTAATGCATCTCTATGGGCAGTCAGCCCGATTTCGGATTGAACGGCGACCAATCAGAATTCGAGCTGACTTGCCCATAGAGATGCATTAGCGGTGTGTCCGCGATTTTAGGGCCGACAAATAGAACCAGGGGGGCGGCCATAAAATCGCCGACACACCGGTAATGTATGTCAATGGGGAAAAAAGGCGGACCTGAATGAAAACTGAATGAGGAGCTCTTCTGATTGGCTGAGGGCATTATCCATCGACCAATCAGAAGACGGCGTGAGATCTCATTGAGGTAGAATGGGGATTTTTCCTCCATTCTATCTTAATGAGAAGGAAGAGGACGTCGGAGGTGGAATTTTCGGAAAAGAAGACAGAAGATCCCCGGGGCCGGACGAAGAGGCGGAGATGGCGGAAAGAAGAGAGAAGACCCCCGGGGCCGGAGGAAGAGGACGCCTGGCCAGACGGAGGATCGGACGGACGATCGGACGGACGATCAGATGACTTGAAGGCATGTAAGTGATGGACGGGGGCTTCGGGTGTAGGGCCTTAGGTGAGAGCGGCGTTAGGTTAGGGGACGGCGGGGGGTTAGGGTGTAGGGCTTTAGCGACAGGGACAGGGGCAGGGGACAGCGGCGGGAGCTTAGGGGTATCGGCGGGGGCCTAGGGGGTAGGAGCTTAGGTAGGGGCGGCGATGGCTTAGGGGGTAGACGGCGGGGCTTAGGGGGTATCGGCGGCGGCTTTGGATGGTGCGAGTCGGGGGTTAGGTAGTCGGGGCTTAGGGGGTATCGGCGGCGGGTTTGGATGGTGCGAGTCGGGGGTTAGGTGGTCGGGGCTGCTGCGGGGTTTAGGGGGTTAGGGGCGGCGGTGCCTTAGGGGGTAGGCGGCATGGCTTAGGGGGTATCGTCGGGGGTCTAGGGGGTAGGGGGTTAGGGGCGGCGGTGCCTTAGGGGGTAGGCGGCATGGCTTAGGGGGTATCGGCGGGGGCCTAGGGGGTATCGGGGGCGGGTTTGGATGCTGCGGGTCGGGGGTTAGGTGGTCGGGGCTGCTGCGGTGCTTAGGGGGTAGGGGCTTAGGTAGGGGCGGCGATGGCTTAGGGGGTAGACGGCGGGGCTTAGGGGGTATCGGCGGCGGCTTTGGATGGTGCGGGTCGGGGGTTAGGTGGTCGGGGCTGCTGCGGGGCTTAGGGGGTAGGGTGCTTAGGGGGTAGGGGCTTAGGTAGGGGCGGCGATGGCTTAGGAGGTAGACGGCGGGGCTTAGGGGGTATCGGCGGCGGCTTTGGATGGTGCGGGTCGGGGGTTAGGTGGTCGGGGCTGCTGCGGGGCTTAGGGGGTTAGGGGCGGCGGTGCCTTAGGGGGTAGGCTTAGAGCGGCAGGGGGCTGTAGTGTACAGCGCGATGGTATACTACAGTCCCATGGCGCTTATGGGCATGGGACTGTAGTATACTATAGCGGTGTACAGTACAGCAGCGCGTAGTGGCTTAGAGCGGCAGGGGGCTGTAGTGTACAGCGCGATGGTATACTACAGTCCCATGGCGCTTATGGGCATGGGACTGTAGTATACTATAGCGGTGTACACTACAGGAGTATGGGCTTCGGTGGCTTGGTTAGCGGTGTAGCGAGTCGCGGCAGGGGTCTGTAGTGTACAGCGCGATGGTATACTACAGTCCCATGGCGCTTATGGGCATGGGACTGTAGTATAGTATAGCGGTGTACACTACAGGAGTATGGGCTTCGGTGGCTTGGTTAGCGGTGTAGCGACTCGCAATGCCCGCTTCGCGGGCATTGCTTCGCTAGGCTGCAACGACTCGCAATGCCCGCTTTGCGGGCATTGCTTCGTGAGTCGCCTTGGCCGCTACGCGGCCACGGACAGAGTCCAGGAGAAGCAGCTCGGACTCGCTAACCAAGCGACCGGAAGCAGCGCCGCTCCGACGGAAGTCGCTACGGCAATTATATAATAGATGTGAGATTGTACTGTGAAAACAGCTTTTTAACTTTTACATAGTTCACAAATTCAAATCTCGCGCTCTAACATGGCGGACGCGAAATGTTCATTCATAAAAAACCGGCAGACGCCAGCCGCTATTTGATTGGAGAGCGGAAACTTCATAAAGATGGCGCCATGAATACGATTGGTCGGCGCTACTGTGTGAAGATGCCGCTGTCCAATCACAACAGAGCGGGGCGGAGCTACAGACTCCCACCCTCCCGAACGGCGTGGCCGAAAATCGAACCAGGCGCTCGGCAAGGAAAGTTGAGCTTTCCCCGCTGAGCGCCGACCAATCGGAAGCAAAGCGCCATGTCCAAGAACCAATGACAATCGCACCTCATTTCTCAATGCATCTGTATGGGAATGCGCCCTCCAATCACACTCACGGCGCCATTTTTGAAAATTCACAGCGGCCAATCAGAATGGCGCCTCACTTCCCATAGACATACATAGCGGTGTGTCGCCGATTTTTTGGCTGGGCCCCGGTTCTATTTTCGGCCAGGGGAATCGCCTCTCATCCGTCATTCCACGGAGCCGGAAACTCGCAATGAGCGCTTCGCGGTGATAGCTAGCGTATCACCAACGACTCGCAATGATTGCGAATCATTGGTAAGGCGCGAGCAATGTCCGCGAAGCGCTCATTGCGAGTTTCCGGCTCCGTGGAACGACGGATGAGAGGCGAGTCCCCTGGCCGAAAATAGAACCAGGGGCCCGGCCATAAAATCGGCGACACACCGCTATGTATGTCTATGGGAAGTGAGGCGCCATTCTGATTGGTCGCCGTTACACGGCGACCAATCAGAATAGCGGCGCACTTCCCATAGAGATAGAATGGACGATTTGTGTCCATTCTATCTCTATGGGAAGTGCGCCGCAATTCTGATTGGTCAGCGGAAGCACACAGCGACCAATCGGAATCGCGCCTCACTTCCCATAGACATACATAGCGGTGTGTCCGCGATTTTATGGCCGCAAAAGAGAACCAGGGACTCGGCCATAAAATTGGCGACACGCCGCTAATGTATGTCTACGGGAAGTGAAGCGCGATTCTGATTGGTCGCTGTGTGCTTCCCATAGACATACATTAGCGGTGTCTCGCGAAAAATATGCCCGGCCTTATGGTTCGATTTTCGGGGACAGGGCTCGGCTACTGACGGTAAAAAAAAAAAAATATTTATGTATATTTATTTCTATCTATTTTTCTGTCTATATTCTTAGATAGATACATTGAAAGATAGATAGATAAGAAAATAGATAGAAAAATAGATACAAAAAAAGATAGAAAAATAGAGAAAATAATTTTTTCAGACCGGAAATAGCCGAACCCCGTGGCCGAAAATCGAACCAGAAGGGCGGCCGTATTTTTTGAGAGACACCGCTAATGTTTGTCTATAGGAAGTGAGGCGCGATTCTGATTGGTCAGCGGAAGCACACAGCGACCAATCGCAATCGCGCCTCACTTCTCATAGACATACATAGCAGTGTGTCCGCGATTTTATGCCCGCAAAAGAGAACCAGGGACCCGGCCATCAATTTCGCGACACGCCGCTAATGTACAGTATGTCTATGGGAAGTGAGGCGCGATTCTGATTGGTCGCTGTGTGCTTCCGCTGACCAATCAGAATCGCGCCTCACTTCCCATAGACAAACATTAGCGGTGTATCGCGAAATATATTGCCGGCCTTCTGGTTCTATTTTCGGCCACGGGGCTCGGCTATTTCCGGTCCAAAAATGTTTTTTTCTCTATTTATGTATCTTTATTTTTATCTATTTTTCTATCTTTTTTCTTAACTATCTATTTATCTAATAATATAGATAGAAAAATAGATACAAATAAAGATACATAAATAGAGAAAAAAAAATTTTCGCCCCGGAAATAGCCGAGCCCCGTGGCCGAAAATAGAAGCAGAAGGCCGGCAATATATTTCACGATACACCGCTAATGTTTGTCTATGGGAAGTGAGGCGCGATTCTGAAGCACACAGCGACCAATCAGAATCGCGCCTCACTTCCCATAGACATAGAATGAGCGCTTTAGGAGTTTCAAATTTACTGCTAATAGTGAGGCGCGATTCTGATTGGTCAGCGGAAGCACACAGCGACCAATCGGAATCCCGCCTCACTTCCCATAGACATACATAGCGGTGTGTCCGCGATTTTATGCCCGCAAAAGAGAACCAGGGACCCGGCCATAAATTTCGCCACACGCCGCTAATGTATGTCTATGGGAAGTGAGGCGCGATTCTGATTCGCAATGCCCGCTGCACGGACAGAGTTCTGGAGAAGGTGCAAAGCTACGCGAACAAAGCCACAGGAAGTAGCGCCGGTCGCGACGGAAGTCAGCTACGGCAATTATATAATAGATAGTACACATAGCACAGGTACAAGCTAAATCAGTTACAGGACACAGCAATCAATTGGTGGCACATCAGTCATTCATAATGAGGATTTACCTTGCAGGAGCATTGCGGGACGCTAACCGCCCAACACGTGTTTCAGCAAAAGCCTTCCTCACGGAGCGTGTTGTCACAACAGAAATGCCAATGTTAAAATAATAAGGCCGGCCAATTAAATCCTGTCTACCCACTTATGATGCTTCTGTCTTTCACGGTTGCTAAGGCTGTGTGCTCATGGTCCGGAGGAGCTGCGTGTTGGACGCAGCTCCTCTGGACCTGAGTGAAGCCGCGGGTGTCTGCAGGGAGACCGCAGCCGCCCTGTGCTCACCATGTGTGGCTGGTGCGGGGCGGCTTCCCCCTGCAGTCACCCGATGGGAGTCGCTTCTGACTCCGCAGCATGAAATGAATATCCTGCGGAGGAGCGGAATAGCGGAAAACCGCACTGTAGCTATCAGATCACTGCGGTCTGGTTAAGTATAGTGAGGATTGGGTTTTCTAGAAATCCCATCCACTATGCTTATACTGTACTATGCAACGTTTTGTACGCAACAGCAAGACGCTGCGCATACTGATCGTGAGCACACAGCCTTAGGCACCGCAGGCATGACACGGCATCAGTGGTCACATGGGCAGATTACATGTTAATTTCTGCAGATCCTTTAGACGCTGCAATCACCCCGCAAGCCGCATATCAGTTTAGCGCTGCAGAGTCAAAACGATCTTGGTGGGTGAATGCAGGGAAAATCCAACGTACCCTGAATTCAGATCATGGACACTGGGTAGCTGCTTTCACCCACGGAGAATGCTGGCTTCTCACTAGAGGGTAGATACTGCGTCCAGGACATAGTCTTCTGATCGTCTGCACATACACTAAAAGTGTCTTGTGTTATGATAGATAAACTAACTACCCAAAATATTTTCCAAAACGTTCTAAATACTGTAAATAATAATACTAGATGGATTGTATCACACTTGTAGATACATTCATCTTTGCAGTTATTTGAGGTCACATAATGCTGCGTTATAGAAATAAACTGTTATTTAAAGATAATTCAGTCACAGCATCCAGTTTCTTTGCTGTCATATCACCCCAGTACAATGTGTTTTATGATTGATAGCAAATATGAAGAGACAATCTATCTCCTGTTAATGTTCCTAAATTAAGTACACGACCACAAATAATGTGAGTGACTAATTTAAAGTAAATATGCAATTTCAAGCTCAATTTTAGTTTAGTACTTAAACTAAATTGTTGAACACTGTGGAAGCGAATGTGATACACTTACTTATAGTTATCCTGACTTCAGCTTGTAAATCTGATATTGAACAGTTGCTGAATTGCGTGACTTAACAGGTTTTGTAAGACATCTGCAACAATTAGCTCAAGATGTGGAAAATCTGATTAATTTGCTTAAATTCAGGCAAAAGTGTGTTCCACATTTTGAAAAGACACTCTGAGAAAGAGAATCCAAATGTATTGAGAAGTAAGAAGGAAGGCAGGAGGTGCAGCATTAAAATACATTAAGTATTTATGGTCCGCAGAAATCCTTTAAAAAGCCATGTAAAGTTTAGCATTCAGCGTGAAGAGTTGGCACCTGTTAGTCTCATGCTCATTGCAGCTGCTTTTTTATTGTCAATAAACAGATGCAGAAAGTACAAGAATGTCTCAATGCAATCTGCTAATCCAGTCAACCACAAGAAAATATTCTCACCATACACTGTGCTCAAAGTACTGTTTGCATGTTAACCTTAACAGCTGCTGTTCAGAGGTATTAAACAACGTTTACATTTTATTTGTATTTTCTCAAGAATCATCACCTAGAATATTATGTGTTTATTTAGAACATGGCAGTCAATTTACTTTTTGCAACATAAATAGAAATAAATGTAAACAGGTATTTCAAGATATGATAATCATGGTGCCTAGAATGTAACCATCATTTCTACATACACATTTCATTGTTTGTTAACAATATCGGATAGAATCTTATATATGTATAAATATCTTCCATAAATGATGAGTTGCATCTTTTCACAATGATCACTACACAGTCATCAGAGCTGTGCTGTGCGTCTTGCTACCATTGAAGCTGCAAACTGTAGACTGGTGAGGATGGCAGGTATTGCATCTCTACCCATCCTACCAATATCATAAGCCAGGACTTAGGTTATCACTGTTTCTTTTTGGGATACTTTAAATACCCCCCTGTAATTTTTTTGAATAAATGTTATACTGTATGTATAATTTTGCTCAGAAAGTGTATGATAATTTTTTCCTTGCATTCCTGTATTTTGGTGATTGTGTAATGCTGTACTTGCATGCTTATAATAAAAAACTCCTGTATACAATTTCCCATCCCTGTCTTGTTCTTTATCATTTCTTCTCTCAAAACGAAGCCTATTTTAATATTAAAGGGTCAGTCTGGGACCAGCAAATTTTCTCCCAACTCCCTATCTATCTATCTATCTATCTATATATATATATATATATATATATATATATATATATATAAAAAAACTTCAAAAAACAGGCAGCACTCCTTCAGTCAGTGAAGTGGACGCTTTATTTCAACAACTCATGTGATGCGACGTTTCGGAGTAAATGACTCCTTTCTCAAGCATGGTGCATACACTTCCTAATGAGCTTTATATATATATTAAAAGCTAAATCATCTATTATATAATTGCCGTAGCGACTTCCGTCACGTCCGGCGCTACTTCCGTGGCTTTGTTCGCGTGGCTCGGCACTTTCTCTGGCGCTCTGTTCGTGGCCGCTTAGCGGCCACGCGCCAAGCGAAGCATTGCCCGCGATGCGGGCATTGCGAGCCCTTGCTCCGTGAACAAAGCCACCAACACAGCCCACCAACATGCCCCCACCTCTACCCCGCCATCCCGAGCATGGGGCTGTAGTGTACACCGCTATGGTATACTACAGCCCCATGCCCAGCCGCCTGTCCGCCCCGCTACCCTCGCCGCCGCCGAACCCCGTGGCGGCGAGGGGAGGCAGACGGGGCAGAAGAGAGGGGTTGCTCTGGAGCACTGTGTCACCAGGAGGTGACAGCAGCGGCTCCGGAGCAACCCCTCTCTTCTGCCCCGTCTGCCTCCCTTCGCCGCCCCGCCACCCCACCGTACACTGCTCCGGAGCCACTGCTCCGGAGCCACCCCTACCCCCACCGCCGCTACCAATCACCCCCTAACCTACTACTATGGGAAGTGAGGCGCTATTCGGATTGGTCGCCGGCAGCACACAGCGACCAATTAGAATAGCGCCTCACTTCCCATAGAGAATAATAGCGTTGTTTCAAGCGAACTATTGGTTCTATTTTCGGCTACGGCTCTCGGCTTTCGTCGGTCGTCGCCGGGGCGGGAGACCCGTGGCCGAAAATAGAACCAAGGGCCCGGCTATACTTCGCTTGAAACACCGCTATTATTCTCTATGGGAAGTGAGGCGCTATTCTGATTGGTCGCTGTGTGCTGCCGGCGACCAATCAGAATAGCGCCTCACTTCCCATAGACATATAATGGACGAAAAATCGTCCATTCTATCTCTATGGGAAGTGAGGCGCTATTCTGATTGGTCGCCGCCAGCATACAGCGACCAATCAGAAAAGTGCCTCACTTTAAGCGGTAAATTTGAAACTCAAAGTACTCCATTATATGTCTATGGGAAGTGAGGAGCTATTCTGATTGGTCGCCGTCACCACACATTGACCAATCAGAATAGCGCCTCACTTCCCATAGACATATAGTGGACGAAAAATCGTCCATTCTATCTCTATGGGAAGTGAGGCGCTATTCTGATTGGTTGCTGTGTGCTGGCGGCGACCAATCAGAAAAGCGCCTCACTTTAAGCGGTAAATTTGAAACTCAAAGTACTCCATTATATGTCTATGGGAAGTGAGGCGCTATTCTGATTGGTCGCCGCCAGCACACAGCGACCAATCAGAAGAGGGCCTCACTTCCCATAGAGATAGATAGCGGTGTTTCGGCGAATTTATGGCCGGGCCCCTGGTTCTATTTTCAGCCATGGGGCTCGGCTCTGGTCGGTCGTTCCACGGGGCCGGAGACTCGCAATGGCCGCTACGCGGCGATTGCTCGCGCATCAGCAACAGCTCGCAATGATTGCGAGCCATTGCTAAGGCGCGAGCAATGGCCGCGAAGGGCCATAAATTTGCCGAAACACCGCTATGTATCTCTATGGGAAGTGAGGTGCTCTTCTGATTGGTCGCCGGCAGCACACAGCGACCAATCACATTAGCGCCTCATTCCTCCATGTATCCCTATGGAAAGGCGCCCTCCAATCACAATCACGGCGCCATTTTTGAAAATACACAGCGACCAATCACATTCATGGTGCCATCTTTCTGAGGTTGCCGCCCACCAATGAGATAAGGCTGCTATTTATAGCGCGAAATTTGAATCGTTTTCAACACATAATTCCACCTCTGCGTATCCTGTTTGAGGGAGGATGAGAAGCTACCGCCGGACCATCTGTTGGACTATATTTCAGCCAATATATCCATCCTTCGTGAGGGCCGTCGGGAAGCAAGCGCCGGACCATCTGTTGGACTATATTTCAGCCAAGATATCCATCCTTCGTGAGGGCCGTCGAGAAGCAAGCGCCGGATCGGGTTCTGCGATTTATCAGCTAAGATATCCTTTTTGAAAGATACCTTTTCACATCAGAGTCTATATTCCTGATGCTAAGTTTTATTTTCACCTCTTTTGCAATCTTTTATTTTCACCACTTTTACTATCTTGCGCCATGTGGAGCCTGCGCCACAGTTCAGTCACTTCGCCGCTAGAAGCGCCGACTTCTGCGCTGCAAGTGCAAACTTCGGCGCTTTTAGCGGCCTCCGCGGTGCATCAGACCGCTGTGGCCGAACACTCATTCAGGCGCCGCCCATACAACTTGCCGGTCTTCCCGCTGACCGCCGACCAATCGCATTCTCAGCGCCCCTTCCCATAGAGATGCATTGAGAAATGAGGCGTGATTGTGATTGGCCGCTGTGTATTTTCAAAAATGGCGCCGCGATTGTGATTGGTCACGGTAGATGGCGCTCTGATTCCGATTGGTCGGCGTTCAGCGGGGATAGCGGCGCTTTCTCTGCCGAGCGCCTGGTTCTATTTTCGGCAACGGCGTTCGGGAAGGTGGAAGTCTATAGCTCCGCCCCGCTGTATTGTGATTGGACAGCGGCAACTTCACACAGTAGCGCTGTGATTCCGATTGGTCGGCGCTCAGCGGGGAAAGCCGCACTTTCCCTGCCGAGCGCCTGGTTCGATTTTCGGCCATAGTGGTCGGCGGCATCGGGGTCTCCGCTTTTAGCGCGGAACGCCGCGCTTGGAGCGGCGAACTCGGCGCCAAATTGTGGGAGTGTGTGGTAGTCTATGGCGGCGCTCAGGGGGGAATGCGGCGCTTTCCCTGCCGATCGCCTGGTTCGATTTTCGGCCACGGCGTTCGTGGACCTTGGAAGTGTGTAGCTACGCCCCGCTGTGTTGTGATTGGACACCGGCATCGTGGTCGCCGCTTTTACCGCGGAGCGCCGCGCTTGAAGCGCCGAACTCGGCGCCGAATTGTGGGGGTGTGTGGAAGTGTGTGGGAGTGTGTGGCGGCGCTCAGCGGGGAAAGCGCTGAGCGCCGCCACACACTCCCACAAACTTCCACAATTCGGCGCCGAGTTCGGCGCTCCAAGCGCGGCGTTCCGCGCTAAAAGCGGGGACCCCGTTGCCGACGACCACTATGGCCGAAAATCGAACCAGGCGCTCGGCAGGGAAAGCGCGGCTTTGCCCGCTGAGCGCCGACCAATCGGATGCTCAGCGCCATCTTCTGAAGTTGCCGCCAGACCAATCATAGCACAGCGGGGTGGAGCTACATACTTCCACGCTACGACCGCCCTGAGCCTTGCGCTCTGGCCGAAAACAGAACCAGGCGCTGGGCATCCAAGTCGCCTGTCTTCTCGCATAGCGCCGACCAATCGGATTCACGGCGCCATGTTTATGAAGTTTCCGCTGCCCAATCTGCCACCATTTTATGAATGAACGTTTCGCGTCCGTCATCTTAGAGCGCGAAATTTTAATATTTGCACTATTTAAAACCTAAAAAGCTGTTTTCACAGTACAATCTCACATCACAGTATATATTCCTAATGCCTATTCTTATATTAACCCCTTCTTTATACAAATTTCATATGAGCTACATTTCACCATATTGACCTGTTTTTTTAATACCTTTTTAACCCCTTCTATTCTATTTGTGCTCCACTTGCTATCTCACTATGTGCTGCACTAAGGGCTTTTCTACATTAACCTCTTCTATGCCATTTGCATTTTAATTTTCTGTCACACTGTTTTATAGGGTTCAAACGGCTACATTAACCCCTTCCATTCTATTTGCTATTCTCTAACTGTGTCACTATGTGCTGTACTCATGACATTTGAAAATTAACCTCTTCTATACCATTTGTTATTTATTTTCGCATCCACACTGTTTTATAGGCGTGCAAGTAGTACATTAACCCCTTCTATTGTCTTGGCTATTCACTGCCTATGTCACTATGTGGTCTACTACTGGCATTTGAATACTAGCTTCTTTAATACTATTTTTAATTTTATTGATCGTGCAGTATTTTGTACACGTGCCAGTGGTACATTAACCCCTTACAGACTGTTCTATATTTTATTTCTACTTGGAGTGTGTCGTTAGACTGTTAGGAGTACATTAACCCATTATATGCCATTTTGATTATATTTCATACTAATGAGTCTGTAGGACTACTACCTGTCTTATATTTAACAGTTTGGATGTAATGCTATCTTACCACTGCCTTATTGTCGTGCCAGTGGGACATTAACTACTTTTACATACCAAATATATTGGTTGCATGGCATTTTGCACTATATGACCGACTGGGGCCCCTTTCACACGCGCATTGTACATGCATATTTACATAATTCCATAACGTGGTAATATTCCGAATATTAACGCAAGTTCCCCATACCCGCCACCAGGGGTGCAGTTGCGTAAGGTCCCGCTACATTGCCGGATTAACGTTCATTTTTACATTGAGCTGCCTGTTTCACCATGTACTGCGGAAGTTGCCTTATTTATTTTTTCACCCTGCTTGGTCACATTGCGCCATTTGACGCTCGCCGCTAATGCCGCTATTTCCCCAACTGCAGAGAGAAAAATAAAAACCACTACTTCCGCAATAATCACAAAACCCTAAGTTCAAGGTAAAAATGAACGCTACCTCTGCCATTTTGCCCCAACTTCTGCAACTCCACCCCTGCTGGCGGTTATGCGGAACTTGCCGTCATATCGGTACTTTAACCGCTTTTTTTACAATGTTGGAACTCTGCATTTACAACGCGCGTCTGAAAGGGCCCTTACATCCATTTGTCTTGTATTCAAGTCTCTTTTTAAGGACTTTAAACACACTGGTTTCCATTCACAACTCCATACTGTAAACATCATTAAATATTTGTTTCGTACTCTAAAGAAGTCCATGATTTGCTTTTCACAGGTTATTGAAATACACACTTTCCTTTTATTGTTTTTACCTATTTAGACATAGTTATTATTGATTGTTTCCTTAACTAACACACTCTAGCTCATTTTGGATTGGATTCACTGCCTATTCTTACCAAGATGAGCTCTCCAACAAAAAATATCGCTCTTGCCAAGGAAGCTGCATCTACGCCTAAGAAGAAGCGTGCAGAGGAGACTTCGGAAGAGAGACGTCTTCGGTTAGATCGTGCTAAGGCTGCTAAAGCGAAACGCATTGCAGAGGAGACTTTTGAAGAGAGACGTCTTCGGTTAGATCGTGCTAAGGCTGCTAAAGCGAAACGCACTGCAGAGGAGACTTCGGAAAAGAGACGTCTTCGGTTACATCGTGTTAAGGCTGCTCAGGCGAAACGCATTGCAGAGGAGACTTCGGAAGAGAGACGTCTTCGGTTAGATCGTGCTAAGGCTGCTAAAGTGAAACGCATTGCCAAACTCTCTTCTCCACTGAGACGTTGTCAGTTGGATGCTGCGAAGGCTGCTTTGAAGAAACGTATTTCTGAACTGTCTTCCGCAGAAAGAAGCCAACGAATGGCAAAAAGAGCCATGGCTGAGCGTCGCAGGAGCAAACAACAACAACTTAGAGCCACTGGAGAACCGTCTGACAAAGATACTACTCCTGCCTCTTCGTCTACTGACATTCTACAAAGTGAACAGCCTTTAACACCTCCCATGACCTCCATGGGAAAAAAAAAAGCAAAGGTTGAGAAGGAGGCTGTGCGTATGCGCAAGAAGCGTGCGGAGGAGAGTTCTGAAGAAAGACGACTTCGCTTGGACAAGGAAAAGGCTGCTTTGAAGACACGGGTTTCAAAAGAGTCTTTGGAAGGAAGGAACGATTAGCCAAAAAATCAATTGCTGCGCGTCAAAGACGCAAACAACATAAGTTAATGCCTACAGGAGATCCGTCTGACCCTCATACTGCTGCCACATCTTCTTCTGACCCTCATACTGCTGCCACCTCTTCGTCTGACCCTCATACTGCTGCCACCTCTTCGTCTGATCCTCATACTGCTGCCACCTCTTCATCTGATCCTCATACTGCTGCCACCCTCTTCGTCTGAACCTCATACTGCTGCCACCTCTTCTTCTACTGTGTTAACTACAACTGAACAGCCTTTACCACATCGCAAGGCCACATGTAAACGAAAACACTCTGCTGAGGAGATGCCATACAGCAAACAGTATAAAATTATGAGGCTTAAAAGGACAAGACAGATACGTCAAGATACGGAGTCTCCTACGTCTAAACAAGTCCGCTTGACCCATTTGGCTGCATCACGTCGTGACCTACGCAAAAGTTCTTCTTCCACTTCAACATTGCAAGAGGCAGAACGGAATATATATTTAACTTCTTCATTTATGGAATGTGTTGAATCTACGTCCCTTCCACGTCTCATCTATGTAGGATTACACAATAAAAATCTACGTTTGTTATCTACACCTCTCCTACATCCAATGGCATTTACTGATCAGGATCATGCTATTCTAGAACATACCTGTGGTCACATGAAGTTAATATGTGAACATTGTGAGGCTCTGCATTTTACTGCTGAACGCCCATCAGATCAACAGTTTAGTCTTTGTTGCCACAAGGGAAAAGTAAAGGTACCATTACCTCAATACCCGGAGGTCTTCCAACGCCTGCTGAAAGGAGAGAGTGAGTACAGTCGAAATTTGATGGAGAATATCAGGAGCATTAATAGTTCTTTTGCTTTTGCCTCCATGGGTGCCCATGTTTCTCTACCACCTGGACACGGCCCTTACTGTTTCCGTATTCATGGGCAAATTTATCATCGCACTGGAACACTCCATCCTGCTCAAGATCAACCTCCAGCATATGCACAACTGTACATTTTAGATACTGCAAGCGCTATAGAACAATGGCTACAGTCTCCAGAAAATGTTAAATGTCATCCTACTTTAATGAGTATCATTGCTCTTCAATTGGATAATATTAATCCCTTTGTTTCGGCGTACAAAATGCTACAGAAGGCAGTAGAACATGGCACCGTCATGCCAAATATTATCATGGCCATTAAACAAGACAGACAACAAGACCCTAGACGCTATAACAATCCTACTGTCCATGAAGTTGCTGTGGTCTTTGAAAATGCTGATGGAGAGCCACCATTCAATAGAGACATTTTAATTCATTTGAAACCTGATCCAAATAACCCCTTGGCCCCAAAAACACAGCAAGTCAGTATTCTACACAGCAATTTAGATGCATTACTCTATCCTTTATTTTTCCCTCATGGAGAACAAGGCTGGCATGAGGGACTCAAGCATCAAGGCCAAAGTCCACGCAGGGTTACACAGCTCCAGTATTACTGCTATTTGTTGTCTGTACGGAATCGGTTCAATCCTGTCCTGAATGGTGGCAAACTAACACAGCAGTACTTAGTGGATGCATATGTGAAAATCGAGGCTAATCGCTTAAATTTTATCCGTCAACACCAAAAGGATTTAAAAGTAGAGGATTATTGCATACTCCAGGAACATCTCCAGAAAAAATCTATTGAGAAAGGTATTCCCATTGGCAAGACGGTCATTTTACCATCTTCCTTTGAAGGCAGTCCAAGAAACATGCAGCAACGCTATCAGGATGCCATGGCTATTGTGACTAAATTTGAACGACCGGATCTTTTTGTAACCATGACCTGTAATCCTAAATGGAGGGAGATTACAAACAATTTAGAGCCATGGCAGCGTGTGGAACATAGACCTGATTTAGTCACCCGTGTCTTCAGAATTAAAGTGGAAGCCCTATTAAAAGACATTAACACTGGATTATTTGGCAAAGTTTGAGCAATGGTTCATGTTATTGAATTCCAAAAGCGTGGCCTACCACACGCTCACATTTTGATCATTCTGGATAGCAAATCCAAACTAAGAACTGAGGTTGAAGTGGATAATATAGTTTGGGCTGAAATCCCTGATCCAGCAGAATACCCTCTGCTCCATCATATTGTGATGCAACACATGATTCATGGACCCTGTGGACAACACAACCCCAATTCTCCATGTATGGATCTTGGAAAAGTGTAAGAAAGGTTTTCCTAAAGATTTCCAAACAAAAACAGTGTTAGCTGAGGATGCCTATCCTACTTATCAAAGAAAGGAAGGATCATCCTTTGAACACCATTCAAAGATGATTGATAATTCTTGGGTTGTTCCCTATAACCCTTTCCTACTATTAAAATACAAGTGTCATATTAATGTTGAGGTATGTGCTTCCATTCAAAGTGTTAAATACCTATTCAAATATGTCTACAAAGGACATGATAAAGCCAATCTTGAAATTTGCCAAACCAATATCCACCATGATGAAACACATCAATTCATGGATTCAAGATACGTGAGTGCACCGGAGGCAGCTTGGCGAATATTTGCTTACCCGATGCATAGACAATCACACTCCATTATTCACCTTGCCGTACATCTCCCACATTCTCAACCACTTTATTTTCATGAGGATGACTCTGTTGACAACATCAGTTACACAATGCACAGAAAATCTACTGTTATGGCCTACTTTGAGCTGAATGAGAATGACCCGCATGCTCATGATTACTTATACCGCCAAATTCCAGAGCACTATGTTTTGAAAGAAGGTGCATGGAAAATTAGAAAGCGAGGAGGTTCTTCAGTGATTGGAAGAATGTATACTGTCAGTATGAAAGATCAAGAACGGTACTATTTGAGGTTGTTGTTACTGCATGTCAAAGGAGCAACAAGTTTTGACAACATTAAGACTGTTAATGAAGTCACATACCCAACTTTTAAAGAGGCGGCATTAGCCCTTGGATTGCTCTTCGATGACAGTGTTTGGAGAAATACTTTATTGGATGCCTGTGTTCTCAACATGCCTGCACAGCTTCGTGATATGTTTGCATATATATGTATTTTTGGTCCTCCAGCTCATCCATTGGAGTTGTGGCAAGAATTTAAACAAGACTTTATCCAAGACTACTGCCATGCATATCACTCCAACACTGAGGAGTGTGAGAATTGTGAAGGATATTGTCACGGGTGGCATGGATGACAGGGTGGAGGCCACGCGCAGACGATCCCAGCGTTTGGCCCACCAGCCATAATGGTGGAGGATGGTCCGTCTCTTTCAGGAGCATTTACCTTCTGTGTTGATGGAAAGAAGGTGTGATGAGATCTCTCTATTATGGGGAGACGGCTGTGGAGGTCTTGCGCTCGGTCTGGTTTTATCCACCAATGTTGTAGGTCACTAGGACCCAGCAGACTCCTTCCACCTTTATAAGGAGGTTCATTACCCTTCCTCGGTGCAGGTGATAGTTCCTTGTGCACACTTTATCCTTGCTCCAGCAGAAGCTGAGTTGTGGAGGTTGCTGTGTTCTGCTGTCAGATAAGTGTTTCCTTTTCCCAAATGTCTGTCTTCCCTGGTGTTTGTCTTTAGTTGATAGTGGAGGGGTCTAGTGAACCTCTCCATCTGATCCTTAGATAAGATAGATCTAGGATCAGAGAGGGACGAGGTTCGTGGTCGGCGACAGTTGAGGAGACTGTATAGGGACGTTAGGGCAGACAGGGTCAGCTCTAGGAAGTCTAGGGGTCACCGTCTCCTTCTTGTGCCCTTAGCATTAGGGACTCCTGATCCCCCCCCCGTCGTTATCCTACGCTGGGTGTCTTCCCCACTCCCAGCGTGACATTATCACCTGCCATAACTGTAAGTGAAGGAAGGGGAGGATTTGATTTTCCTTCCTTTCCTTATGGATCCTGTGTCTGCTTTAGCCCAGCAGCTGCAGACCTTGTCTTTGGAGGTTGCGGACCTTCGGTCGGCTCTGCAGGGACCACAACCGCAAAATGGTGTCTTGGGGAATCAAGCAGTGGGTCCGGCCAGACCGGAACCTAAGGTTGCCCTCCCTGACAGGTTTTCAGGAGGCAGAGACAAATTTACTGTGTTCAAAGAGGCCTGTAAATTATACTTTAGGCTTAAGCCGTATTCCACTGGTGATGAGCAGCAGCGGGTAGGAATTATTATATCATTGCTGCAGGGGGATCCCCAATCCTGGGCTTTCTCTCTGCCACAGGACTCTACTTGTCTCCAGTCTGTGGATGGATTTTTTGACGCCTTAGGCCTCATATATGATGACCCTGACCGTGTCTCTTTGGCTGAATCCAAATTGCGCCATCTCCTCCAGGGGACTCGGTCGGCGGAATCATATTGTTCTGAGTTCCGCAGGTGGGCTATGGACACAAAGTGGAACGATCCGGCTCTCAGGAGTCATTTTTGCCAGGGTCTTTCAGAAAGACTGAAGGATGCCCTGGCAGTGTATGAGACCCCCCCGTCCCTGGAGGCAGCTATGTCGTTGGCTATTCGCATGGATAGACGCCTCCAGGAGCGGAGGGGTAGACCTCCTGCAACTGGGAGCCCTTCTCATGGTGGTTCCTTGTTGCCGGGTGGTCACTCGGAGGGCGAGTCATTTCTCCCGAGGGGGGAGGAACCTATGCAGCTTGGAGGAGCGGCGGCCTCGAGGCTCTCCTCCGGTGCCTCCCGGGGCAGGGGGAAGGGGGTCTGTTTTTTCTGTGGGAAAGGGGACCATTTTATCGGGGCCTGTCCCTACGCTCCTAAACGGACTAGGGTGCCGGGACCTCATGTGACTATGGGGGGTGTGGAGGTGGTCGAGCGGGAGGTGTGTGTATCCTCCGTTTGTACTTCCCATTTTCTCCTGAGTGCAGAGGTGGCGCTAGAGAGCAAAACGGAAGGCATTTCTGTGTTTGTGGATAGCGGTGCGGGGATCTGCATGGTGGATGCTCGTTTTGTACACGCTCATGGGCTTAACCGCTGTTTATTGTCTCGCCCCATCCGTATCTATGCCATCGACTCAGCCCCTCTTGCTCAGGGTAGTCTCACACATATCGTACATAACATTAAGTTAACGGTTGGATCCCAACATCAGGAGACGTTATCTTGCTATGTCTTAGACGGTCTCCCCGCTCCCATTGTCCTGGGCTTGCCATGGTTGATTAAACATAATCCCGTAGTGGATTGGCAGTCCAGGGACATTGTGGAATGGAGTGATTTTTGTTCGGAGAATTGTTTGGCTACATCCCTTTCGGTGGTATCTGCTGAATCTCTGCCCCCATTCCTATCGGAGTATGAGGATGTGTTCTCAGAGAAGGGGTGCCGAGACTTGCCCCCTCATCGGGCATATGATTGCCCTATCAACCTCGTTCCCGGAGCTAAACTGCCCAAAGCTAGGATGTTTACTATATCTGGTCCCGAAAGACAAGCAATGAAGGATTTCATTTCTGAAAGTCTGGAGACGGGACACATTAGGCCCTCCACGTCGCCGGTTGCGGCTGGTTTCTTTTTTGTGAAAAAAAAAGATGGGGGCCTCCGTCCTTGTTTGGATTTTCGGGAATTGAATCGGATTACTGTCCGTGATCCATACCCCCTCCCTCTGATCCCTGATTTATTTAGTCAGGTTGTGGGTGCCAAATGGTTCTCCAAGTTGGATTTGAGGGGGGCCTACAACCTGATTAGGGTCAGAGAGGGGGATGAATGGAAAACTGCGTTTAATACCCCGGACGGCCATTTTGAAAGTCTCGTAATGCCGTTCGGGCTCACTAACGCCCCGGCGGTTTTCCAACATTTTGTCAATGATATTTTCCATCATTTGGTGGGTAGATTTGTAGTTGTTTACTTGGACGATATCTTGATCTATTCTCCCGATATGGAGACGCATCAGTCCCATGTCAAACAGGTGTTGCAGGTCTTACGGGACAACAAACTGTATGCTAAACTCGAGAAATGTGTTTTCGCCATTCAGTAGGTTCGTTTTTTGGGGTACCTCTTGTCGCCGTTGGGTTTCCGGATGGATCCGGAAAAGGTCCGGGCGGTGCTAGATTGGGAACAGCCGGACAATCTACGGGCATTGCAACGTTTTTTGGGGTTTACCAATTTTTACCGTAAATTTATTAAGAACTATTCGGTACTGGTGACGCCTCTTACGGACATGACTAGGAAGGGGATGGATTTTTCTGAGTGGTCTGATTCTGCTCGCCAGGCTTTTTCCTCCCTGAAGCGTTGTTTTGCTTCCGCGCCTGTTCTTTGTCAGCCCGATCTTTCTCAGCCCTTCATTGTGGAAGTGGATGCGTCTGAGGTGGGGGTGGGGGCTGTGTTGTCGCAGGGCCCTTCACCTGGGAGATGGGTGCCCTGTGCGTTCTTCTCCAAGAAGTTGTCTTCGGCCGAGAGGAATTATGATGTGGGTAATAGGGAGCTGTTGGCTATTAAGTTGGCTTTTGAGGAATGGCGGCACTGGCTGGAGGGGGCTGTCCATCCCGTCACGGTTATTACCGACCATAAGAACCTGTCTTACCTTGAGTCCGCCAGGCGTCTCAATCTCCGGCAGGCCAGGTGGTCTTTGTTTTTCACGAGATTTAATTTTACCGTCACCTACCGTCCGGGGGTTCAGAATGTGAAGGCGGATGCATTATCGCGTAGTTTTCCGGGTGGTAGTACTCATGAGAGTCCCGTCCCCATCTTGCAGGAGGGGTGGTTGTTTCTGCTCTTTGCCCTGATCTAGAGGGGAGGTGTTGAAGGTTCAGGGGGGCGCCCCTGCCTCCTGCCCTTCTGGGAGGCTTTTTGTGCCGTTCTCTTTGCGCCTCAGGGTGCTGTCAGAGCATCACGACTCTGTACTGGCGGGGCATCCGGGCGGTAGGGCCACTTTCGATCTCTTGTCTCGTCGCTTTTGGTGGCCGGGGTTGAGGAAGGACGTAGCGGAATTCGTATCCGCCTGTGGTGTGTGTGCACGTGCTAAGGTTCCGCATACCCGTCCGTCTGGGTCTCTCGTGCCATTGTCTATTCCTGAGAGGCCATGGACACATTTGTCAATGGATTTTATCACCGATCTTCCGGCGTCTGCGGGCAAGACGGTGGTACTGGTAGTAGTAGATAGATTCAGTAAGATGGTTCGCTTTGTGGCACTGCCCGCACTTCCTAATGCTCGGACTCTGGCACAGGTGTTCGTAAGTGAGATTGTGAAGCTTCATGGGGTTCCCTCCGATGTGGTTTCTGATCGCGGTACTCAGTTCGTCTCCAAATTTTGGAAGGCTTTTTGTACACGTTTGGGGATAACGTTGTCCTTTTCTTCTGCTTTTCATCCTCAGTCTAATGGTCAAACCGAACGTGTGAATCAGAATTTGGAGACTTACCTGAGGTGTTTTGTCTCTGACCATCAGGAGACTTGGGCAAATTATTTGCCCTTGGCCGAATTCGCCCTTAATAATCGTCTTCAGGAGTCCACTGGCAAGTCACCTTCTTCGGTGCATATGGGTTTCATCCTCAGTTTGGTACTTTTAGCGGTACGAGTCCTTCCGGAGTTCCGGAGGAGGACCGTTTTACCTCGTCCCTCTCCTCGGTTTGGCGGGGTGTACAGCGTAGCTTGAAGCTCTTAGGTGACAGGTACAAACGTATGGCTGACAGGAAGCGTGCGCCAGGTCCGGACCTATGTGTGAATGACTACGTGTGGTTGTCTACCAAGAATGTGAAGTTGAAGGTGCCCTCTTGGAAGTTGGGGCCCAGGTTTATTGGCCCCTATAGGATAACCGCCGTTATCAATCCCGTGGCGTTTCGTCTTGCGTTGCCTCCTGCTCTTAAGATTCACGATGTGTTTCACAGGTCGCTCCTCAAGCCGTATGTGCCGTCGTCTAACCCATCTCCTTTGCCTCCTGAGCCCATCTGTGTGGCGGGGAATCTGGAATTCGAGATCTCGAGGGTGGTTGATTCTCGCATGTTGCGCCGTTCTCTTCAGTATTTGGTGCACTGGAGGGGGTACGGTCCTGAGGAGCGGATGTGGGTGCCGGCGTCGGAGGTGTCCGCCGCAAGGCTGGTCCGCGCTTTTCACCGTTCCCATCCGGATAAGCCTGGTCCTGAGTGTCCGGGGCCACTCGTAGGAGGGGGGGTACTGTCACGGGTGGCATGGATGACAGGGTGGAGGCCACGCGCAGACGATCCCAGCGTTTGGCCCACCAGCCATAATGGTGGAGGATGGTCCGTCTCTTTCAGGAGCATTTACCTTCTGTGTTGATGGAAAGAAGGTGTGATGAGATCTCTCTATTATGGGGAGACGGCTGTGGAGGTCTTGCGCTCGGTCTGGTTTTATCCACCAATGTTGTAGGTCACTAGGACCCAGCAGACTCCTTCCACCTTTATAAGGAGGTTCATTACCCTTCCTCGGTGCAGGTGATAGTTCCTTGTGCACACTTTATCCTTGCTCCAGCAGAAGCTGAGTTGTGGAGGTTGCTGTGTTCTGCTGTCAGATAAGTGTTTCCTTTTCCCAAATGTCTGTCTTCCCTGGTGTTTGTCTTTAGTTGATAGTGGAGGGGTCTAGTGAACCTCTCCATCTGATCCTTAGATAAGATAGATCTAGGATCAGAGAGGGATGAGGTTCGTGGTCGGCGACAGTTGAGGAGACTGTATAGGGACGTTAGGGCAGACAGGGTCAGCTCTAGGAAGTCTAGGGGTCACCGTCTCCTTCTTGTGCCCTTAGCATTAGGGACTCCTGATCCCCCCCCCGTCGTTATCCTACGCTGGGTGTCTTCCCCACTCCCAGCGTGACAGATATGCTATGACTGATGTCCAAAATGTTCTAAAATTTCATGCCAAAACTTTTACTGATTTTAATCTACCACGACCAAAAAGAAAGCCACACATGGCCCCACAATACAACAAGGATGATGAGTTAAGAAGAGCTCAGCAAATGAAAGCTACTTTAAATGACCAACAACTTTTGGCCTATAATGCTATCAATCAAGCTTTACACGATAGAAGTGTACAACCTAAGTGCATTTTCATCGATGGCCCAGGTGGCAGTGGGAAAACATACCTGTATGATTTATTAATTCATGAACTAAGAGGAGAAGGCGAAATTGTCTCACCTGCAGCCAGTACAGGGATTGCAGCTAACTTACTGCAAGGAGGAAGAACCATCCATTCGCTTTACGGCATACCAATTCCAATAAATGAAACATCCGTTTCCAGAATTAAAAATGATACAGATGCTGCACAACATTTGAAAAGTACCAAACTTTTCATTATTGACGAGTCCACTCTGTTATCTAAATATGCATTGCATGTGATAGATCAACTTTTACGGGATGTCATGACAGCAGATATCTCCAAGAAAAATACAACACCTTTTGGAGGGAAAGTCATTGTTCTGGGAGGAGACTTTCGACAGTGTCTGCCTATCATCCCTCATGGTACAAGAACTGACATTATAGAGAGTTGTATTAAATACTCACGACAATGGCAGCTTTTCACTCATTTGCCACTCTTCAACAACATGCGTTCCATTGATCCTGATTATAGCAGTTGGTTACTTCAACTGGGAAATGGTGAATTTTCCAATGATTTCAACCTTGGAGATGATATTATTGAAATCCCACAAGACATGATCTGCACTGGCTCACTCATACTTGCTATATTTGGTGAAAACATTCTCATTGATGTACATAACAATGAAAGCATTCGAATTGCTGCATCACATGCCATTCTTTGCCCTAAAAATGACCATGTGGATATGGTGAACTCTAAGGTTATGGATTGCATTGCTGGTGAATACACTGAATACATTAGTGATGATTCCATTGATCCTGATGAGACTGAAGATCCAGACCAATATCCAGTGGAATTTTTAAATTCACTCACACCAACGGGAATGCCTTCTCATCGCCTCAAATTAAAAATCGGCACCATTGTCATGCTTTTGCGCAACTTTAACAGCAGAAAAGGTCTTTGCAATGGGACTCGCTTGATTGTCATCGCTTTGTTTGACAATATGATTCAAGCAAAAGTCATTACTGGGTCTGCAGAAGGAAATGTGGTGTTTATTCCAAGGATTGATTTATCTCCATCAGAGACTGGCTTACCTTTCAAGTCAAGACGTCGACAATTTCCAGTGAAGCCTGCTTTTGCCATGACCATCAACAAATCTCAAGGCCAAACACTGGAGAAAGTAGGGATTTTTTTGCCAGAACCCGTTTTTGGACATGGACAGTTATATGTGGCTTTTTCACGAGTGAAAAGACGATGCAATGTTAAGGTGAAAGTGCTGGATACACCCATTCAAGGCAAATTGCTGCCCAATAGTGAAAAACTCTACTAAAAATATTGTCTATAAGAATATTCTATTTTAAATTCTTTAGATACATATTAGATTTAGATACATAGTTACTTTCTAATTAAACACAAATATTACAATAAATTAGTTTAGCCATAGATGTATAGGAATTAAAAAAAAAAAATACAAAAAAATTAGTTTAGCCATAGATGTATAGGAATAGTAAAAAACAAAAATACCAAAAAAATTAGTTTAGTTATAGATAAAGACATTATAATTAGTTATTAGATATAAAATAGTCATTTAAGATATATAGTCGTTAGTGTTCGTTTTCACTAAAAATATAGTGTATGAAAATATTTTACTTTAAATTCTTTAGATACATATTAGATTTAGATACATAGTTACTTTCTAATTAAACACAAATATTACAATAAATTAGTTTAGCCATAGATGTATAGGAATAAAAAAAAAAATACAAATAAATTAGTTTAGCCATAGATGTATAGGAATAGAAAAAAACAAAAATACCAAAAAAATTAGTTTAGTTATAGATAAAGACATTATAATTAGTTATTAGATATAAAATAGTCATTTAAGATATATAGAAAAATATATTGCAATCTGAGAGTCCTCAGTGGTTGATACCTTTTAATGGCTAACTGAAAAGATGGTAAACATAGCAAGCTTTCGAGATGACTCAGGTCTCTTCTTCAGGCTGATAATGACACAAATTCTGAAGACACATACATTTATACATAAGCAATAGAGAAAAAAAAAAAAAAAGGGGAAAGAAGAGAACAGAAAAAAAAATGGCAAAACAGTGTTATATGCTCTGGTGGATGTGACAGGTGACGCAAAGCAGAGTCGGGTAGGGAGGGGTGGAGGAGCAGGGACAGAGAAAGCAGATTTCTAAGATAAGCGGAACCAATGTATTAGGTAGATGGTTAGTAACCCATGGAGACCTGAAAATACTTAGTTAAGTTGTGGAGAGCAGACTAAGTGACTGAGTTCACAGAAGTGTCAGGAGTTCATTGTCCTATGATTTCAGTGTGTAGCAAGCTGTCTCCAAATGCACTTTCATTTTATATATAAAATGCATGAATCTGCTATCCCCAAATGTCCGTTCATTTTACATAAAATCCCATAAATCCATGTGAAATATTTAATCTGGTTTCGAGTGTGTTGAAGGTTGTTATCAATTTGTATTCCCAAATTCTTCTCTCTCTCTGAGATTTGAAGTCACTCTTTAAGATGAGCAGCCTCATATCGGATTCAGTGTTGTGCTCAGGGCTGCAAAAATGCTTTGCTACAGGTAGATCCATACGCTTTTCTTTTATTGAGTGGCGATGAGAATTCATTCTTGTTCTGAATTGTAATCCGGTCTCACCTACGTACATGCCACCTGTTGGGCATTTGGTACATATGATTAAATACACCACATTGCTTGTAGTGCAGCTGAAGTTACTTGGGATCTTGTAGTCCTGATCTGTCCCAGGAATCCTTATCTTGTCGGTTGTCATTATAGATGAACAGGTTTTGCACTTTCTCTGGTTGCAGGGAAAGGTTCCTGTTGCTGCTGGAGAGGACAGGGCGCTTCTCACAATGATGTTTTTTAGATTCGGAGGTTGTCTAAAACACAAGAGTGGGGGATCCGGAAATATTGATTTTAGTCGGGCATCTTTTTGTAGGAGTGGTTGCAGTTTCCGTGCAGCTCCTCTTAGCACCTTCAGACTTGGATTGTAGGTGACTACAAGAGGAACTCTGTTGTTCTCTTCTCTAGTTTTGTAATGTAGGAGATGATTCCTTGATATTCTGGTGGCTCTTGTAATCTGGTTCTCGATTGTTCTTGGATGGTAGCCCTGGTTCAAAAAGGTCTTTCTGAGGTCCTCAAGGTGATTGTCTCTATCTGTAGGGTTGGAACATATCCGATTGTATCTGATGGCCTGGCTGTACACAATAGAGTTTTTTATGTGCTTTGGATGAAAGCTGTCCCATCGGAGATATGTTGGACGGTCAATTGGTTTCCGGTACAAGGATGTCTCTATGTCATTGTTCTGTAGCTTAATGATGATGTCCAGAAAGCTGACTTCAGTGCAGGAGTAGTTGAGTGTTAAGTTAATGGTGGGGTGAAATTGATTAAAGTGTTCGTGGAACGTCTTCAGCTGTTGCTCAGACTCCGTCCAGATGATCAAGATGTCATCAATATAACGGTAGTAAGCCAGAGGCCTGATAGGGCAAGAGGATAAAAAGTCACCTTCAAGCTTGGCCATGAAAAGGTTTGCATATTGTGGTGCCATTTTGCTCCCCATTGCTGTGCCAGTCTCCTGTAAATATATGTTGTCGTCAAATCTAAAGTAATTGTGCGTGAGGATGAATTTTGTGAGTTCTACCACAGAGTCAGCATCAATCCCTGTGTTCTCCAGGAAGGTTTTGCAGGCATTTAATCCATCCTGGTGTGGGATGTTGCTGTACAGAGATTCCACATCCATGGTGGCGAGGATGGTTCCTTCTGGTAGAGGACCTATTGCTGACAGTTTATTCAATAGGTCAGTTGTGTCCTGAATGTAGCTGGGTGTCTCTTTTACCAGGGGTTTGAGAACACCCTCTATCCACCCAGAAATTTGTTCGGTGAGGGTGCCCACACATGAAATGATTGGTCTCCCTGGATTTCCTGGTTTGTGAATTTTGGGAAGCATGTAAAATGTGCCTGTTCTTGGACTTACTGGTAGAAGGTCATCAGCTCTTACGGATACGTCAAGTAGACAAGAAACCAGCCTTTTTAATTCCTTGTAATAGTCCTGTGTGGGGTCAGACTGCAATTTCTTGTAGTAACGTGTGTCCGTCAGTTGTCTGTTTGCTTCCTTCAGGTAGTCAGATTTGTTCATCATGACTATTGCACCACCCTTGTCTGCAGGTTTAATGATGATTTCTTTGTTGGTTTTCAAGGACCGTACGGCCCTTCTCTCCTGGGCATTGATATTGAATGGTGGACTCTTGTGTGTATCTAAAATAGTGGATTTTACCAAATGTCTGAAAGTGTCTATATAGTTGTTCAAGTGTGAGTTACGCTTAAGATCAGGTGTCCAGTCTGACCTTTTCTTTTTGGTTGTCGGGATTCTTGTTCCTTCGGCCCAGTTGAGTTCGGAATCCTCTTTGTCGCTGAAAAATTCCCTTAGGCGTAATCTCCTGAAGTAATCCTCCATGTCGCTGCACAGTTCAATTTTATCCAGAGCTTTAGTAGGACAAAAGGAGAGTCCCCTAGAAAGCACAGAAAGTTCCAACTTGTTGGGTTTGTAATCCGAAAGATTGATAACACAATTAGATGCTTTCTGACAGGAGGAGTTGTCCCAGTTGTCAGGATGTGTCTTTGTTTTGTTTGTATTGAGTCCTGAATTGATGCGCAGTCTGTGTAATTTCTTTTCCTTGTTCTGAATCAGACGAGTTTGTAATTTATGGTAAAATTGTTGTAGATTATGTTCCATGGCTTCTGTAAGTGTGTTCCTCCGTGTTTCCAATTCCCCCTGGATGTTACTTTTGATGTTGTAGTAGACATTAGGGATGAGCGAGTCCGAAAAGACTCGGAATCGCAAGACCCCAACGAGTCCGAGTCAAGGACTCGGGACTCGTTGCGAGTCCAGCGAGTCCAATGTTAATGAATAGGGACCCGAGTAATAGCGAATAATGACATTTACAACTCGCTGATGTGTCTCTGAAAGTGTGCGAGTCCAAACTCGCTGGTTTTTCTCTTATTTTGAGGCTTGTAGCCGATGATGCGAGGGAAGGGATTCTCCAGCACACACTATGGTTTAAGGAAACAGGAAGCGAGTCGCGCTGACAGGCGCACACACAGAGCGATCCATTCATCAGTGCAATCATGGCAGCAGGACGTGGCATGGTGAACACGCTGCGTCTTATCGCACTTGTGGAGGCTCGTCCATTTCTATGGCTCCCTACAGATCCTGAGTATGGGGATACGACCCTTATTAATACAGCCTGGAGAGAGATCGCCCAAGAGATGTTCCCTGCGTTCCATCGGAGTGACCATGAGGAACAGAGCAATCTAAGTAAGTTAAATGAGTTCACACGTTATATATTGCATTTACTGTATATATACTCGTGTATAAGCCGACCCGTGTATAAGCCGACCCCCCTATTTTTGCCCCGAAAAACTATGAAAACATATTCACCGCCATCCTGGTATACAGCGGCTATCACTGGTAGACAGCCCCCCAGCAGAGTATACACCTCCCCCTGCAGAGTATACAGGCCCCCAGCTGGGTATACATGCCCCCATATTGTCGTATACAGGCAGGGGCGGACTGGCCCAGGTGCCACGGGTCATGCGGCTGCAGGAGCATGAATAATCCGCATGTCCCTGAAGCAGCAGGCGGAAACGGAAGCTCCTGGCCGCGCGATGACGTCATCAGCACGCGGCTGCGTCCGGGAGTGAGCGTCTGTGAGTGGCGTGCGGCTGCGACTGTTAGCGAGCGGCTGTGAGGAGCGCGAGGCTGCGGCTGGGAGCGAGCCATAGGATAATGCGGGAGCTGCGGTGACTGTGAGGCGGCCGCCAGTCATCACCCCCACCCCCCGTCCTCACCTGTGTCGGGCCAGTGAGGGAGGGTTGCGACCCAAACTGTAGGGTGCCAGTCAGTCCCTGTATACAGGGCCCTCAGTGTGTGTACAGGCCCCCCCAGCAGTGGGTATACAGGGCCCCCAGCAGTGGGTAGACAGTGGCCCAGTGGGTTTACAGGGCCCCCAGCAGTGGGAATACAGGGCCCCCATAGCAGGGTATACAGGACCCTGAATGTGTTATCATGCTCCACCGCATAGTTGCCTATATTTGGATGGGGTCACAACAGTACAATGAGTTTAATGTCTTATCCTCCTGGCTCTTTCGGCCAAGGGGTTGGGTGTATATAAATACCACTAATGACCAGAGTCTGGTGCCCGCACTATTACATTCTCTATGCGTTGACATGTGTCCTGCCTCATTTGTGATTGTGGCCACGTGAGCTCAATGTCCTTAATGCTGTTGATGATGTTCCACACTGTCGTGTCACTGTGCCTTGTATACACATTACACACACAAAATGAATAAAATGTTATTGTTGATTTGTACACATACTTTTGTTTTTTCAAATATTACACATCTCTAAAGCCGGTTTCAAATCATTTCACAGTTGACCATCTTAAAAAACGGTGGAGGAGCTGCCGGGACCAGCATAAGAAGCAGTACCGGCAGTACTCAGAGAGACAACCGGGAGCCGCTCCATTGCTCAACCACTACCACTTTTATGACCGGCTGTCCTTCCTTCACCCGGTGGCCGCTATGCCAAGGTATGTATCTGCAGCACTGTTGTGTACATTTAGTATTATTTATAAATATATACATTAGTTTCCATTTTGGCTCTGTGGGTAGCAGAGTATACAGGCGGGTCTGAGGTAGCAGAGTATACAGGCGGGTCTGTGGGTAGCAGAGTATACAGGCGGGTCTGAGGTAGCAGAGTATAAAGACGGCTCTGTGGGTAGCAGAGTATACAGGCGGGTCTGTGGGTAGCAGAGTATACAGGCGGGTCTGTGGGTAGCAGAGTATACAGGCGGGTCTGTGGGTAGCAGAGTATACAGGCGGGTCTGTGGGTAGCAGAGTATACAGGCGGGTCTGTGGGTAGCAGAGTATACAGGCGGGTCTGAGGTAGCAGAGTATAAAGACGGCTCTGTGGGTAGCAGAGTATACAGGCGGGTCTGTGGGTAGCAGAGTATAAAGACGGCTCTGTGGGTAGCAGAGTATACAGGCGGGTCTGTGGGTAGCAGAGTATACAGGCGGGTCTGTGGGTAGCAGAGTATACAGGCGGCTCTGTGGGTAGCAGAGTATACAGGCGGGTCTGAGGTAGCAGAGTATAAAGACGGCTCTGTGGGTAGCAGAGTATACAGGCGGCTCTGTGGGTAGCAGAGTATACAGGCGGGTCTGAGGTAGCAGAGTATACAGGCGGCTCTGTGGGTAGCAGAGTATACAGGCGGGTCTGAGGTAGCAGAGTATAAAGACGGCTCTGTGAGTAGCAGAGTATACACGTGGCTCTGTGGGTAGCAGAGTATACAGGCGGGTCTGAGGTAGCAGAGTATACAGGCGGCTCTGTGGGTAGCAGAGTATACAGGCGGGTCTGAGGTAGCAGAGTATAAAGACGGCTCTGTGGGTAGCAGAGTATACAGGCGGGTCTGTGGGTAGCAGAGTATACAGGCGGGTCTGTGGGTAGCAGAGTATACAGGCGGGTCTGAGGTAGCAGAGTATAAAGACGGCTCTGTGGGTAGCAGAGTATACAGGCGGGTCTGTGGGTAGCAGAGTATACAGGCGGGTCTGTGGGTAGCAGAGTATACAGGCGGGTCTGTGGGTAGCAGAGTATACAGGCGGGTCTGAGGTAGCAGAGTATACAGGCGGGTCTGTGGGTAGCAGAGTATACAGGTGGGTCTGTGGGTAGCAGAGTATACAGGCGGGTCTGTGGGTAGCAGAGTATACAGGCGGGTCTGTGGGTAGCAGAGTATACAGGCGGGTCTGTGGGTAGCAGAGTATACAGGCGGGTCTGAGGTAGCAGAGTATAAAGACGGCTCTGTGGGTAGCAGAGTATACAGGCGGGTCTGTGGGTAGCAGAGTATACAGGCGGGTCTGTGGGTAGCAGAGTATACAGGCGGGTCTGTGGGTAGCAGAGTATACAGGCGGGTCTGAGGTAGCAGAGTATACAGGCGGGTCTGTGGGTAGCAGAGTATACAGGTGGGTCTGTGGGTAGCAGAGTATACAGGCGGGTCTGTGGGTAGCAGAGTATACAGGCGGCTCAGTGGGTAGCAGAGTATATAGGTGATGAGAATAGGGTTAATAGATGGTGCTACAGTGTTGGGGCGTGCTAGAGGGAGCAGAGATCCGATTACTGCCATCATTTCTGACCTTATTAAAGATAGCGGCCGCAGCTAAATGACATCATGGCAAAGGTAAACATGGGGTGTGGTTAGCTGCAGGAGGTTAGTGAGAGGTGTGGGTTGTTTGGCAGAGGGCGTGGTGTGGGCGTGGTGAGCGCGGCTCCAGCGTCAGATACGCTGCGAGCGCGGAACCGCGGCACATCTCCAGGAGCAGAGGACGTGTCCGGTACGTCCGTAGCCCCCGGCCTCCCCGTTGTCCGCACACACAGCCCCGCTGTGACCTCTGCAGTGTCACAGGCCCCGGCGGGCGTCTGTCATCTCCTCCTGACACTGACCTCCTCCTGATTTGATTGTCTGTGTTGTCCCCCCCCGCTGTCAGCATCAGTGATCTGCTAAGACCTGTGGGTGCACAGACGGGGGAAGTACAAATGCCAGCATGCCGGGGCGGATTGGGCGCTGTGAGGGGCGCAGGTCTTGCTGTGAGCGGAGGCGCGAGGCCGCTAGAGAAAACGCTATAGCGGCTGTGTGAGTTAAGCGTCTGCGGCTCGCGAAGGCGCATACGCGTCTCCGCTCGCAGTGACGCTAAGGAGTTTGGGATTAGGCTACAGTGCCGGAATTTCAAACTCCCGATTATATAAATAGATTATATATATATATATTGTATACCTTTCAACCCCTTCCCTGCTTTATATAGATGATATAAGCTAAAAGTTTTGTGAATTAAGTATGTCAAGTAAAAAGTGAAGTCAGGGGGACTTTTTTTTTTTCATGTGAACCATTGGAGTTATTGATCGTCTAGATTAGATGGGATGGGGGGGGGGTGGGTGTTAATCAGGGGGTGAAAAATTATGTATTAGTATGGAATTAGCAAAGAAAGTCACGTATTCCTTTATGTTATGTACAGTTGGTTATTCTTTCATAATAATAACAAATATCTGATTAATAATACACAGATACACAGAGTCTAAAAAGCGTGCAACTTAATGTTTGACCTATGTTTTTGTTTCCAAATGCAATGCATTCACCAAATTTTTTTTTACTTTACCCACAGAGAAGCTTACTACAGAGGGCGGCGTGCTGTGAACCCTCCACCGCCAAACAGAAGGCGGCGTGGAGAACACCCACCACCACCACCACGGCCGGCGCCACCACCACCGCCGCCGCCACCAGCACCACCAACACCACCACCACCGCCGCCACCAGCACCAGCACCACCACCACCGCCGCCACCAGCAGCAGCAACACCACCACCGCCGCCACCAGCACCAGCACCACCACCACCGCCGCCACCAGCAGCAGCAACACCACCACCGCCGCCACCAGAACCAACACCACCACCGCCGCCACCAGCACCAACACCACCACCGCCGCCACCAGCACCAACCCCAGCTTTGGGGCATGTCCGGCCGCAAGAGGAGGAACCTGGATGCCCACCTCACACCAGCCATGGTCTGATCCCGGGGTCACCTAATAGACGGCGTGCACAAAGTAATGCTGACTTTGCCCACAGTCTGATACCATTCCTGGATGAAATTCCATTTCACAGGCTACTGCGGGCAAGGTCAGCATTACAGATTGTGCTTGACGCCAGTCGCCCACCAAACCACCCAGGTGAGGTTTTCAATTTTTTGGAGGGGTGGCAACTCAGACACTACAACCTACAAGACAGGCCCACACCCCGGGACAGCCATGTGCCACCACAGAGGCCTGTACCTACCATTCCACAATGGCCACCTAACAGGGACCTACCATTTTTCCCCACACCGGCCCAGAGGATCCACCCTCAAGGGTTGCCGGAGGCCATTCATGGGGCCCTTGACCTCTTGCAGGACCAGGGTGATGGTGTCACTTTACTGGCAAGGCCGGAGGATGCGGCAACCTACCAGCAGCTGTAGACCCCTTTTTTTTTTTTTTTTTATTTTGTGTTCATGTGCATTGCACAATTTCATTGTTATTATTTCTTATATTTTCCTGTTTACAAAGTTGTACCAAAAAAAAAAAAAAAAAAAAAAAATTCTGACATTTTTACCATTATGGCGGAATAATACCCAGTTTACAAAAACTGCTTTGTGTCTGTCTTTTTTCAGGGAAAGGATGTGTAGGTTGTTTTGTGGGTGGCTTAAAGTCATCATCATTATAATTATTATTTATTTATATAGCACCGATAGGTTCCATGGCGCTTTACATGAGGATAAGGTACACAAGGAGAAGTACAATAAACATAGACAATAAGGTCATAGAGGTACAACAGGAGAGGACCCTGTACGCGTGGGCTCACATTCAACGAGGGGTGGGTGGGGATACAATAGGGTGGGGAAGGTGTCGGTCGTGGGGCGTGTAGCGGGGTGTCATGGCAGGTTGTAGGCCTGTCGGAAGAGGTGAGTCTTTAGGTGTTTCTTGAAGGTTCCCAGGGTAGGCGAGTGAGTGATGAGGTGGGGCAGCGAGTTACAGAGCATGGTTGATGCCCGGGAGAAATCCTGTATGCGGTTGTGGGAAGAGGAGATGAGGGGGAGTGTCGGAGAAGTTCTTTGGATGAACGCAGGTAGCGTGAGGGATGGTATCGGGAGATCATGTCGGAGATGTATGGTGGGGATAGGTTGTGTAAGGCTTTGAATGTCATGATCAGTGTTTTAAAGTGAGCTCTCTGTGGGGCGGGGACCCAGTGAAGGGCTTGGCAGTGGGTGTAGACAGGTGAGTAGCGTGAGGACAGATGGATTAGTCGGGCAGCAGAGTTTAGTATACATTGGAGAGGTGCAAGAGAGTTGGCAGGGAGGCCTGTGCGAAGGAGGTTCCAGTAGTCAAGGCGTGAGATGATGAGGGCATTAATGAGTGTTTTAGCTGTGTCAGGGTTGAGTAACGAGCAAATTCTTGAAATATTTTTGAGTTGGAGTGACAGGGACTTGGTTAGGAACTAGAGGTGGGGCTTGAAGGAGAGGGATGAGTCAAGGATTACCCCGAGACATTTGGCGTGGAGGACAGGGGAGAGAGAGCATCATTAGCAAGTACTTTACGGACCGCATGGAGCATGAAGTCACCTTGGTTACTAAGTGTAAAATCATGACTCCACAGACAAATGTTGCTGACAAATAAACAGTGCCTGTGTTTGGGGGGTTACTTAATGCCTCGCTATGGCAACAAGACTAGGAACACACATGTGAGAGGCTGGGACATCTACCTGCTACACATCGCGTCTACGCGTTTTCTACAGAGCGTACAGTGGGACCTTTCTCCAGGCTCCAGCAGGATGATAGTCCAAGCAATGCCCACGATGCAAGCATAGGCTTGTTGCCTAAAAAAATTAGCTGAAGGGGCTTCATATACATTTTTTTCAGAAAGCAGGGTGCTTGGCCCATACAATAGAATTGCTTGTACTAGGAGCATAGTACATGCAATGCCCACGATGGAGGCATAGGCTTGGTGCCTGGAAAAATTAGCCCAAGGGGCTGTTTTTGCATTTTGGGTATAAATGCAGGCCTAATGGCCATGTTCAGCTTGTTAGGCTGGGTGTTTCCAAAAAATTAGCCCAAGGGGCTGTTTGGCATTTTTAGTGTAAATGCAGGCCTAAGGGCCATGATAAGCCTCTTAGGCTGGGTGTTTCCAAAAATTAGCCCAAGGGGCTGTTTTGCATTTTGGGTATAAATGCAGGCCTAATGGCCATGTTCAGCTTGTTAGGCTGGGTGTTTCCAAAAATTAGCCCAAGGGGCTGTTTGGCATTTTTAGTGTAAATGCAGGCCTAAGGGCCATGATAAGCCTCTTAGGCTGGGTGTTTCCAAAAATTAGCCCAAGGGGCTGTTTGGCATTTTGGGTATAAATGCAGGCCTAAGGGCCATGTTCAGCTTGTTAGGCTGGGTGTTTCCAAAAATTAGCCCAAGGGGCTGTTTGGCATTTTGGGTATAAATGCAGGCCTAAGGGCCATGTTCAGCTTGTTAGGCTGGGTGTTTCCAAAAATTAGCCCAAGGGGCTGTTTGGCATTTTGGGTATAAATGCAGGCCTAAGGGCCATGTTCAGCTTGTTAGGCTGGGTGTTTCCAAAAATTAGCCCAAGGGGCTGTTTGGCATTTTTAGTGTAAATGCAGGCCTAAGGGCCATGATAAGCCTCTTAGGCTGGGTGTTTCCAAAAATTAGCCCAAGGGGCTGTTTGGCATTTTGGGTATAAATGCAGGCCTAATGGCCATGTTCAGCTTGTTAGGCTGGGTGTTTCCAAAAATTAGCCCAAGGGGCTGTTTGGCATTTTTAGTGTAAATGCAGGCCTAAGGGCCATGATAAGCCTCTTAGGCTGGGTGTTTCCAAAAATTAGCCCAAGGGGCTGTTTTGCATTTTGGGTATAAATGCAGGCCTAATGGCCATGTTCAGCTTGTTAGGCTGGGTGTTTCCAAAAATTAGCCCAAGGGGCTGTTTGGCATTTTTAGTGTAAATGCAGGCCTAAGGGCCATGTTCAGCTTGTTAGGCTGGGTGTTTCCAAAAATTAGCCCAAGGGGCTGTTTGGCATTTTGGGTATAAATGCAGGCCTAAGGGCCATGATCAGCTTGTTTAGCTGGGTGTTTCCAAAAATTAGCCCAAGGGGCTGTTTTGCATTTTTAGTGTAAATGCAGGCCTAAGGGCCATGATCAGCTTGTTAGGCTGGGTGTTTCCAAAAATTAGCCCAAGGGGCTGTTAAATGTTTGCTAACAGAAAATAAAGGTTGATTCCTTGTGAAAAGGTGTTGTGATGGTTAATGAAACCGAAGTTAAGGTGTAGTGTTGGTTTAAGATGAAGCAGCCTCATTACCAGGTTGCAGGAACATGGTTACGCAAATCGTTACTGGTCTTGGACATACTGCTTGTACCAAATAGAGACACAATATAATACAATGATTAATTATATCATATTGATGTTGAACGTGGCACTTCAGCTCTGAGTACTGTCGTCTTCAGGGCTCAAGAAGTCTTGTGAAATCCAGTTCCTATTAAACTTAATTAGAGTAAGCCTGTCTGCATTCTCTGGAGTAAGACGTGTCCTGGTATCAGTTATGATACCCCCAGCGGCACTGAAAACCCGCTCTGATGTCACACTAGCTGCAGGGCATGCCAGCACCTCCAAGGCATACAACGAGAGCTCGGTCCAAGTGTGGAGCTTGGAGACCCAGTAATTAAACAGGACTGCGGCATCAGTCAGGAAGCAGGTACTGTCACTTAAGTATTCTTGTACCATGTTGGTAAGTTTCTGTCTCCGAGAGATGGTTACTGGAGCAACATGGCGCTGCAGGTTCGATGGCTTATTGAACATAGCCCACTTTGCGGACATCTTTCCAGCATCTCTTCTGGACAGCGTGGATGATTGTGCCCCGACCAAAGGCTGCTGTTGCACAGAGTTGCTAACTATGGGCAGAGTGTTGTCTGACGGTGATATTCGAAGCATATTTTCCACAAGAACACTCTTGAAATAGTCAATTGTCAAGCCACGTGGTGACTGAAACAGCAGTGAGGTGAATTTATCTTTATAACGTGGGTCCAGAAAGGTGGCCAACCAGTAGAGGTCGTTGTGCAATATGTTAATCACTCGTGGGTCTTCTAGCAGACAAGTCAACATGAAGTCAGCCATGTGTCCTAAGCTGCATAGAGTCATGTCTTCAGTGTCCTCAGAACGATGTTCAATACCCATTGTATCCGCAAAGTCTGTCTCCGCCTCCTCCTCTCCAGGCCACCCATGGTGGACAGACACAAAGCTGGGGTTCTGAGTACCATCTGGGTTGACATCGGCACCAACAAAAAATGAATCCTCTTCATCGTCTTGCTCCTGTTCCTCCTCAGGAGCCATTGTTGCCTGGTCATACTGGCTTTGCTGGCTAGGTACTGCGCTGTTTAAATCTGGCTCCATAGCCATCTGCTGGGCTCTCAATGCTTCATTTTTCTGATTAATGAGGGACTCTTTCAGCAGACACAGCATGGGTATAGTGACACTGATGATGGACTGATCACCGCTCACCAGTTTTGTGCAGTAGTCAAAATTATCAAGAACCTCAGATGTGTCAGCGATCCACACCCACTCCATTGTACTAATATGTCGTGGCTGACTGCCGGTCTGACGGGCATGTTGCAACTGATACTCGGATATTGCCCTCTGCTGCTCATTGATCCTCGATAACATATGGAATGTAGAGTTCCATCGTGTCGGCATGTCACAAATGAGTCTGTGGTTGGGCAAATTCAATTGCTTTTGAAGCAATGAAAGTTTTCCAACCGCTGTTGACGAATGACGAAAATGTGCACAAAGTCGACGCACCTTCTCCAGTAGGTCACATAGCTCTGGGTATGTACGCAGGAATTTCTGCACTACCAGATTCAGCACGTGAGCCATGCAAGGCACGTGCACAAGGTTTCCGAGCTTTAGTGCAGCCATTAGGTTACGACCATTGTCGCTCACCACGAGACCGGTCTGGAGTTGGAGTGGGGATAGCCACTCATCTGTCTGTTCCTTCAGACCTTTCAACAGCTCTACTGCAGTGTGCGGTGTGTGACCTAAACAGATCAGCTTCAGCAGAGCCTGTTGGCGTCTTGCTGAAGCACTGCAGCAAACCTCCCAACTTGGCCGTGATGTTGAGGGCAATTGAGGATTGGTCGAGGAAGCGGAAGATGGGGTAGTGGACATATAGGATGATGCAGAGACCCTGAATGAGGTTGTGCCAGCTATCCGTGGCGTGGGTAGGATGTTTGATGTAACACTAACATCGTTTGGCACACTCTCCACAACGTTGATCCAATGCGCGGTGAGCGAGATGTACCGGCCCTGTCCTGAACTGCTTGTCCACGTGTCCGTAGTAAGGTGTACTTTCCCGGTTACAGCGTTGGTGAGGGCACGCTTGAGGTTGTTAATGACATGCTCATGTAACGCGGGGACGGCACAACGTGAAAAGTAGTGGCGGCTTGGAACCGAGTAGCGTGGTACTGCCACAGCCAAAAGCTCACGGAAAGAGTCTGTACCCACAAGCCTAAACGGCAACATCTCGACTGCTAACAACTTAGCTATCTGGGCATTTATTTTTTTGGCTAATGGGTGGGAAGAGTGGTATTTCTGCTTCCTTTCGTACAGCTGTGTCACTGATAACTGTAACGATGTTGCTGACCGAGAACTGTCTGCACTCGTGTTCAGTCTCTCTGCAACCGCTGCTTGTGATGAGTACATATGAGCTGGACCAGCTTCAGCAACACTTGATTGTGACGGACGTATCTGAGTTACCGTCGCAGTCTTTGGGTCAGATGACACTGTTGTGGAAGGCTGCACTTTTGACCACTGAATAGGGTGCTGACCAGCCATGTGCTTCCGCATACTGCTGGTGCTCTGGTTTCCTTTCCCGTGGCCTCTGCTGAGCCTTGCATGGCAGATGGTACAGATGACCACATTTTCTTGAGAAGGCCCATCTTTAAAAAATTTCCACACAGTGGCTGACCGACCTCTAGGCTTGACTGTACTCCCTGAGGGATTACTGAGGCCCACATTTGAGACATTTTGTCCAACAGTTGACAAATTTTGAGCCACAGTGGACACATTTTGGGCAACAGTGGTGACTCTTTGAGTTCTGGTGGGAGGAGTCGGCCTTGCTGCCTTTGTTGGTGGGACATACACACTTTCTTCCTCCGTGCTGCTCTGCTGGCTCTGCATCGCAACATTCCACGTGGGATCAGTTGTCTCATCATCAACCCCTTCCTCTTCTAAATCTTCCCGATAACAAGATAGATTTTGCTCCCCAGATGACAAGTGTGTCACTGTCTCATCATCATCATCCTCCAACTCCTGAGACGGTCTAAGACTTTGCTGAAAGACACGTTCATGTGGCCGGGGTGTCTCTAAAACTTGTCCATGAATGGACAATTCTTCATCAAGTATCTCATCTACTACGGAGTCTGGCAAACCGGATTCATGTAAAGGATTATATGTACCAAATAAGTCATCTGAGTGACCCATGTCTGTGTCAACATTTTCATGGGGCTGCTGTTGGTCTGAGGAACTGTGAAGAGGTTGTGGATTAGATGACCCAGCATGGTATGTACCAACAGTAGATACAGTGCTCAAGGAACCTTGAGTGCTGCAAGAACCTGTTGTTGAGGTCTTGTCTGCCAGCCAAGACGTTAGATGCTGTTCGTCTTCCGGCCTCAATACTCGTTTACTTTCCTGACGGGGAAAGTTAGACAGGAGGAACGATCGATCAATCCTCGTCTGTCTGCCCGAACTGGTGGATAGTTGGCCACGACTACCAATGCCTGTACCTCGTCCCTGTCCCTTAGCAAGACTTTTTTTGGGATTTGGTTTTTTGTGTGACATTTTGTAATTTCTGGTGGCTTTCTGGGGCTTGTAAAACAAGTAGCAGGTACTATTTCGTGAAAGGTACACACTAGAGGCTAAGATATTTTTAGAGAGATGGAAGGTACCGTGCGAGCTGCAGGCAGGACACCGTACAGCTACGCACTGGCACAGGAAAAAATTGTTTAGTACGCAGAACCAGGCACACTTAGGCTGCGGTGCTGGCTGCGTGCAAGTTTACAAGTACCGTGCGAGCTGCAGGCAGGACACCGTACAGCTACGCACTGGCACAGGAAAAAATTGTTTAGTACGCAGAACCAGGCACACTTAGGCTGCGGTGCTGGCTGCGTGCAAGTTTACAAGTACCGTGCGAGCTGCAGGCAGGACACCGTACAGCTACGCACTGGCACAGGAAAAAATTGTTTAGTACGCACAACCAGGCACACTTAGGCTGCGGTGCTGGCTGCGTGCAAGTTTACAAGTACCGTGCGAGCTGCAGGCAGGACACCGTACAGCTACGCACTGGCACAGGAAAAAATTGTTTAGTACGCACAACCAGGCACACTTAGGCTGCGGTGCTGGCTGCGTGCAAGTTTACAAGTACCGTGCGAGCTGCAGGCAGGACACCGTACAGCTACGCACTGGCACAGGAAAAAATTGTTTAGTACGCAGAACCAGGCACACTTAGGCTGCGGTGCTGGCTGCGTGCAAGTTTACAATTACCGTGCGAGCTGCAGGCAGGACACCGTACAGCTACGCACTGGCACAGGAAAAAATTGTTTAGTACGCACAACCAGGCACACTTAGGCTGCGGTGCTGGCTGCGTGCAAGTTTACAAGTACCGTGCGAGCTGCAGGCAGGACACCGTACAGCTACGCACTGGCACAGGAAAAAATTGTTTAGTACGCAGAACCAGGCACACTTAGGCTGCGGTGCTGGCTGCGTGCAAGTTTACAAGTACCGTGCGAGCTGCAGGCAGGACACCGTACAGCTACGCACTGGCACAGGAAAAAATTGTTTAGTACGCACAACCAGGCACACTTAGGCTGCGGTGCTGGCTGCGTGCAAGTTTACAAGTACCGTGCGAGCTGCAGGCAGGACACCGTACAGCTACGCACTGGCACAGGAAAAAATTGTTTAGTACGCACAACCAGGCACACTTAGGCTGCGGTGCTGGCTGCGTGCAAGTTTACAAGTACCGTGCGAGCTGCAGGCAGGACACCGTACAGCTACGCACTGGCACAGGAAAAAATTGTTTAGTACGCAGAACCAGGCACACTTAGGCTGCGGTGCTGGCTGCGTGCAAGTTTACAAGTACCGTGCGAGCTGCAGGCAGGACACCGTACAGCTACGCACTGGCACAGGAAAAAAATTGTTTAGTACGCACAACCAGGCACACTTAGGCTGCGGTGCTGGCTGCGTGCAAGTTTACAAGTACCGTGCGAGCTGCAGGCAGGACACCGTACAGCTACGCACTGGCACAGGAAAAAATTGTTTAGTACGCACAACCAGGCACACTTAGGCTGCGGTGCTGGCTGCGTGCAAGTTTACAAGTACCGTGCGAGCTGCAGGCAGGACACCGTACAGCTACGCACTGGCACAGGAAAAAATTGTTTAGTACGCACAACCAGGCACACTTAGGCTGCGGTGCTGGCTGCGTGCAAGTTTACAAGTACCCGTGCGAGCTGCAGGCAGGACACCGTACAGCTACGCACTGGCACAGGAAAAAATTGTTTAGTACGCACAACCAGGCACACTTAGGCTGCGGTGCTGGCTGCGTGCAAGTTTACAAGTACCGTGCGAGCTGCAGGCAGGACACCGTACAGCTACGCACTGGCACAGGAAAAAATTGTT
Organism: Allobates femoralis; assembly: GCA_033576535.1. Taxonomy (NCBI): domain Eukaryota; kingdom Metazoa; phylum Chordata; class Amphibia; order Anura; family Aromobatidae; genus Allobates; species Allobates femoralis. The sequence continues at coordinate 121,486,007 of JARQOC010000011.1, forward strand.
TAGTACGCACAACCAGGCACACTTAGGCTGCGGTGCTGGCTGCGTGCAAGTTTACAAGTACCGTGCGAGCTGCAGGCAGGACACCGTACAGCTACGCACTGGCACAGGAAAAAATTGTTTAGTACGCAGAACCAGGCACACTTAGGCTGCGGTGCTGGCTGCGTGCAAGTTTACAAGTACCGTGCGAGCTGCAGGCAGGACACCGTACAGCTACGCACTGGCACAGGAAAAAATTGTTTAGTACGCACAACCAGGCACACTTAGGCTGCGGTGCTGGCTGCGTGCAAGTTTACAAGTACCGTGCGAGCTGCAGGCAGGACACCGTACAGCTACGCACTGGCACAGGAAAAAATTGTTTAGTACGCACAACCAGGCACACTTAGGCTGCGGTGCTGGCTGCGTGCAAGTTTACAAGTACCGTGCGAGCTGCAGGCAGGACACCGTACAGCTACGCACTGGCACAGGAAAAAATTGTTTAGTACGCACAACCAGGCACACTTAGGCTGCGGTGCTGGCTGCGTGCAAGTTTACAAGTACCGTGCGAGCTGCAGGCAGGACACCGTACAGCTACGCACTGGCACAGGAAAAAATTGTTTAGTACGCAGAACCAGGCACACTTAGGCTGCGGTGCTGGCTGCGTGCAAGTTTACAAGTACCGTGCGAGCTGCAGGCAGGACACCGTACAGCTACGCACTGGCACAGGAAAAAATTGTTTAGTACGCACAACCAGGCACACTTAGGCTGCGGTGCTGGCTGCGTGCAAGTTTACAAGTACCGTGCGAGCTGCAGGCAGGACACCGTACAGCTACGCACTGGCACAGGAAAAAATTGTTTAGTACGCACAACCAGGCACACTTAGGCTGCGGTGCTGGCTGCGTGCAAGTTTACAAGTACCGTGCGAGCTGCAGGCAGGACACCGTACAGCTACGCACTGGCACAGGAAATTTTTTGTGGAAAAATGGCACCAAAATTATTTGGTAGACTAGTGCCAAAAATAAGAAAAAGCTTAGGATTACAGCTCTGCGGAAAGCTGGGTGAACTAAGCTCTGAGGATGGTGCTGGATTCACTGTAAGGCTGCTCCTATCTCCCTTCCTTACAGTCCTGTACAGCAATCCTCCGTCCTGGTAGTTCTGAAAAGAACTTTTGGGTTATGTGTGAGGAATCTTGACTCCTACACTGCGTCCTGTTAGTTCTGAAAAGAACTTTTGGGTTATATGTGACTCCTACACTGCCTAACTGTCCCTAGATCTGCTCCAAGTCTCCCTGCACTAGGTCAGCTCTTCTCAGCAATGTGCCCAAAATGGCGGGGGCAAGCTTTATATACTGCCTTGCCTTGTCATAGATGACATAGGCATCACGATGGACAGCAGCCAATCATAGTCCTGACACAACCAAAACTGCTATGCCATTACTGACTATGATTGGCTATCTTCACAAGTTTTCTGACCTAACACGCAATGCTGACTAGTAACATAAAAGATTCTGGATTCGCGAGTCCCGAATAGAGAATACAGGACTCGGAATCGCAGACTCGCTAGGATTCGGACTCGTAGACTCGCTCAGACTCGCTGCTGTTTGGGGAGATTCAAGCTATATAGCGATGTGATAGAGCGAGTCTAGCGAGTCTAGCGAGTGAGAGAAAGTAAACTATGACAAAACTAAGATTGCCATTCACTTGCATTGGACTCGTTACTGAGCGAGTATTCGCTAAAAGACTCGCCGATTCCCGAGTCCAGCGAGTCCCTTAAGAATCGCCGAGTAACGAGTCCTAGCGAGTAGACTCGCTCATCCCTAGTAGACATGCAAAAGGTGGTTCCTTAGTCTCTCCGAGGTCCTGTGGCAAAGGTTTCGTGCATACTGAGTATTATAGGTGTGCAGAAGTGGATTTGTAATCCAGAGTCCTTTGGGAATCAGATTCTCCTTCTTACATTTGGACAGAAAGAATATGTCACTGTCCAGTTGTGCACGTTTTTTCAGAAGTGTCTTTAAATCCGTAAAGATTCGGTACATTCTGGTATTCCGGAATGTTAAGATATATAGTCGTTAGTTTTTTAGCTTAGAAACATTCTTTTTATATTTCATAGTATATGTATATAAACACACATTTTGTAGTAGATTGTAGATGTGTATCATCTAAATGCTTGCATTTAGTGATAAGAATCTGAAGCTCCAGCAGTATAGCTGCTGAGAGATTTCATTTTCTTTTTACACAGGGTGAGGTTTTTGTGAACAGCTAAGAGACGGGTGGGACGCCTGTTCACACACATCTCTATCTCGAAATGTGTTCTGTACATATAAGTACATACATACATATAGGTACATATTTAGACACATAGGTACATATTTAGACACATAGGGAAAGAATAGACATTTTGATTTTAAATCTGAATTCTTCTGCTATTTGTGGAATTTATAGTGGGAAAAAAGCAATTTTGCCACTTGCTGCCTAATGGTGACCTACAGAATTCTTACTGTAAGTTGCATGAAATGTATATGGAATTTGTGGTTTACTTGTGGCAGTTGCGGCACATGTGGTTTCGACAGTTTCAACTGCCAAAATCGCAGTTAGCTCTGATTTTTAGTGGTTGCATTTAATGAACCTGTCGAAGCTGTGCTTGCCGTATTTACTGCATGCTAACTGCAAGTTCCATATACATTAGATGTTACTTGCTGAAAGTGAGATGTAGGTAGGCCCTTTGGTGCTAAGTTCAGAAATTGTATTTTGTTATTCCACACCTTCTGCAAATAGCCGAAAAATATCTGATTTAAAAGGAGTCTAACTATTAATTATTAGGGATAGAGTAGAGTAGGTCCCACCAGCTGTAAGGCTACCTTCCCGTGGTTGGTGGGGAAACATGTACTGGCTAAATCATAGATTATTAACATTCATATATAAATTGAATATACGTAATCTGTACAAAACATCGGTGCCAGTATCTGTACGAAAAGTCTTGCTTTAGAATCATGACATGTACTACACTGACATATACCATACAAACATTGGTAGTTGATAGATAGATAGATATCTTATCTTATGTGCATTATTGTCAAATTTGAATGAATAATGAATGTATATATGCATGCTAGACTCCCGATTCTTTAGAATCAGGCCGCCATCTTAGACATATAATTGACGACTTTGAGTTTCACATTTACTGATGAAAGTGAGGCGCTATTCTCATTGGTCACCGGCAGCACACAGCGACCAATGAGAATAGCGCCTCACTTACAGCGGTAAATGTGAAACTCAAAATATTCCATGTATTTGAAGTATGGCGCCATACAGCGCGGCGCTCTTCTGATCGGTCGCCGCCTTCAGCGCGCCGAACATTCGGAATAGCGGCGGCCGCTATGCCGCCATATTTGAAATATACTGAGTAAACTATACACAGATTCTAGAATCCCAATGCAATCGCATCGGGCTCACAGCTAGTAGGTTAATAAACATCCTATCAGTATGTCTTTGGCGTATTGGAGAAAACTGGAGTGTCCAGAGGAAACCCACGCAAACACGGGGAGAACATACAAACTCCTTGCATATGTCGTCCTGGCCAATGCACCTTGGGTTTCACTGTGTTTGAGTGCTTTAACTGGTGCCCGAAGTGTTATCCTCCACTGGTCTCCACAAGTTCAGTGGGTGCTTTGTGATGTCTGTCTATCAAGCATTGCTCCCACCCAGCCAGAATCCTGCGCCACACTGATGAGGGGCAACAACCCCGAAACAGCTGTCTGTGGTTGGATACCTAGTCCATGGTAAACCCCTGGCCATATCTTCAAGCTCGCAAGGGCTGGATAGTGACTTAAGGGCTACTAATACCCTGGGCTAGGTCCTTCCCTGGTGGGATAACTGGCTGGTGTCCATGTTGTAGACTCTTAACCGAGGCTCCATGGACTTCATCTGCATATTCAAATTCTAGGGAGCAATGCACCTTGGTTTTCACTGTGTTTGAGTGCTTTAACTGGTGCCCGCAGTGTTATCCTCCACTGGTCTCCACAAGGTCAGTGGGTGCTTTGTAATGTCTGTCTATCAAGCATTGCTCCCACCCAGCCAGAATCCTGCGCCACACTGATGAGGGGCAACAACCCCGAAACAGCTGTCTGTGGTTGGATACCTAGTCCATGGTAAACCCCTGGCCATATCTTCAAGCTCGCAAGGGCTGGATAGTGACTTAAGGGCTACTAATACCCTGGGCTAGGTCCTTCCCTGGTGGGATAACTGGCTGGTGTCCATGTTGTAGACTCTTAACCGAGGCTCCATGGACTTCATCTGCATATTCAAATTCTAGGGAGCAATGCACCTTGGGTTTCACTGTGTTTGAGTGCTTTAACTGGTGCCCGCAGTGTTATCCTCCACTGGTCTCCACAAGGTCAGTGGGTGCTTTGTGATGTCTGTCTATCAAGTATTGCTCCCACCTAGCCAGAATCCTGCGCCAAACTGATGAGGGGCAACAACCCCGAAACAGCTGTCTGTGGTTGGATACCTAGTCCATGGTAAACCCCTGGCCATATCTTCAAGCTCGCAAGGTCTGGATAGTGACTTAAGGGCTACTAATACCCTGGGCTAGGTCCTTCCCTGGTGGGATAACTAGCTGGTGTCCATGTTGTAGACTCTTAACCGAGGCTCCATGGACTTCATCTGCATGTTCAAATTCTAGGGAGCAATGCACCTTGGGTTTCACTGTGTTTGAGTTCTTTAACTGGTGCCCGCAGTGTTATCCTCCACTGGTCTCCACAAGGTCAGTGGGTGCTTTGTGATGTCTGTCTATCAAGCATTGCTCCCACCCAGCCAGAATCCTGCGCCACACTGATGAGGGGCAACAACCCCGAAACAGCTGTCTGTGGTTGGATACCTAGTCCATGGTAAACCCCTGGCCATATCTTCTAGCTCGCAAGGGCTGGATAGTGACTTAAGGGCAACTGATACCCTGGGTAGGTCCTTCCCTAGTGGGATAACTGGCTGATGTCCATGTTGTAGACTCTTAACCGAGGCTCCATGGACTTCATCTGCATATACGTCGTCCTTGGTGGGATTTGCTAAACACTGAGTCAACATGCTGCCCTATTATTATTATTTATTATTATAGCGCCAGTTATTCAATACCGCTTTACATGTGAAAAGGGGCATACATAGATAAGTACAAAAAACATGGGCAATACAAGGCACACATAAGTGCAGAAGGACACAGACCCTGCCCGCAAGGCCTCACTGTTTACAAGGGATGAGTGAGGATACAGTAGGTAAGGGCCCTATAAGACTATGATGTCACTTGTGGGTGGCGCTTGTGTCATCTTGCACCGCCCAGTCTCCAGTATCGCGGACACTTCTCATCACACAGGGAGACAGATGAGGCATAGGGAAGATGCAAGAGCACACTGCAGGGAGAGGGTAAGAAGAGCGGGGCTGAGACAATGCACTGCAGGGAGGGGGGAAGAAGTAGGGGGGCTGAGACACTGCACTGTAACCAGCATAACAGGGATGTTTTGTTTCAGGGAGGGGCTGAGGAAGTGCTTAGGGCCTGTCCAGTGGTAGATTATAATGAGGTCAATCAGGGCGGTAGCCCAGGGCCCAGTGCTGTGGGGGGCCCAGCAGCCCAGGGTAAATTGCCACATTATAATCCACCACTGTTGTGACAGACTGCCTGCACCGCTGCCACCTGCCACTCTCTGACAGCGGCATTACCGTCCCCTCTCTTCCTCCGCACGGCATGATTTAAACATGCGTAGTACGTTGCAAAACACCGTGGTGGGTGCTGGAGGAGAGCACTCACACAGCCCGCCTACCCACACAGCCAAAGAGGAGCAGTCCGAGCAGAGCAGCTCATTCTGCCACTGGCCTGCTCAATCCTTGGCAGGTGCGCCTTCTCTCCAGACTCCAGTCCTCCTGTCCTGACTGAGTCTGCACCGACTCACCGGCCACCATCCACCACCTCCGGGTAAAGTGTACTGTGATATTCCTGCCATACAGTGTCACCAGCATACAGCACCCTGTGATATTCCTGCCAGTGTCACCAGCATACACCTCCTGTGATATTCCTGCCATACAGTGTCACCTGCATATAGTGCCCTGTGATATTCCTTTCATACAGTGTAATCAGCATACAGCGCCTTGTGATATTCCTGCCATACAGTGTCACCAGCATACTGTGCCCTGTGATATTCCTGCCATACGGTGTCACCAGCATACAGTGCCCTGTGATATTCTTGCCATATAGTGTCACCAGCATACAGTGCCCTGTGATATTCCTGCTATACAGTGGCACCAGCATACAGTGCCCTGTGATATTCTTGCCATATAGTGTCACCAGCATACAGTGCCCTGTGATATTCCTGCCATACAGTGGCACCAGCATACAGTGCCCTGTGATATTCTTGCCATATAGTGTCACCAGCATACAGTGCCCTGTGATATTCCTTTCATACAGTGTAATCAGCATACAGCGCCTTGTGATATTCCTGCCATACAGTGTCACCAGCATACAGTGCCCTGTGATATTCCTGCCATACAGTGGCACCAGCATACAGTGCCCTGTGATATTCCTTCCATACAGTGTCACCAGCATACAGTGCCCTTTGATATTCTTGCCATACATTGTCACCAGCATACAGTGCCCTGTGATATTCCTTCCATACAGTGTCACCAGCATACAGTGCCCTGTGATATTCCTGCCATACAGTGTCACCTGCATATAGTGCCCTGTGATATTCCTTTCATACAGTGTAATCAGCATACAGCGCCTTGTGATATTCCTGCCATACAGTGTCACCAGCATACAGCGCCCTGTGATATTCCTGCCATACGGTGTCACCAGCATACAGTGCCCTGTGATATTCTTGCCATATAGTGTCACCAGCATACAGTGCCCTGTGATATTCCTGCTATACAGTGGCACCAGCATACAGTGCCCTGTGATATTCTTGCCATATAGTGTCACCAGCATACAGTGCCCTGTGATATTCCTTTCATACAGTGTAATCAGCATACAGCGCCTTGTGATATTCCTGCCATACAGTGTCACCAGCATACAGTGCCCTGTGATATTCCTGCCATACAGTGGCACCAGCATACAGTGCCCTGTGATATTCCTTCCATACAGTGTCACCAGCATACAGTGCCCTTTGATATTCTTGCCATACAGTGTCACCAGCATACAGTGCCCTGTGATATTCCTTCCATACAGTGTCACCAGCATACAGTGCCCTGTGATATTCCTGCCATACAGTGTCACCAGCATACAGCGCCCTGTGATATTACTGCCATATGGTGTCACCAGCATACAGTGCCCTGTGATATTCCTGCCATACAGTGTCACCTGCATATAGTGCCCTGTGATATTCCTTTCATACAGTGTAATCAGCATACAGCGCCTTGTGATATTCCTGCCATACAGTGTCACCAGCATACAGCGCCCTGTGATATTCCTGCCATACGGTGTCACCAGCATACAGTGCCCTGTGATATTCTTGCCATATAGTGTCACCAGCATACAGTGCCCTGTGATATTCCTGCTATACAGTGGCACCAGCATACAGTGCCCTGTGATATTCTTGCCATATAGTGTCACCAGCATACAGTGCCCTGTGATATTCCTTTCATACAGTGTAATCAGCATACAGCGCCTTGTGATATTCCTGCCATACAGTGTCACCAGCATACAGTGCCCTGTGATATTCCTGCCATACAGTGGCACCAGCATACAGTGCCCTGTGATATTCCTTCCATACAGTGTCACCAGCATACAGTGCCCTTTGATATTCTTGCCATACAGTGTCACCAGCATACAGTGCCCTGTGATATTCCTTCCATACAGTGTCACCAGCATACAGTGCCCTGTGATATTCCTGCCATACAGTGTCACCAGCATACAGCGCCCTGTGATATTACTGCCATATGGTGTCACCAGCATACAGTGCCCTGTGATATTCCTGCCACACAGTGTCACCAGCATACAGTGCCCTGTGATATTCCTGCCATACAGTGTCACCAGCATACAGCGCCCTGTGATATTCCTGCCATACGGTGTCACCAGCATACAGTGCCCTGTGATATTCCTGCCATACAGTGTCACCAGCATACAGCGCCCTGTGATATTACTGCCATACGGTGTCACCAGCATACAGTGCCCTGTGATATTCCTGCCATACAGTGTCACCAGCATACAGTGCCCTGTGATATTCCTGACATACAGTGTCACCAGCAAACAGTGCCCTGTGATATTCCTGCCATACATTGTCATCAGCATACAGCGCCCTGTGATATTCCAGCCATACATTGTCACCAGCTTACAGCGCCCTGTGATATTCCTGCCATTGAACTTGTCCTGCTGCTGTGCAGTGTCTGTGCCAGTACCAGTGTGCCACATTTCCCCATGTAAACTGACTGTGTACCACTACTATCTTGATTAGCATCAGTGTGTGCACCCACTATGCTGTTCAGCTGTGGAGCAGTCAGCTATTTTTTCCTGGAACCTGCATCCTTGGGGTTAATGCTGGTGAGGCACTGTTTTCCTGTTCCCTTATCCCTGATTACATTGTGCAGTCACTGCCCCTCCACATTGGATAGACACATGCGTAATGCCTCTACATGCTGTGTGTGTCCTGCCCCTATATGTGAATATTTTCCTTGGATCATGTATATATAGAGTCCATACATATCTGATTTAAGCAAAATATCAAGATAGAGGGGCACACACAGCATGCAGAGGCATTTCACATGTGTCTGTCCAATGTGGAGTGGCAGTGGGTACACATGCTGAGTATTTGGTGAGGTATTTACCTCAGTATCTGAAAGGCCTTGTGTACACGCTGAGTATTTGGTGTTTTTTACCTTAGTATTTGTGAGGCCTCGTGCACACGCTGAATATTTGGTGCGGTTAAACCTCATTATTTGTAAGGCCTCATGCACACGCTGATTATTTGGTAAGTTTTTACCTCAGTATTTGTAAGGCCTCGTGCACATGCTGAGTATTTGGGGATTTTTTTCCTCAGTATTTGTAAGTCCTCGTGCACATGCTGAGTATTTGGGGATTTTTTACCTCAGTATTTGTAAGGCCTCATGCACACGCTGAGGATTTGGTGAGTTTTTTACCTCAGTTTTTGCTAAGTTATGTTCACACAAGGCGTTTTTACTGTTTGTTTTTATTTTTTCATTGGCTTAATAAAATACATGCCAATAAACAGCTGAATCTTTTCTTACTGCCAAGCGATCAGGTGTTGCTGCATAAAAAAAACATCCTATGTGAACATAGCCTTAGGCTGCATACTCACGATGAGTAAACGCAGCGTTTTGGACACGGCGTCCAAAATGCTGCGTTGTGCAATAGTAGCACGGATGTAATTTGTAGAAATTTCAACCTCACTATGCTTCATCTGATCGCAGAATAATTTCAGCTGCGGCGCAGATTGCCGGCATAATACTCCTCCGCAATATGTTCATTTTGATGCTGCAGAGTCAGAAGTGGCTATCAACGGGTGCACACAGGGAGAAGCCGCCCTGCCGCCGCTGCAGATATTGAGTCCAAGACGCAGCACCTATTTTGCATGTTTTTTCATTATTTCTTTAAGGCTGAGCGTGTTTGATGCACAACAGTGATGAGAGTGTGATGCGTGTTTGTGGGTGTGTGTGGTGCGAGTGTGGTGTGTGTGTGATGAGTGTGGCTGGCTGTATGTATGTTAGTGTGCTGTGATTGTGAGGTGTGAGTGTGTATGTGCTGCATGATTGTGATGCTGTCCACAGTCCTGAAGGACCGAAGGCAGCATTTGTCGGGAATAGAAACTCTGCGCCCGTCAAAGCCACAGAGTTTAAATTTCCCGCTTTGCTGGTACAGTAAGCTATCATCTTGTACTGCTGTGACAGCAGTGGTACAAGATGTTTAGCTAATACAATAATGATTGTAGTAAAATAATGTATTCTGGGGTTATTTTACTGATTAACCCGATCAGCATCCTCTGCACCGCATGTGTGCGCAGAGGAGGCTGATGCGGCTCTAAACCCAGTGTTGAAGGGGTTAATATGCAGCTGGTGTAGTGACACCATGTATGTGGAGAGTGTCCTCACTCTCTGCAGACATGGTGTCATTACACCATGTGTGTGAAGGGTTAATTTTTATGTATAATGAGTTAAAAGAACTGTCTGGTTTATAAATTCACAGAGAAAGCCGCCTCTCTGTTACTGACTATGGGGAGCTGTGGCTTCAGCACAATGAGAGGGGACAGCTCCCCATAGACAGTAACAGAGCCGGCTTTCTCTGTGAATTTATAAACCCGAGAGTTCTTTTAACCCATTATACATAAAAATTAACCCCTTCACAGACATGGTGTAATGACACCATGTCTGCAGAGAGTGAGGACACTCTCCACATACATGGTGCCACTACACCAGCTGCATATTAACCCCTTCAGCACTGGGTTTAGAGCCGCATCAGCCTCCTCTGCGCACACGTGCGGTGCAGAGGATGCTGATCGGGTTAATCAGTAAAATAACCCCAGAATACATTATTTTACTACAATCATTATTGTATTAGCTAAACATCTTGTACCACTGCTGTCACAGCAGTACAAGATGATAGCTTACTGTACCAGCAAAGCGGAAAATTTAAACTTGCTGGCTTTGACAGCCAGCGAGTTTAAAGCGTTTTTGCCTGCACACTCGCACTGTGTGCTGTATGGGGGCGAGATTTTCTCGCCCCCATACACTTGCATTGCCCTCACGCGTGTCAGAATCGCGTGCAGTCGCAGCATGCTGCGATTGCACTCGCTTCTGACTTGCAGTGCTTGATAGGGCAACACTGGTCCCAGTGCAATGCTAGTATCCCTCGCATGGCACTAGTGCAAGTTCCTCGCACCGTGTGCCTCCAGCCTAATTTGCATTTGTTTATTTTTTTGACTGAAATGGAACACAGCATGGTTTTTGCAGCAATTTTTAAAGCGGCAACATGTAAGGCGATGTTCAGACTGAGCGTGTTTGCTCCATTTTTAGTGCTGTATTTTCGCATGGAAAATGCTCAAGTGGAGAAAGACGCCGATTTGTGTGTCGAAACGCGTTGTGGTTGAAATTCTGAGATTCTGACTCTGAGACTCTGACTCTGAAATTCATGAAATAATTAAAAAAAAATGCGTGGGGCTCCGAGCAATTTCTATGTCTAGCCAGGTACAGCTAAGCAGCTGGGGGCTGGAATCCGCAGCGCAGGGATGCCCAAGCTTTCTGGGCACCCCCCGCTGCAAATTGCAGCCCGCAGCCCCCCCAGAAGATGGCGCGTTCATTGAAGCGCCATCCTCTGGCGCTGAACCCCGCTCTTCCAGCGGCCCTGGTGGCGGTGGCACGCTGGGTAATAAAGAGGTTAGGGCCAGCTTTGTATTATCAGCTGGCCCTAAGCCCGAAATTTATGGCGCTCACGCCAATATTAGACATGACCGCCATGAATTTCTATTAAATTGTTTTAAAAAAAACACAACACAAGGAAAATTTTTTATTAGAAATAAAAAAAAAAGCCATTAGGGACTCCATCTTTAATTAAAAAATCCTCTTCCGTCCGACGCAGTCCAAAACGCGATGTCCTCTCTGCTACATCCCCTGTGCATAAATATAGATGTCTATGCACAGGGAATAAGCAGACTGAGAACAATCTCAGCTCTGCTACATCATCTCTGTGCACAGACATTCATGTCTGTACACAGGGAATGAGCAGACTGAGAACAATCTCAGCTCTGCTACATCATCTCTGTGCACAGACATTCATGTCTGTACACAGGGAATGAGCAGACTGAGAACAATCTCAGCTCTGCTACATCAGGCAGCAGGCGGGCTCTAGGACCCTGGAGCTGGGGCAGCCAGAACACAGAGAAGACAGGATCTTATCTGTGCGAGTCAGCGATTACTTACAAAGTAAACTAGCAATGCAAATAAATGACACAACTAGGATTGCTTCAGGCTGAAGCTTCCGAGACACATCTGCGATTTGTAAATCTCACACTACTCGCTATTACTCGCTTCCCCATTCATTAACATTGGACTCGCTAGACTCGCAACGAGTAGCGAGTCCTGGGCTCGGACTCGCTAGAGTCAAGCGATTCCGAGTAATTTAGGATTCGCCCATCACTAATGGAGAGGCTATGAAGCTGCATTATACTTTATGGAGAGGCTATGAGGCTGTATTATATTGTACGGAGAGGCTATGAGGCTGCATTAGACTATATGGAGACGCTATGAGGCTGTATTATACTATACAGAGAGGCTATGAGGCTGCATTATACTATATGGAGAAGCTATGAGGCTGAATTGCACTAAATGGAGAGTATATGAGGCTGCATTATGCTATAATGAGGGCTATGAGGCTGCATTATGATAATTGAATAACTATAGTGGCTACCTTATGAATGGAGGACTATAGGATGCATTATAATACTTAGAGGACTATGGAAATACATTGTAATATATGGAGGAATATGGGGATGCATTATAATAATTGGACGACTATGGTGGCAGGAGGAGGTGGACCATATAAAGCAGGATGGCGGACATACGTACCACGATAAAGGCCATATTCCAGGAGGAGGACCATATATAGCAGGATGAGGAACATTAACCCCTTCCCGACCTTTGATGTTGTACAACGCCATGGGTTTCTGTGCCTTAACGACCCATGACATTGTACAACATCATGGCAGATTTGCGGTCGTGCAGCTTCGGTGATTGTGTCAGCAAAAATTCACCAAAGCTGCACGTAGGCAGGGACCTCCAGATGACCCCAGGTGTGGTGCCCAGGTGCCCCCTCCCCCAGATCTTTTTGGAGCTAGCATCCATGTGACGCCCGCTGTCCAATGAGATCTGGAGGGGCGGTGTGATGTATGGATTCCGCTCCCTCTTCAGCCTCATCCCATCTGAGGAGGCTGAAGAGGGAGGACCCCCTGCTGCAGCCACCAACGACTGACCGCCATCCAGCGACTGCCTGCCATCCAGTAACCTCTCCACCCCGATCACCGCCACTGCCACGACTGCCACCGCCGCTGCTGCTGCAGAACCTTGCTGCCGCCCCCTCCCACGCCTTCTGCAGCAGCACCACTGCTGCTGCAGAACCACCTCCCCTGATCTCTGCCACCTCCGTCCCCGCTCCTTCTGCTGCAGCACCGCCGCTGCTGCTGCAGAACCTTGCCTTCTGCTGCTCCAGCAGCAGCTGAATAACCTACTGTGTCCCTGCCTGCTGCTCAACCACCCTGCCCACCCCCCGTTCCCGCTGCTCAGCCCCCCCTGTGCCCGCTGCTCAGCCCCCCACGTGCCAGCTTCTCAGCCCTCCTGCTCGCTGCTCAGCTTCCCCTGCCTGCTGCTCATGCCCCGTTGATCACCCCCCAGCCTGCTGCTCATCCCCTGCCTCCTGATCACCTCCCTGCCCCCCATCTCTGCCGCCCCCACTGCTGCAGATCCTCACTGCCCCTGATCTCTGCCTCCAGCTGCCGCTACAGCTCAGTGTCCCCTGCTCGCCCCCCCAGCCCACTGCTCTAACCCCCCGCCCGCTTATCACCCCCCTTGCCCACAATCTCTGCAGCCGCCACTGCTGCAGAACCTCACTGCCCCTATCTCTGGCGCCAGCCACATCTCAGAGTCCCCTGCTTGCCCTCTGCTTGCCCCCCACCTGCTTCTCCTCCCCCGCCTGCTGATCACCCCCCTGCCCCCGATCTCTGCTGCAGAACCTCACTGCCCCTGATCTCTGCCGCCAGGCGCCGCTGCAGCTTAGTGTCCCCTGCTCGCCCCCCTGCCCGCTGCTCGCCCCCTTGCCCCCAATCTCTGCTGCCGCCACTGCTGCAGAACTTCACTGCCCCTGATCTCTGCTGCCAGCCGCTGCTGCAGCTCAGGCTCCCCTGCTCACCCCCCTTGCCCACTGCTCACCCCCCCGCCCGCTGATCACCCCCTTGCCCCCAATCTCTGCTGCTGCCACTGCTGCAGAACTTCACTGCCCCTGATCTCGGCCACCAGCTGCCACTGCAGCTCAGTGTCCCCTGCTTGCCCCCCTGCCCGCTGCTTCCCCCCCTGCCAGCTAATTACCCCCCCAGCCCACTGCTCATCTTCCACCTGCTGATCACCGCCCTGCCCCCAATCTCTGCTGCCGCCACTGCTGCAGTGCTTCACTGCCCCTGATCTCTACCGCCTGCCACCGCTGCAGCTCAGTGTCCCCTGCTTGCCCCCCTGCCCGCTGCTCATCATCCCCTGCCCCCAATCTCTGCCACCGCCACTGCTGCAAAACCTCACTGTCCCTGATCTCTGCCGCCAGCCGCCGCTGCAGCTCAATGTCCCCTGCTTGCCCCCCTGCCCGCTGCTTCCTCCCCGCCAGCTAATTACCCCCCAGCCCACTGCTCATCTTCCACCCGCTGATCACCCCCCTGCCCCTGACCTCTGCTGCCACCACTGCTGCAGAACCTCACTGCCCCTGATCTCTGCCGGCGCTGCAGCTCAGTGTCCCCTGCTCGCCACCTCCGCCGGCTGCTCACCCCCTTCCAGCTTAACCCCCCCCTGCCCTGTGACCTGCTGCTGCCAATGATGACTTCTGCATTTTCCTCAGCCCCCGCCTTACACCCCTGCACCTGACAGCCTCCACCTTACACCCCTGCACCTGACAGCCCCCGCCTTACATCCCTGCACCTGACAGCCCCCGACTTACACCCCTGAATGTTACACCAATCACTTGAACATACACAAGTACACACACACTATAGTAAAGTTAAATTTTTTCTACACACGCACACAGCACACAAAATGCCCCGCCCATCCCACTCATCCCGCTCATCACGGTCAGAAAGGGCATACACAGCTGAGGAGGCATAGTCCATTGTTGCCTCCTAAACTGATAGTGAGCGAGAGGACCCCACGTTCCTCTATTCCTCCCATTCTACCTCCTCCTGTGACACCGACTCACCACCAAGAAGACGTCAGAGGACAAGCATGGTGATGACCCGAAAACGATTTGAGGTCATTCACAAATTTTTACATTTCAGTGACAATGCGGACAGCCTTCCCCGCGATGACTCAAATTTTGATAGACTGTTCAAAATTTGGCCGGTCATCGAACACTTCAGCAACACGTTTGCTGAAGTGTACGTTCCCCAAAGGAAAATTTGTGTGGATGAATCCCTCATCCACTTCAAAGGGAGGCTTCAATTCCGGCAATACGTGCCCAGTAAGAGGGCCAGGTACGGAATAAAACTCTACAAGCTGTACAAGAGTACCTCAGGGTACACTCTAAGCTTTAGAGTTTATGAAGGGAAGGATTCGTGGATCCAGCCCCCAGAATGTTCACTTGCTCTGGGGGTAAGTGGGAAAATAATGTGGGATTTGGTCCACCCACTGCTTGATAAAGGTTACCATCTGTACGTTGATAACTTTTATACAAGCATCCCACTTTTTCAATCCCTCTCTGCCAGAGGCACCGCAGCATGCGGTACTGTGCGCAGAAACAAGAGGGGTCTCCCTATGCCGCTAATTGGGCAGCCTCTCCCAAGAGGTGAGAGCAGAGCCCAATGTAGCGGCAACATGGTTGTGGTCAAGTTCAAAGACAAAAGGGACGTCTTTTTCTTGACCACAATCCATGGTCCCAGCACCACACCACTAGAGGTACCCCAGCACAGGTCCACAAACCGGACTGTGCCCTGGAGTACAACAAGCACATGGGGGGAGTTGATCTTTCTGATCACATCCTGCAGCCCTATAGTGCCATGCAGAAGGCCATGGTGTGGTACAAAAAACTGGCTGTGCACATCATTCAAATGGCACTGTATAACGCATACGTGCTATCACGATGTGCAGGCCAGACCATCGACACCTTCCTTCAGTTTCAGGAGGCGGTATTAAAGGCCCTGATGTTTGGAGGTGAGGAAGAAGCGGGCCCCAGCACCCCTGTAACTCAAGGTTTATGTATTGTACCAGGGCAACATTTTCCCGGTGAGGTGCCGCAAACAGCCAAGACAGCAAGATCACAAAAAAGGTGCCGGGTCTGTTACAAAAGGGGGATAAGAAGGGACTCCCGTTTCTAATGTGAAACCTGTTCTGACAAACCTGGACAGTGCATGAAAGACTGCTTCAAAGTCTATCACACGTCCATGGACTGAACACATTCTGACATTCCCGACAGAACCCACACATTCCAGCCTGACATACACTACACCACACACACCATTCTGACACACACACACACCAACCTGACATACACTAGACCACACACATCAACCTGACGTACACTACACCACACACATCAACCTGACGTACATTACGTCAGGTTGATGTGTGTTGTTGTGTAGTGTATGTCAGGTTGGTGTGTGTGTGGTGTGTAAGTCAGGTTGGTGTGTGGTGTAGTATTCATCACGTTGGTATGTGTTGTGTATAATAAACCACACGTACACTACACCACGCACACACCACCCTGACGTAGTGTTTGTCAGGTTAGTATGTTTGTGGTGTAGTATACATCACACACAACCTGACGTATACTACACCATACACACCAACCTGACATATACTACATACTCTCCATATGCGACATGGTGCCCGCTAACAACTGGAATTGTTAGCAGACACCATGTTGTGTATAGAGAGCCCCTGTGTGCCTCAACATTGGAGCTCCCCCACAAGTGGCCCCATTTTGGAAACTAGACACCCAAGGAACGTATCTAGATGCATAGTGAGAACTTTGAACCCCCAGGTGCTTCACAAATTGATCCATAAAAATGAAAAAGTACTATTTCTTCCACAAAAATCTTATTTGTTCATTTTTACGGATCAATTTGTGAAGCACCTGAGGGTTGAAAGTGCTCACTATGCATCTAGATTTGTTCCTTGGGTGGTATAGTTTACAAAATGGGGTCACGTGAGGGGGAGCTCCAATGTTTGTATGGTACATTCACTCTCTCAGCTACAATTTTTGGAAGTGTTGATTGAGAGGGTGGATAGAAAACTCACTATGAAAATGTATGTTAAGCCTACAGATAAAATTAATCTAATACTGTTCTCAAGCTATCACCCACGAAAAATGGTTGAATCTATTCCAGTTGGTCAACTATTAAGGGCAAAACATATTGAAAGTGAAGAAACCAGTCTTAACATCACCCTAGATTTAATGACAAAAACATTTTTGCAGAAGGGTTACCCTAGAAGACTTTTGTTAAAAACAGAGATGCAGTTGACAATTGTGACCGACAAGAGCTGTTAAAACAGGTAAAAAGAGATAAAATACAACATGTACCTTTTGTCTCGACATACTGTGAAGAGAGCGCTTCCATTTCTAAAATTATTCGGAAACATTGGAATACATTAACCAATGGCTTACCGGATATAGAAGAATTTAAGAGCCCCCTCCTCTTCTCGTTCAGAAGGAATAAAAACCTTAAAGACCAACTAATAAAATCAGATGTTGGATCATTTAAGAAGAGTAAACAAAGATCCTTAACAGGATCTGTAAGAAAAGGTTGTTTTCCTTGCCTTTCATGTATTAATTGTACAGCAATGTTAAAGGGGAAGGTTTTTATGGACCCACGAGCCAATACACTGTACACAATTGATCACTTTCTTACATGTGAGTCGGAATTTGTGGTTTATATGCTGGAGTGTCCCTGTGACCTTTGGTATATTGGTGAGACCACTTGCAGTTTCAAAACCAGATTTAGTCAACATAAATACTCTGTAAGGGAGAAGCAAGTTGGTCTCCCTGTTCCTAAACATTGTTTGGCCAAAGGTCACAGGGACACTGATATTCAGTTCAGGATAATAGACCATGTACCACCTCAAAGGCGAGGAGGAGATAGAGTGGCCATGCTAAAAAGAAAGGAGCTAGAATGGATTTTCAAGCTTAAAACTTTAAGACCAGAGGGCTTGAATGTTGATTTTAAAATTCATACTCTGATATAGAAGTACTTAGATTAACTTCGCTGGAAGTCTCTAGGGGGGTATAAAAGAGAAAAAGTTGGTAATATATGTGATCACTTGTAAATGCAATCTACAGTATGTCGGACGAACAACTCAAAAAGTACAGACAAGATTGAGTGGACATCGTTATAATGCAAAAATTTAATTACAGACACACAGTCTTTCACGACATCTCTCCATTTGCCATGGAGGCAAGTTTGATGTTAAAATTACACCTGTTGAACATATACCTCCTTCTCATCCCAATAGAACTCAAGTATTAAACAGAAACGAGTCCTTCTGGATGTATTGCCTGCGAAGCATACACCCAGACGGACTCAATGACAAAATAGAATACATCTAACTCCCCAGGAGACCGACTGGGACATAACAGCACAAGTTCAATTCTGATCCATGTCTAATGTATTATATTGAGAGAATAAGCAGTACAATAATAGTAAACAAGCACCTTCCTCTTTTATTTTACTTCGTTTTATAAACAGAAAAGCTAAAAGAACATTAGAAAATGATGCAAAAATGTAAGATATGAAATAAGAGTCAGAACCTATCACTGTTTTATTTTATATATATATATATATATGATAGTGTTCTGCCGCTAGTATATGCGATTTAGTCCGTGGCGGACGCATGCGCAGTAAGTAAAGGAACAGAAATAAGTAACCGCGCACGCGCGGGATTCACCGAGTCATCGCGGGATGACGCTACAAGCTTGTAGTTATGGTGAAGTAATAACAAAAATGAGACATGCGCATATGATACTTCCGCAACGCTGAAGGCACAACACGAGGAGAGAGGATAATGGCGCGGCACTGTAAGTGCAAGATGAGTGTTATAAATTTATAATACAGTAACCATTTATAAACAAAGCGATGGGGTGTACCAACAATAAGGTTTTAGCAGTATGAGAGACAGAGAAAAGGAGTTAAAAGTAAAGTATTAACACAGAAGTACAAAGCGACTCAGATTAACCACTAATTATGTATGTCACTAGTGTTTATGTTAAATTAAATACTATTATCACTGTATAATTAATTAAGTAGACTGTATAAAAGGCTGAGGAGGTTAGCATGTGATTGCTTGACAAAGGGCGTGTGTGCCCGATACGTGGCCATCTCCTGTCTGACAGCTTTACCAGAAGCCAGAAATAAAGGACTACTGATTTAACACCAAGGAGTGCTGCAGTGAAACTTTATCAAACCGTGTATATATATATATATATATATATACTAGCTGTGAGCCCGATGCAAATGCATCGGGATTCTAGAACGTGCGTTAATTTGATTATAGTAGTTATAGCTGTTAGCCTGATACAAATGCATCGGGTGTCTAGAATATGTTTATTGTTTTTTTAAAGATTTTTAAATAATAATCCAATTATTCCAATGACATCTTTACAGCAACTACATATATTTGTATTGTTGATATCATATAAGGAAAATTGAACAATTATGTTGTAAGGGTCTTAGAACACAAAGTAGCAATACTTATTAATGCGTCAATCATTAGAATTGATGAATTAATAATAGTAATATGTGTATCAGCCAGTTTGTGTCAGCTCACCAATCGCGTCAAGATGCCCTTACGCCTGGTGAGTCCTAATCTAACTAATTCCGAATTGATATTATTTAAATAGGTTTTATGGCTGGATTTGTCTTAGATTTTTTGAGGATCATGTGGTAAATAAATAAATGTTATAAATTGATACAAAAGGAGTTACCAACTACAAACTTGCAGCAATGTTCACGGAATAACTAAAAAACTTGTAGTTAACCTGCGGTAAATGAAGTGAACGTGGCTTTGGCAGGTGCATAACATGCATCCACTAAGTAAGCACAGATGACTGTAGTTGATGTGGATGACACTGCCGCAACTATGTTCTCTGCACAAACCGCAAGTGAAGTACAAATTGCATACATGCAGTCATGAAAATTACAGCAAGTATGTTGTCGGTGAGTCCTTCATGATCAATTATTATCATTTAGTATATTCCTCAATAATGTAAAAAAAATCTAAGAAAAATGGCATGATAGAATCTAATGAATAATGTATTTTTGTCCCTATCTATCTAAACATGTGTAACACACCTTGCTAATGAGATGTGTGTGAACAGCCATCCCACCCGTCTCTTAGCTGTTCACAAAAACCTCTCCCTGTAAAGAATGAGAATGAAATCTCTCAGCACATATAGTGCTGGAGCTTGAAATAGTGGTTTCTATCACCCACTGTAGAAATGTGGATGATACACATCTCTCATATTATTTTAAATGTGTGTTCACAAAAATATAGTATAAATCAGTATATAAAAGAATAAAATGTGAAACAGTAAAATTTTTTTTTTTTTTTTTTTTTTTTTTCAAAAGATAAATAAACGGAAGAATAGTCATAGGGAAGAGTTCAGTGCAAAATATTCTTGTAGACAATATTTTTGGTAAATACTTTGTCACTGTTAGGCAGCAATTTTCCTTGGATTGGAGTGTCCACCACTTTCACTTTTACATTAGATCGTCTTCTCACTCTTGAAAAAGCCACATACAATTGTCCATGTCCAAAAACAGGTTCTGGCAAAAAAATCCCTACTTTCTCAAGTGTTTGTCCTTGGGATTTGTTTATTGTCATGGCAAAAGCTGGCTTCAGAGGAAATTGGCGACGTCTTAACTTAAATGGCAAGCCGGTTTCTGATGGGCACAAATCAATCCTGGGAATGAAAACCACATTTCCTCCAGCAGACCCAGTAATGACTTTTGCTTGAATCATGTTGGCAAACAAACCGGTGACAATTAAGCGAGTCCCATTACAAAGACCTTTTCGGCTGTTGAAGTTCCTCAAAAGCATTACAATGGTGCCGATTTTTAATTTCAGACGATGAGATGGCATTCCCGTGGGTGTAAGTGAATTTAAAAACTCAACAGGGTATTGCTCTGGGTCCTCTGTCTCGTCCGGATCAATGGAATCATCACTAATGTATTCTGTGTACTCTCCAGCAATGCAATCCATGATCTTAGAGTTGACCTGATCCACATCATCATTTTTGGGGCAAAGAATGGCATGTGATGCTGCTGTATTAATGCTTTCATTGTCATTGACATCAATTACAATGTTTTCACCAAAAATGTCAAATATTAGTGAACCTGTGCAAATCATATCTTCAGGGATTTCTATAACATCATCTCCAAGGTTATAAGAATTGGTCAATTGTCCATTTCCCAGCTGAAGTATCCAATTGCTGTATTCTGGATCAACAGAGTGCATGTTGTCAAGTAGTGGCAATTGAGTGAAAATCTGCCATTGTCTGGAATATTTAATGCAGCTCTCTACGATATCAGTTCGTGTTCCATGAGGAATAATAGGAAGACACTGACGAAAGTCTCCTCCCAGAACAATGACTTTCCCTCCAAAGGGTGTTTTATTTTTCTTCGAGATATCTTTGGTCATAACATCTTTTAATAGTTGGTCAATGACATGCAGTGCGTATTTAGATAGCATAGTGGATTCATCAATAATGAAAAGTTTAGTATTCTTCAAATGGTGTGCAGCATCAGTATCATTTTTGATTCTAGAAACAGATGTTTCATTGATTGGAATAGGTATCCCGTAAAGTGAATGGATGGTTCTTCCTCCTTCCAATAAGTTGGCTGCAATCCCAGTACTGGCAGCAGGTGACACAGTTTCTAATTCTCCTCTTATTTGACGAATTAACAAATCATACAAATATGTTTTCCCACTGCCACCTGGGCCATCAATGAAAAAGCACTTAGCTTGCTGACTTGTATCCTGTAATGCTTCATTTATGGCATTATACGCCAAAAGTTGTTGTTCATTTAAAGTTTCTTTCATTTCTTGGGCTCTTCTAAACTCCTCCTCTTTGTTGTATTGTGGTTGTAGTTGTTGTTTTCTTTTGGGGCGTGGTAGATTAAAATCCGTAAAGTTTTTGCCATGAAATTTTAACACATTTTGAACATCTGTCATTGCATAGCCTTCACAATCCTCACAGTCCTCATTGTTAGGGTGATATGCACGGCAGTAGTCTTCAATAAAATCTTTTTTAAATTCTTGCCACAACTCCAATGGATGAGCAGGAGGACCAAAGATACATATGTAAGCAAACATATCCCGAAGCTGTGCAGGCATGTTTAGAACACAGCCATCCAGTAAGGTATTTCGCCAAACACTGTCATTCAAAAGTAATCCAAGGGCTATTGCTGCCTGTTTAAAAGTTGGGTACTCGACTTCATTAACAGTCTTAATGTGCTCAAAACTTGTTGCTCCTTTTACATGTAGTAACAACAACCGTAAATAGTAGCGTTCTTCATCTTTCATACTGACCGTATACATTCTTCCAATGACTGTTGTTCCACGTTTCTGCCTAATTTCCCATGCACCAGCTTTCCAGACATAGTGCTCAGGAATTTGGCGGTATAAGTATTCATGAGCATGTGGGTCATTCTGATTCAGTTCAAAGTAGGTCATAAGAGTTGATTTTCTATGCGTCATGGCAGCAATATTCTCTACAGAAGCATCTTCATGAAAATAAAGTGGTTGTGACTGTGGCAGATGTACAGCAAGGCGAACAATGCTGTGTGATTGTTTATGCATTGGATAGGCAAAAATTCTCCAAGCTGCCTCCGGTGCACTGACGTATCTTGAATCCATAAATTGGTGAGGTTCATCATGTTGTATGTTTGTTTGAGAAATTTCCAGATTGGCTTTATCATGCCCTTTGTAAACATATTTGAATAGATACTTGACACTTTGAATGGACGCACAGATTTCCACATTTATATGACACTTATACTTTAATAGTAGAAAAGGGTTATAGGGAACAACCCAAGAATTATCAACCATGTGAGAACGTTGTGTAAATGAAGGTCCTGCATTGCGTTGATAAGTTGGGTAGGCATCGTGTGCTATTAGAGTTTTTGGTTGGAAATCTTTTGGGAATCCTTTTTTACACTTTCCAATATCCATACATGGAGAATTGGGGTTCAATTGTCCACAGGGTCCATGAATCATATGTTGCATCACAATTTGATGGAGCACAGGATACTCGGATGGATCAGGAATTTCTGCCCAAACAGTACGATCGACATCAAGCTCAGTGCGTAATTTGGAATTGCTATCCAGAATAATCAAAATGTGAGCATGTGGTAGTCCCCGCTTCTGAAATTCTATTACATGAACCATTGCACAAATCTTGCCAAATAATCCACTGTTTATATCTTTTAATAGGGCTTCTAATTTTATTTTGAAGACACGGGCGACTAAATCCGGTCTGTGTTCCACCCTCTGCCATGGTTCTAAATTGTGGATAATCTCGCTCCATTTGGGATTACAGGTCATTGTTATAAAAAGATCTGGCCGTCCAAATTTTGTAACAATAGCCATGGCATCTTGATAACGTTGCTGCATATTTCTTGGACTACCTTCAAACGACGATGGTAAAATGACCGTCTTGCCAATGGGAATTCCTTTTTCGAAAGATTTTCTTTGCAGATGTTCCTGTAGTACGCAATAGTCCTCCACTTTTAAATCTTTTTGATGTTGACGTATAAAATTTAAGCGATTAGCCTCAATTTTTATATACGCATCCACTAAATACTGTTGTGTTAGTTTTCCACCATTTAGAATAGGATTGAACCCAGGACGTACAGATAGCAAATAACAATAATACTGCAATTGTGTAATTCTCCGTGGATTTTCACCTTGATGCTTCAGTCCCTCATGCCAGCCTTGTTCTCCATGTGGAAAAAATAACGGATACAATAAAGCATCTAAATTACTGTGGAGAAAACTGACTTGCTGTGTTTTTGGGGCTAAAGGATTGTTTGGGTCAGGTTTGAGATGAATTAAAATGTCTCTATTGAAGGGTGGCTCTCCAGCGGCATTTTCAAAGACCACAGCAACTTCATTAACAATTGGTTTATTATAACGTCTTGGGTCTTGTTCTCAATCCTGTTTAAGAGCCATGATGATATTAGGCATGACAGTACCATTTTCAATTGCCTTCTCCTGTTCCTCTTGTTCAACAAAACGTAACATTTTGTATGCGGAAACAAAAGGATTGATGCGATCTAATAAGTTAGCAATGAGCCGCATCAATTTAGGATGACATTTTTTATTTTCGTCACACTGTAAACGTTGGTCATTAGCAGTGGCAGTATCTAAAATGTAGAGTTGGGCATAAGCAGGAGCTTGATCTGGAGCAGGATGTAGTGTTCCAGTACGGTGATAAATTTGGCCATGAATCCTGAAGCAATAAGGGCCATGTCCAGGTGGAGGAGCAATACTTGCACCCATAGAAGCAAAACCAAAGGAACTATTAATACTTCTGATGTTATCCATCATATTCCGACTGTATGGACTCTGACCTTTAAGAATACATTCCAACATCTCTGGATACTGAGGTAACGGAACCTTGACCTTCCCCTTGTGACAACAGAGAGTATACTGTTTATCCGATGGCATCTCATCCATGAAATGTCGAGCTTCACAATGGTTACATATGAATATCATAGAGCCACAGGTATGTTCCACAATGCCAAAATCACTATCTGTAAATCCAGGTGGATATGAAGAGGGAGGTGTAGGTAGGTAAATACGATGTTGTTTCTGCAAACCGACATAGATAAGACGTTGAAGTAATAGAGCAGAAAAAGAATCAGGATCCACTTGTGTAACAGTAGAAGACGTCTTTTTGCGGTGTGTACGACGTGAGCCAGCACTTTTGCGTAAGCGGCTCTGTTTGGATTGTGAAGACTCCTGAGCAATTTGTGCCTCCAAAGGAGTTTGTTTTGTTCAACGCGAAAACGTTTTGTGCGTGACGTCTCCTGAGCACAATGTTTACGCTTTGCTGTTGCTTTGCGCGGTGATGAAACTTGAGGAATTGTGCTCCTTTCATCCGGTGAACTGCTAGAAAGAGCTAGAGCAAACTGTAGTACTGGTGAGCTTACAGTTGGATCAGCAGACTGTAGTACTGATGAGGTTACTGTCTGATCAGCACACTGAGTTAGATCAGCAGAGTATTGTACAGGTGAGCTTGCAGTTTGATCAGCAGACTGTTGTACTGATGAGGTTACTGTCTGATCAGCAGAGTGATGTACTGGTGGTGTTACTTTTTTTTTTTGACGGCGTTGACGTTCCTTCTGAGCTTTTTTGCCCAAGCGTAGTTGTTTTTGTTCCAGCGACTCCGTTGCAATGCGTTGCTTATACTCAGCTTTAGACTTATCCAAACGACATTGTCGCTCTTCTTCAGTTTCCTTAGCACGTGTCTTACGCATCCATGCGGCTTTGTACCCGCCGACATCCTTGCTAGTATCCTTTGAAGTCATGTTAGGACATACAAAGGTAATACTATGCTTGGAGAGGTATAGGTACGTAAGAGCTTTTACAAAAGCTTTTTGGGAGAAAAGAATTCTTGAAAAGTATAGAATAATTATTAAGGAAAATAATAAGTTCCAGATAGACAATGAACATATTTAAATATCATGTTTTGTATGTCATTATAATGTACCCTACGACGTATTACAAAGATATAGACATGTTTCTCATTAATATCAATAATAGGAAGAGGTGACTGAATACTTAAGGACATCGAATGTGCATACATAATACCAATAGCATGAATACCAATACCATCATCCATACCATCATCCATACCATCATCCATACCATCATCCATACCATCATCCATACCATCATCAATAACATCATCAATAACATCATCAATATCATCAATAACATCATCAATAACATCATCAATAACATCATCAATATCATCAATAACATCATCAATAACATCATCAATAGCAATAATATTAGCAATAGCATTATTATTAACAGTAATAGCAGTATTAATAGCATTATTAGCAGTATTATGATCATTAATAACAGTATTAATAACATTAATAGCAGTATTAATACTATTAACAGCAGTATGAATAGAGTAATAGCATTATAAATACCATTAATAGCATTAGAATTAGCATTAATAGCATTAATAATAGCATTAATAGCAATATTATTTGAATTCATATCATTATTATTACTATTAATAGCATAAATATTAGCATTAACAGCATTATTATTAGCATTAATAGCATTATTAATAGCATTAATAGCAATATTATTAGCATTAATAGCATTATTATTAGCATTAATAGCATAATTATTAGCATTAATAGCATAATTATTAGCATTAATAGCAGTAATAGCATTAATAGCAATATTATTTGCATTAATAGCATTATTATTACCATTAATAGCATAATTATTAGCATTAATAGCATAATTATTAACATTAATAGCATAATTATTAGCATTAATAGCATTAATAGCAATATTATTTGCATTAATACCATTATGATTAATATTAATAGCATAATTATTAGCATTAATAGCATAAATATTAGCATTAATAGCATAATTATTAGCATTAATAGCCTAATTATTAGCATTAATAGTAATAATATTAGCATTAATGGCATAATTATTAGCATTAATAGCATACTTATTAACATTAATAGCAATATTATTTGCATTAATAGCATTATTATTACCATTAATAGCATAATTATTAGCATTAATAGCATAATTATTAACATTAATAGCATAATTATTAGCATTAATAGCATTAATAGCAATATTATTTGCATTAATACCATTATGATTACCATTAATAGCATAAATATTAGCATTAATAGCATAAATATTAGCATTAATAGCATAATTATTAGCATTAATAGCATAAATATTAGCATTAATAGCATAATTATTAGCATTAATAGTATTAATATTAGCATTAATGGCATAATTATTAGCATTAATAGCATAAATATTAGCATTAATAGCATGATTATTAGCATTAATAGCATAAATATTAGCATTAATAGCAATATTATTTGCATTAATAGCATTATTATTACCATTAATAGCATAATTATTAGCATTATAGCATAATTATTAACATTAATAGCAATAATAATAGCATTAATAGCAATATTTTTGCATTAATAGCATATATTATTACATTAATAGCAAATATTAGCATTAATAGCATAATTATTAACTTTAATAGCATTTAATTATTACATTAATATCAGTAATAATAGCATTAATAGCAATATTATTATGCATATAGCATTATTATACTTAATAGCATAATTATTAGCATTAATACATTATAGCATAATTTGCATTAATACCATTATGATTACATTAATAGCATAATTATTAGCATTAATAGCATAAATATTAGCATTAATAGTATTAATATTAGCATTAATAGCATAAATATTAGCATTAATAGCATTATTATTACCATTAATAGCATAATTATTAGCATTAATAGCATAATTATTAACATTAATAGCAGTAATAATAGCATTAATAGCAATATTATTTGCATTAATAGCATTATTATTACCATTAATAGCATACTTATTAGCATTAATAGTATTAATATTAGCATTAATGGCATAATTATTAGCATTAATAGCATTAATAATAGCATTAATAGCAATATTATTTGCATTAATAGCATTATTATTACCATTAATAGCATAATTATTAGCATTAATAGCATAATTATTAACATTAATAGCATAATTATTAGCATTAATAACATAAATATTAGCATTAATAGCAATATTATTTGCATTAATAGCATTATTATTACCATTAATACCATAATTATTAGCATTAATAGCATAATTATTAACATTAATAGCATAATTATTAGCATTAATAGCATAATTATTAGCATTAAAAGCATAAATATTAGCATTAATAGCAATATTATTTGCATTAATAGCATTATTATTACCATTAATACCATAATTATTAGCATTAATAGCATAATTATTAGCATTAATAACAAATATTAGCATTAATAGCATAATTATTAGCAGTAATAGCATTATTATTAGCAGTAATAGCATTATTAATAGCATTAATAAAATTAATAATACAATTAATAGCATTTTTTTTGTATTATTATTATTTTTTATTTAATTATTTATTATTTTTTTATTTAATTTTTTATTATTTTTAAATTATTTTTTATTTATTTTTTTTTATTATTAAATTTTTTATTTATTTAAAGTGAGCCTGAGGCTGAGACCCAGTTCTCTTTCAGGTCCGCTGAAAGGGCTGATATAATTAGCATATATTTAATTTTTTTATTATTATTTTTATTGAATTATTTATTATTTTTTATTTATTTTTTTATTATTTTTTAATTATTTTTTTTTATTATTAAATTTATTATTTAGGCTGAGACCCAGTTCTCTTTCAGGTCCGCTGAAAGGGCTGATATAATTAGCATATATTTAAATTTTTTATTATTATTTTTATTGAATTATTTATTATTTTAAATTTATTTTTTTATTATTTTTTAATTATTTTTTAATTATTTTTTTTATTATTAAATTTATTTGTTCCCATTGAAATACATTAGCGGTGTGTCGGCGATTTTATGGCCGCCGACCTGGTTCTATTTGTCGGCCCTAAAATCGCGGACACACCGCTAATGCATGTCTATGGGCAGTGAGCTCGAATTCTGATTGGTCGGCGACCAATCCGAAATCGGGCTGACTGCCCATAGAGATGCATTAGCGGTGTGTCCGCGATTTTAGGGCCGACAAATAGAACCAGGTGGGCGGCCATAAAATCGCCGACACACCGGTAATGTATGTCAATGGGGAAAGAAAAAGGCGGACCTGAATGAGAACTGTGTCTCACTCTCACTTAAAAAAATAAATAAATTTAATAATAAAAAAAATAATTTAAAAATAATTAAAAAAATAATAAAAAAATAAATAAAAAATAATAAATAATTAAATAAAAATAATAATAAAAAAAAAAAAAAAATGCGGACCTGAATGAGAACTGCGTCTCAGTCTGACTTAAAAAAATAAATAAATTTAATAATAAAAAAAATAATTAAAAAATAATTTAAAAATAATAAAAAAATGAGGGGCTCTTCTGATTGGCTGAGGGCAGTATACAGCGACCAATCAGAAGAGGGCCTCAGATCTCATTGAGATAGAATGGCGGATTTTTCGTCCATTCTATCTTAATGAGAAGGAAGAGGACGTCGGAGGTGGAAGTTTGCGAAAAGAAGACAGAAGATCCCCGGGGCCGGACGAAGAGGCGGAGATGGCGGAAAGAAGACAGAAGACCCCCGGGGCCGGAGGAAGAGGACGCCTGGCCGGACGGAGGACTTGTGGATCGGACGGACGATCAGATGACTTGAAGGCATGTAAGTGATCGACGGGGACGTTTGGTTAGGGGGCGGCGGGGGCTTCTGGTGTAGGGCCTTAGGTGTTAGCGGCGTGAGTTTAGGAGGCGGCGGGGCTTAGGGGGTAGGGGATTAGGTGCAGCGGGTTGAGGCTTGGCGGCGGACGGTAGGGGCTTAGGTGCGGGTGGGCTTAGGGGGTAGGGGATTAGGTGCGTGTGGTCGGGGCTTAGGTGCGGCGGGGCTTAGAGGGTATGGAGTTAGGGGCGGCGGAGTTAGGGGGTAGGGGATTAGGTGCGGCGGGTCGGGGCTTGGCGGCGGACGGTAGGGGGTTAGGTGCGGGTGGGCTTAGGGGGTAGGGGCTTAGGTGCCGCGGGGCTTAGGGGATTAGGTGCGGCGGGTCGTGGCTTGGCGGCGGACGGTAGGGGGTTATGTGCCTCTGGGCTTAGGGGGTAGGGGCTTAGGTGCGCGGAGCTTTTAGGTGCTGCGGGGCTTATGGGGTAGGGGATTAGGTGCGGCGGGTCGGGGCTTGGCGGCGGACAGTAGGGGGTTATGTGCGTCTGGGCTTAGGGGGTAGGGGCTTAGGTGCGCGGGCCTTTTAGGTGCTGCGGGGCTTATGGGGTAGGGGATTAGGTGCGGCGGGTCGGGGCTTGGCGGCGGACGGTAGGGGGTTAGGTGCGGCGGGGCTTAGGGGGTAGGGGCTTAGGTGCCGCGGGGCTTTTAGGTGCGGGGGGGCTTAGGGGGTAGGGGATTAGGTGCGTCTGGTCTGGGCTTAGAGGGTATGGAGTTAGGGGCGGCGGAGTTAGGGGGTAGGGGATTAGGTGCGGCGTGTCGGGGCTTGGCGGCGGACGGTAGGGGGTTATGTGCGTCTGGGCTTAGGGGGTAGGGGCTTAGGTGCCGCAGGGCTTTTAGGTGCTGCGGGGCTTTTGGGGTAGGGGATTAGGTGCGGCGTGTCGGGGCTTGGCGGCGGACGGTAGGGGGTTATGTGCGTCTGGGCTTAGGGGGTAGGGGCTTAGGTGCCGCGGGGCTTTTAGGTGCTGCGGGGCTTATGGGGTAGGGGATTAGGTGCGGCGGGTCGGGGCTTGGCGGCGGACGGTAGGGGGTTATGTGCGTCTGGGCTTAGGGGGTAGGGGCTTAGGTGCCGCGGGGCTTTTAGGTGCTGCGGGGCTTAAGGGGTAGGGGATTAGGTGCGGCGGGTCGGGGCTTGGCGGCGGACGGTAGGGGGTTAGGTGCGGCGGGGCTTAGGGGGTAGGGGCTTAGGTGCCGCGGGGCTTTTAGGTGCGGGGGGGCTTAGGGGGTAGGGGATTAGGTGCGTCTGGTCTGGGTTTAGAGGGTATGGAGTTAGGGGCGGCGGAGTTAGGGGGTAGGGGATTAGGTGCGGCGGGTGGGTGTGCGGACATGGGGTGGGTGTGCGGACATGGGGGTGGGTGTGTGGACATGGGGGTGGGTGTGTGGACATGGGGGTGGGTGTGTGGACATTGGGGTGGGTGTGCGGACATTGGGGTGGGTGTGCGGACATGGGGGTGGCTGTGCGGACATGGGGGTGGCTGTGCGGGCATGGGGGTGGCTGTGCGGAGATGGGGTGGGTGTGCAGACATGGGGGGCTGTATGGACGACATGTGGGTGGCTGTGCGGACATGGGGGGGGCTGTGCGGAGATGGGGGTGGCTGTGCGGACATGGGGGTGGCTGTGCGGACATAGGGGTGGCTGTGCGGACATGGGGGGGGCTGTGCGGACATGGGGGGGTGGTCTGTGCGGACATGGGTGGGGGGGGAGAATTGTGGGTAGCGGGGAGCGGAGGCGGCTGTGCCGCCTCCGCTCCATGGTCCCCGGGGAGCGAGTTGCGGCTCAGGCAGCGACTCGCAATGGCCTCGCGGCCATTGCTCGCGCTACCTGAGCGGTAAATCGCTAAGGTTGTTGCGGAGCCTGTGGTTCGAATTTCGGGCAGCGACTCGCAATGGCCGCTTCGCGGCCATTGCTAGCCCTCAGCCAGCGACTCGCATTGGCCTCGGGGCCATTGCTCGCGCAGCATTGGGCGCTTCGCGCCCAATGTTAAATTCGTATCCACATGACCACGCCGGAAGTAGCGCGCGGAGGGGAGCTTTTCCGATTCGCGATTATATAATAGATATACTGTATATATTTTTATGACTGACTGGCTTTTTATATATATCCTGTATACTGTATATGCTCGTGTATAAGCCGAGTTTCTCAGCCCAAAAATTGGGCTGAAAAGTCTCCCCCCGGCTTCTACACGGGTCTATACGGTAACTCAGGCTGGAGGAGGCGGGGGAGGCTGCTGTATGAGCGGCCCCATCACGTGGGGCCGCTCATTATATATGCACTGCTTCCCCCTGTCAATCAGCGCAAGGGGGAAGCAGTTCATATATGGCCCCCAAATACTGGCACTCGCCCCCCTCCTTGTAAGGCCCCCACCCGGCTGCTTAAGTTACCATCCTTGCTCTTCTGCTCCGCGCCGGGCTCTATGCTCCGTCCTCGGCAGCATCCGGGGTCATGTGACCGGCCGGTTGCATGACGTCATCGCTACTGGCCGGGGACCCCGGATGCAGCAGAGGACGGGACCGTGGAAGACCGGCGCAGATCAGAAGAGCAAGGATGGTAACTTAAGCATCCAGGGGGGGATGCTTATAACAGAGGGGGACGAGTGCCAGCATTTGGGGGCACATATCACTGCTGGGGCCTGTATATACCTGTGGGGCTGCTGTATACCCCTCTGGGGCTGCTGTATACCCCTCTGGGGCTGCTATATACCTATGGGGCTGCTGTATACCACTGGGGCTGCTGTATACCCCTTTGGGGCTGCTGTATACCCCTATGGGGCTGCTATATACCTATGGGGCTGCTGTATACCACGGGGGCTGCTGTATACCCCTCTGGGGCTGCTATATACCCCTCTGGGGCTGCTGTATACCACTGGGGCTTCTGTATACCACTGGGGTTGCTGTATACCCTCTGGGGCTGCTGTATACCTATGGGGCTGCTGTATACCTATGGGGATGCTGTATACAGCTCTGGGGCTGCTGTATACAGCTCTGGGGCTGCTGTATACCTATGGGGCTGCTGAATACCTTTGGGGCTGCTGTATACATCTGGGGCTGCTGTATACCTATGGGGCTGCTGTATACCTATGGGGCTTCTGTATACCTCTGGGGCTGCTGTATAGCTCTGGGGCTGCTGTATACACCTCTGGGGCTGCTGTATACCCCTCTGGGGAGGCTTCTGTATACACCTCTGGGGAGGCTGCTGTATACACCTCTGGGGAGGCTGCTGTATATACCTCTGGGGAGGCTGCTGTATATACCTCTGGGGAGGCTGCTGTATATACATCTGGGGAGGCTGCTGTATATACCACTGGGGAGGCTGCTGTATACTACCACTGGGGAGGCTGCTGTATACTACCACTGGGGAGGCTGCTGTATACTACCACTGGGGAGGCTGCTGTATACTACCACTGGGGAGGCTGCTGTATACTACCACTGAGGAGGCTGCTGTATACTACCACTGGGGAGGCTGATGTATACTACCACTGGGGAGGCTGATGTATACTACCACTGGGGAGGCTGCTGTATACTACCACTGGGGAGGCCTGTATACCTGTGCTGGGGTCCACCCTCGGCTTATACACGAGTCAATAGGTTTGCCCAGGTTTTGGGGGCAAAAGTAGGGGGGTCGGCTTATACACGGGTCGGCTTATACACGAGTATATACGGTAAGTATTTTTTTTTGATAGAATATTTAGATTGAGAGCACCAATGGGGAGAGTGTTGCAAATGTTTGTAGGGTGCTATGGAATAGCGCTATATATATGCTGTTCACAGTCCTGAAACTCCATAATATGGATAAGGTAAAGAATATTTATACCGTGTTAGCCAGTAGATAGAAAAATATATTGCAATCTGAGAATTTAAGGAAATAAAAGGATAGCACAGTTTCAAAACGCAATATCCAGTTTATGAAAATATATTGCAATCTGAGAGTCCTCAGCAGTTGATACCTTTTAATGCCTAACTGAAAAGATGGTAAGCATAGCAAACTTTCGAGACACTATGGCCCCTTCGTCAGGCTGATAATGACACAGATTCTGAAGACATATACATGCATACTGTACTTGGTGCAGTAAATACAACAGGTGACGTAAAGCAGAGTCAGGCTAGGCTGGGGGGAGAGGAACTGGGAAAGTGAAACCAAAATTCTAAGGTAAGAGGAAGAAGTGTCAAAAGTTCATAGTCCTCTAACTTGAGTCTGTTGGAGATGTGATGTCCTCAAATTCCCATCTCATTTATATAAAACGCATAAATCTGATATCCCCAAATGCCCTTTTATTTTATATAAAAACCCATGAATCTATGTGAAACATTTAATCCTGTTTTGAATGTGTCAAATGTCGTTATCAATTTGTATTCCCAAATTCTTCTCTCTCTCTGTGATTTGAAGATGGTTTTTAAAATGAGCAGTTTCATATCGGCTTCATTGTTGTGGTCAGGGTTGCAAAAATGCTTTGTTACAGGTAGATACATATGCTTTTCTTTTATTGAGTGGCGATGAGAATTCATTCTTGTTCTGAATTTTTGCCCGGTCTCCCCTTCATACATGCCACCTGTTGGACATTTGGTACATATAATTAAACACACCAAATTGCTTTTGGTGCAGCTGAAGTTACCTAGGATCTTGTAGTCCTGATCTGTACTGGGAATCTTTATCTTGTCGGTTGTCTTTATGGATGGACAGGTTTTGCACCTGTTCTGGTTGCAGGGAACATTTAAAGCAACTTGAAATCGCAGAGATAGAGAGCTGAATTTGGGAATATAAATTGATATCGACCTTTGACCAATTCAAAACAGGATTAAATGTTTCTCATGAATTTATGGGTTTTTATGTAAAATTAAAGGGCATTTGGGAATATCACATCTCCAACAGACTCAAGTTGGAGGACTATGAACTTTTCACACTTCTGCCTCTTACCTTAGAATTTTGGTTTCACTTTCCCAGCTCCTTCCACCGCCCCCAGCCTGACTCTGCTTTACGTCACCTGTTGTATTTACTGTACCATCTCATCCTGTTTAAGTAAAATATATATGTGTCTTCCGAATCTGTGTAATTATCCGCCTGACGAAGGGGCATTAGTGTCCCGAAAGTTTGCTATGCTTACCATCTTTTCAGTTAGTCATTGAAAGGTATCAACCATTGAGGACTCTCAGATCGCAATATACTTTCATAATATTGCTTTTTGAAACTGCAATCCTTTTATTTCCTTTCTTTCCATACGCTTAGAATACAGATTTATGCCATGTGCAAAAGAGTGTTATATGTAGCATTATACTTGGAGCGTCTGTGCATTACTAGCCTTATTCAACATTCCAAATGAATTGGTGGTGAGCTAGAAAAATAATTTTCATTTTTCTTATTTCTCCTACAAATGTGTCAGGCTTCAATAATTACTCCCCCCAACCGCAAACTCAGGTGTTACCTGTGGCATGGGGAATGGTATTTGAAAGTCCGATACCTTCTGCAGCCCATTTCATGGAGGGGTTAATGAGGAGCTAGGCAACAAGATTGGGCAAACAATAATACCATGTAATCGATTAGGTCCTGGAGCTAAAGTGGTATGCAAAGGTAACACAGTTCACCGCAGAGGCTCGTGCCATTTTGGGATTGCTATAAAATGCAGCTACACTGTGCTACCGTGTGCCTGCAGTCCGCAGTTTGGAGACGTGATGAATTCACCCCAAGACATGCATGCTCTGGAAAATGTGATCTTCCTCACCACACCAGAGGCCGAGGGTGCTTCACCAACAGAATCGAAGCAGCCAGCAGAGGAGATTACTTCATCTACATATGTGAGCTGGAGTACAACTGGGCAACCCACATTGGGCCTGGTATGCAATGAGGTCAGAATCCAGTGTTATTCCCTCATGCCTGAACAAGAGGTCCCACTAGAATGCAGGTCAGAGTCAGTAGATCAGCTGTTCCATATGCCCGTCACAACCAGCACAGATCAGAGACAGGATATTGCAGCATGTCTGATTTTATTACATCTGCAACCAATGCCACAGCTGGTGGATTGGCAAATACCGGAGGAAGAGGTAGTAGTGGCAGAAGCCCCTGTTTCACTGCCTTGTGTAGCAGCCCCACTACAGTGCTTTGACTGGTAGAGTGCCATGTGGTGACCCCTACACCTTCCCAGCAACTATCCTAATAGGACTGAACGACCCCAGTCCATCTCATTTCTGGAAGAAATTAGGCTTTTTGATGCCATTGCCCAAGAGTGGTTGCAGGGGTCTAAAGCTAATGCCTTTGATGAGCAATCCACCCAGACCAGATGGGAACAATCTTCCAGAAGAGGGGTTTGGGTTCCTAGCCGAAGACGGGACTTGTGACAGGTGCTACATGAACCAGTCCACCCTGCTGCGTGACCATCTACCTTCAGGATAGCGCACCCTGTATGTTGGGAAGGTTGTCTCCTTTATGAAGGTGAAGAGCAACAAGTGGTGGTTTGCGGTTTGCGTAAGTCAAGTTGCTACTGTGGACCAATTCCAAGACTGGCAGCAGGAGGATGACATGGAGAGGATGCTGCATTTGCTGGAGGCTAGGGTTGGTCTTGTTAGCCAGCCAGATGCAGAGAAATCCACAGGGGCCAGAGATCTTAAAGGGCCTGTCAGGATTGCCCAAGTTCCTCCCGTGTCTCCTAGAGGGGGTGGCCATCCTTTAATTCTTCCATCCTGTTCTCCAGCAATGGCCATGATGGGGTGTACTGAAGGGCAGGTGGTGGGGAAGAAAGCCCCTGGAGGGTAGCCCCTGCTACCCCCCGATATTATGCGGTAGCAGACTACAATGCGGAACGGCCATGTCCACCCCAATGAGAAAGATGCTAGAGAGTTTTTACTCCATTTAAATAGGACTTCCCTAAAAAGTCCTGTTGTTGGATCGCTGACCTGCTCTGTCCTGTCCTGACTATTTTGAGTTCTCCGAAGAGTGAGGGCTGTTTTTTGTTAATGTTCTTTTTCCCCCTTCCAAGTTTAGCACTGGTTGCACTTACCCCTGCTTGATTAGTGGGACTGCAGATGAATCCTTGAGCCCTTTTACCACAACTGTGGCTCTCCCTGTACACTCCTAGACCCTGTACCCAGCAGATTTTGAGACTCTGTATCAAAATCTGCATGTCTAACCTGAAGCCAGCAAAGTCTATTTTTTTCTTTGCAGATTTTGGTACAGAAAAGAGAATTCTGCACTATATCTGCAAAGAAAACAAACAAAACTTGTGCACAGCACTTCTTCATTGTTGTAGATTTTGCTGGCTTCAGGATAGACATGCAGATTTTGATGCAAATTCTCAAAATTTGTGTCAAAAAAGCATCAAACAACGCACCACAGGCACAGGGCTTAAGAGGGTCCAGGGAGAGCCGCAGTTGTAAGATTCCTCTTGCCCCCTGGCTACCTCCATGGAGATTTGTAGTGTAGGCGTGGCCAACTACAGTCTTTCAGGATTTCCTTAGCATTGGACAGGAGGCAATTTCATCACTGCAGAGATGATTGTTGCAACACCTTGAGCAATGCTAAGGAAATCCTGAAAGTATGCACTGTTTTAGCCCTTGAGTACTGTACTTGGCCATCCCTGTCCTAGAAGTCTTTGTCGATGTAGCCAGATGTGGTACCTTACTTGCGTTTAGCACTCAATCAGCCAGCAATTTTCATGCAGGTAATGCCCCCCGTGACACAGCAAAATGGGTAAAGCAGTTCCTTGAAATAGAAAACATTGAAACAATGAAATGGCCGGTCCAGAGTCCTGATCTAAACCCGATAGAAAACCTCTGGAAAAACCTTGGTGACAAAGTTATGGCCAAGAAACCCAACAGTCACAGAACTGTGGAAGAGACTGGAAGAAGAATACACCAAAATGACACTAAAGCAGTGTGAAAGACTAGTGATGTCCAGTGGCTGCAGATGTGCTGAAGTCCTTAACAGCAAAGGCCTGTACACTTCCTATTGGTGACCATTGTAACCTTCACAAAATTTAATTTTAATCTTTCTCTGTGTTACAGTCACTGCTATTCTCTAATTATGATTACCATGTTTTGTGTAAAGTAAAGGCTTTAAGTTGATAAACTTTGGTTATTTTGGAAAACACTGTTCTGGTGGCATGGTGTACTCCTTACAGAGCCGATGTTCAGGTTCAGCCAACTCATCCGAACTTTCTTTTAAAGTTTGGGCTCGGGGCCAGAAGTGGCTCGAACTTGAGTCCGAACCCCGAACTCAGACTGTAAAGGATTGGGGTTAGGAGGCTGAAAAGAAAAGAAGATAGTTATTAAACAGCATTATATTTTCCAGTATCCACCCACTTGTACTTCAGTATTGCTCATTAACTTCCTGGATATTCATTGCAGAGGGACCCAACAGCCAATCACAGACGCTGTCACAGAGAATTGGCGCACCAAAACTATGATGCAGTTTTTTTGCCATGGATTTCATGCTGTTTTGGTGCACTTTTGACATAAAACTGCATGTATTGTGTTCAATGTATTCTTCTGCATCTCCTGGCTAAAAAAAAGCACGAAAACCACAACATGTTTTTTTCCTGCGGATTTCAGGATTTTTGGTGCATTGTGTTTAATGTGTTCATCTGAATCTCATGGCCCCAAACAACACTAAAACTGCAACACAGTTGAGCCCTTTTTTATAAAATTATTCCTTGAAATAATTTAAAAAAAATGACGTGGGGCTTCGCCATATTTTTGTATGTTAGTAAAGTACAGCAATAGGTACGGGTTGCCCCATACCACCAGCTGCCTATTCTTACCTGGCTGGAAACCAAAAATATAGGGAAGCCCCTTTTTTAATTATTTCATGAATTTCATGAAATAATTTAAAAAATGACATGGGGTTTTGCTGTATTTTTGGCTTCAAGACATGTGCAACTAGGCATCTGGAGGCTTGAATCCTCAGCACGGGGTGGCCCAAACTTTCTGGGGCCCCCCACTGTGAATTGCAGCCTACATTTGCCCCAGAAAATGGCACATTCATAGAAGCCCTATTTTCTGGTGCTGTACCCCGACTTTTCCAGTGGCCCTGGTGGCGGTGGCACACTGGGTAATAAAAGGGTTAATTCCAGCTTTTCATTGGCAGCTGGCACTAAGCCCGAAATTCATACTGTCAGGCCAATATTAGACCCACCCATATAAATTTCTAGTAAGCAGTAAAAAAATTACAACATTGAAAAAAACATTTAGAAATGAAACACAAGACAACCATATCTCCTATCTTTAATTAACAAAAGAATCCCTCCCTACGACATAATCCACAGGGAACATCTTTAGCTCTGCTGCATATCTCTGTGAGCAGATGCCCATTCTCTGTGACAATGTCTGTGATTGGCTGTTGGGCAAGTCTGCAGTGAACATCCAGGAAGTTAATGAGTAGCACCGGAATACGACACAGCGGGGCAGTAGAACACAGTGATTATAATGTTTAATAACTATTTTCTTTATTTTTACAGCTCCCCTGCCCCCGTACCTAAACCTGAACTGTAACATGGGCTTCCAGGAATGTCTGTGTTCGGGATCTGTGCCCGAACACTAGGTGTTCAGTACGGACCCTGAACTTTAGAGTTCGGGTTCGCCCATCACTACTCGTTACACAAAATTCTTCAAATGTTAATTAATTTAGATTACATTCTATCTGAAAAATTCAAGTGATCATTCATTGTTCTCTAATTTTGATTGCCAGTATATTAGAAAAATTAGGATGGAAAAACTGTTTTAGTGGCATGATGTGCATCTTAGGGCCGCTTTACACACACAGATATCTGTGACCAACTTCTGAACAGATCTCTGGTTGCAGTGAAATCGTGGACACATTGCTCCATTTTGTGGCTGTGTACAAATGTAACAATGTGTCCATGATTTGTGATGTGATGTGTCCATGTGTCCATGTGATGTGTCCATGATGTGTGTGTAAAGCGGCCCTTACACAAAAACTGTCTAATGCTAATCAATGTAGATTACATTTTGTCTGAAAAAAATCAAGTGATCATACATTGTTCTCTTATTTTGATTGCCAGTGCATATATTCATCTTTAACATTTTTTAAAATTATAAAAAGAAAAATAGGATGTTGCAGAAGCTTGGGCATCCTGCAACTTTAGTACCTAATTTTACCCCCTTTTGCAATTATCACAGCACGAAAATGCTTTTTGTAGCAAGCAAAGTCTTTCAATCGATGTTTGAGGGATTTTCATCCATTCATCTTTGGAAACGTCTTTCAGTTCGTAAGATTCCTGGGTCGTCCTGCATGAAGTGTTTTTTTGAGGTCTAGACATAGATTTTCAATGATGTTTAGATCAGAGGTCTGTGTGAGCCATTGTAAATTCTTCTGTTTGTGCCTTTTGAGGTAGGCTATGTTCACACACAATTTGCGTTTTTTTTAGCACTCTTAAAAGCACTTGCGTTTTTTTAATAGTGCTAAAAAATGTCCCTTGTGTGTCTGAAAGGATTTGCCACGTTTTTGGACTTAGTCATTTTTTCACCAAAAACGCAGGCAAAAACGCAAGCGTTAACGCAGGGTGCATAAATGTGCCTTTTAAAAACGCATGTGTTTCCCATAGGGCCCCCATGTTAAAAAAACGCATGTGCGTTTTTTCAAAAACGCATGCGTTTTTTTAACATGGGCCCCTATGGGAAACGCATGCGTTTTTGAATGGCACTAAAAGGTACTAATGTACCATGCGTTTTTGCATGCATTTCCCATAGGGCCCCATGTTAAAAAAACGCATGCGTTTTTGGAAAAACGCACATGCGTTTTTTTACAGCACCCAAAAACGCTGCATGCAGCGTTTTTTGGACTAGGGGTAAAAAACGCAAATGGAGCTGAAAAACGCAGCTACACTCAAATGTACCCTGCGTTAACGCACCTTCGTTTTTTTTTAACAGCCCAAAAACGCAGAGATGGTCAAAAAAACGCATGTGTGTGAACATAGCCGTAGTCTAATCTGTCTATTCTGGATTTTGATATGTGTTTAG
This sequence comes from Allobates femoralis, assembly GCA_033576535.1. NCBI lineage: Eukaryota > Metazoa > Chordata > Amphibia > Anura > Aromobatidae > Allobates > Allobates femoralis. The sequence goes on from JARQOC010000011.1 coordinate 121,526,173, forward strand.
GATCACAAACCAGTTGTAGACGCCATCCTTTTTTCAACTTCAGCATTTTACAGATCTTATGTTTGCATCAAATATTTGTTGAAATTTAATTGAATCTATTATAATATCATTATGTTACCAATACCTTTGGCTGCAACACATCACAAAGTGCTAATAGCGCACGAGTGTAGTAGTAGCAGGAAGACAGAGATAGGCTGAAGGTATCAGGGAAGCTAGTCTGACCCAGTAGACTGGGGTTCCCTAGCTGACCCCTGTTTCAAGAGTTATCCTTAAAAGTGAAGATGTCTGGGCTGCCAACCTTGCTCCTATCCAGCCCTGGGCTATAACCCCCTCACCTCCACCCAGGGATTAGGATAAGCACAGCAACTTTCAGCGGCAACACAGTAAGAGAGCTCCAGAGAGCTGGCATCAGTACAGATTATGGTCTTTGCATAGAGTGAACTCTATCAGTGACACTAGCTGGCAGGAAATGAAATTAATAAACTGACTGGGGAGTGGTAACCTGACACACTCAATCACATCCTGAGGAGCCACAGAAGTCATAGACTGAAGGAAAGTAACTCCATTTAACTACTGCTACAGTTCACAGAGAATCCAAAGCAGTCTACATGTTACAACCTGTAGAGCCACAGAAGTTAAGCTTTCATAGACAGAAGGAAACTAACTTCATTTAACTACTGCAGCGATTCACAGAGACAGCAAAGCAGTCTACACGTGACACCACACAACCCCAAAGTATGATTGATCCACTCCCATGCTTAATGATTGGCAAGATGATCTTTTCCTGAAATTCTGTGCTCTTTTTTCTTTACACATACCTTCAATCATTGTGGCCAAAGTGTTCTATTTTAATCTCATCAATCCACAGGACTTGTTTCCAAAACGCGTTAGGCTTGTTTAGATGTTCTTTTGCATAATTCTGACACTGAATTTTATGGTGATGATGCAGGAGAGGTTGCCTTCTGATGATTCTTCAATGAAGGTCATGTTGGTTCAGGTGTCTCTTAACAGTAAAATAATGTACCACACTGCAGTCTTCAAAATCTCCCTGAAGGTCTTTTGTTGTCAAGCAATCCTATGAGCAGCTCTCACTGAAATTTTGCTTGGTCTTCCAGACCTTATCTTGTTTTCCACTGTTACGGTTAACTGCCATTTCTTAATTACATTTTGAACTGAGGAAAGGGCAACTTGAAAATGCTTTGCTATCTTCTCATAATCTTCTCTTGCTTTGTGGGCCTCCATCATTTTCAGAAGAACCTATGGTTGCTTTTTGCTGGCACATGTTTCGAGGAGGCTGTGTTTTTATGATACTGTGAAATGTACATCACTGGGCCTTTTTTAACAATAATAGTGAACAACCATAACTCTAACAGGCTAATCTAATATATAAAGCTGAATGTGTGTATGTCCGGGATTGGCATCTACACCGTCGCAACTACAGCCACAAAATTTTGCACAGTCACACGTCTGGACCCCGAGAACGTCATAGGCTATGATGTGAGGCGAAATTTTAACCCTGTGCGTTCCAGTTCACCAAACAATTTTGCCCCTATCTACATAATGGGGAAAAAGTGAAAGGAAAAGTGTTGGAGGAAAATCGACAGCTGCCAGCTACAGCCACAAAATTTTGCACAGTCACACGTCTGGACCCTGACAGCATCATATGCTATGTTGTCAGGCGAAATTTTAACCCCGCGTGTTCCAATTCACCAAACAATTTTGGCCCTATCTACATAATGGAGAGAAAGTGACAGTTACCAGTTGACAGTTGTGAATGAGAGGGGCTTAATGACAGCACCAAAGACTAACAGCATATACCAGCATATAGTCACTAACGTGGGGCCCTGACATGGAATATTCACCACGCACGGGGACATGTATACACACCACATGCACACAAAGAGTAACAGCTAAAGTGGAGCCCCAACATTGGATACTCACCACGCACTCAAACACAAACACACACACCACAAAGAGACACACACAACACAGAGACACACCACACAGACATCCCCCTCACAGGGACACACACACATACACACCCTGTAGGGACACATGCACTCACACCACAGGGACACACACACCACAGGGACCACACACACACCCAGGAACACACAGGAACACACAGACCCCATAGGGATGGACATACACCACAGAGACACCCCTCCCACCACAGGGACCCCCCCACAGGGACACACGCACACCACTGGGACACACACACACACACCAGGGACACCCCTCCAGGGACACACACCACACAGACAGACACAGATGTACAGAAATTGCCTCACACAACTCGCCTCATACGTCTGGTATCTTTAATTTCCAAAAATAAACATCTGATTAAAAACAGCCAATGTGCAACACATGTGTCATTTAGTGAATTAACAAGACAAGAGGGGGGGGGGGGGACAAGAGGCGCAATAGTGCCCTTATCACTAGACACTACTCCTGTAGTGGTGAGAAACGAAAAGCCACTCACCTAAGCCAGTTGTGACACCCACAACTGGTTAATAGACCTGGTAGGATAAGTATCCTGATGGCTGCTGCTGGACTTCCACCGGTCTCCACTCGTGGAGACGAAATCAGATGCTTTGGGGAAGGAGAGGTGTGTCACAGTCCGCGCTGCCAAAGTGCTGTCAAAGTGTTCCGCTTTAAAGAATGCAAGTAGACGGTGTCCAAGTTTAACCTTCTTTTTATTCTCCAACGCGTTCCAACGCCTTCAGGGTATCCCTAATGAAGACGCCAGGAAAGGCGTTGAAACGCGTTGGAGAATAAAAAGAAGGTTAAACTTGGACACCGTCTACTTGCATTCTTTAAAGCGGAACACTTTGACAGCACTTTGGCAGCGCGGACTGTGACACACCTCTCCTTCCCCAAAGCATCATTTAGGGAATTAAGGCAGATGTCAGTCACATGAGCTGTCTATTATGTGTATGTGTGAGGTAACATATACTGCCCGGCTGGGGGGAGGGTTTACTGTTGGCTGGAGATTTATTAGGCTGCCTATAGCAACCAATCACAGCTCAGCTTCTATTTTGTTACAGGTCATTAATATGACATATTCAAATTCTATTTTGTTATAGCTAACAGCAGTTATTTATTAACCCGGGCGTAGCCAGGTAGTACAGCTAGTTAACCCTAGAACGGGCAACCATAGAAATCTACACTTTCACATACCTGGGGCCTTTTAGGCCTGTGTGCAAATAACATGGAGTAACTCAAATAGAAATACTTTTCAAAGTTTATTTGAGATGTGAATATTTCAAAACATTATAATTATGTGCATAAAACAAAAAAAGTAATTACATCAGCTTAAAACGCCCAATATATGCATTATATATAATTCTTTATATAAATATGTAATGATTTTTTTGTCTAAAAGTTTTTTTATATAAAGGTTGTAGTAAACATGGTGCAGGAATATTTATTTTCAAAAACTTTCCTTTTCAACTTTACTGATTAACCCAACAATTTTCACATATTATCTTTTCGGAAGAATGTTCCTTGCAGACATTTTGTCCACAAGTAGTACATAAACGCTCAGATTTCCTTTCCTCCTTTGCTGGACAAATATAACCGCACTTTCTTTTTTCTATTGGCTCTGGATGTTCCTGAAAATGCATACCACATCAGATCATAGCTTCCGTAAATTGTCTTGGCAAACATTTTGTGTTGGTTCGCTCCATCATGGTAGGTATCAAAAGTTCATAGCAAAGTTCCGTCAAGAATATACGTCTCTTGTCCTTCCTGTTGGCATGGAATTCTGGATGTGTTTCACTATAAACAATATAGCTATTGAGGGTTGACACATCAAGGATATTATAAAAAATGACTACAGGCCAACGTTTTGTCTGCCTCTTGCACAAATACTCTTCAATCATTTCATCCATCTTGTCCACACCTCCTTTTGTTTTATTACAATGCAGTATGATTTCAGGTTTCTGTTTCCTGTTATCGGTGTCAATACTTCCATCATGATGCATTGTACTCAGTAATATCACAGATTTTTTTTCTTTGCTGTATAAGATACCATTGTCGCTAGATTGCAGAAACCAAAGACACTCTCTTACAGTGGTCGCTTGGCATTGTGCTTCAGGATTGGAGGAATTTTGCAGCGGTTTGGCCTCATAGTACCAACAAATGTGAGTTTTTTCTGACGAATAATTTGCCCAGTTCCAGATTGGTAAAGTAGTTGTCCAATGTTATCTTTTTTCCAGAATTGAAAATTGGTACTGCATTGTTTAACTATGTCAGAACGTAGGTCTTTCTGGACTGCAGCATCAGCTTGTCACGGGTGGCACGGATGACAGGGTAGAGGCCACGCGCAGACGGTCCCAGCGTTTGGCCAATCAGCCATAAGGTTTGAGGACGGTCCGTCTTTCAGGGGCATTTACCTTCTGTGTAGATAAAGAGAAGGTATGATAAGATCTCCCTATCATGGGGAGACGGCTGGGAAGGTCTTGTGCTCGGTCTGGTTTCTACACCAGTATTCTGGGTCTCTAGGACCCAGCAGGTTCTTCCCTCCTTTATAAGGAGTTTCATTGCCCTCCCTCGGTGCAGGTGATATTTCCTTGAGGACTCATTATCCTTGCTCCAGCAGAAGCTGAGGTGTGGAGATTGCTGTGCTCTGCTGCAAGATAAGTGTTTTCTTTCCCCATTGTCTGTTTTTTCCTTGTGTTGTCTTTAGTTGTTAGTGGAGGGGTCTAGTGAACCTCTCCATCTGATCCTTAGATAAGGTAGTTCTACGATCAGAGAGGGACGAGGTTCGTGGTCGGCGACAGTTGAGGAAACTGTATAGGGACGTTAGGGCAGACAGGGTCAGCCCTAGTAAGACTAGGGGTCACCCTCTCCCTCTTGTGCCCATAGCTTTAGGGACTCCTTATTCCCCCCCCCCCCCCCCGTCGTGGTCCTACGCTGGGTGCCTCTCCCGCTCCCAGCGTGACATTATCACCTGCCAATACTGTAACTGAAGGACAGGGGAGGAACCGATTTTTCTTCCTTTCCTTATGGATCCTGTGTCTGCTTTGGCCCAGCAGCTGCAGTCTCTGTCTTTGGAGGTTGCGGACCTTCGGTCGGCTTTACAGGGCCCGCAACCGCAAAATGGTGTCTTGGGGAATCAAGCATTGGGTCAGGCCAGACCTGAACCTAAGGTTGCCCTCCCTGACAGGTTTTCAGGAGGTAGAGATAAGTTTACTGTGTTCAAAGAGGCCTGTAAATTATATTTTAGGCTTAGGCCTTATTCCACTGGTGATGAGCAGCAGCGTGTAGGAATTATTATGTCGCTACTGCAGGGAGATCCCCAGTCCTGGGCTTTCTCTCTGCCACAGGACTCTACTTGTCTCCGCTCTGTGGATGAATTTTTTGACGCCCTGGGCCTCATATATGATGACCCTGACCGTGTCGCTTTGGCTGAATCCAGGTTACGCCATCTCCGCCAGGGGACTCGGTCGGCGGAATCATATTGTTCTGAGTTCCGCAGGTGGGCTACGGACACGAAGTGGAACGATCCGGCACTCCGGAGTCACTTTTGTCAGGGTCTTTCGGAGAGGCTGAAGGACGCTCTGGCGGTTTATGAGACCCCTCCGTCCCTGGAGGCGGCTATGTCGTTAGCTATTCGTATGGATAGACGCCTCCAGGAGCGGAGGGGTAGACCTCCTGTTACTGGGAGCCATTCTCGTGGTGATTCCTGGTTACCGGGAGGTCACGCGGAGGGTGAGTCGTTCCTCCCGAGTGCGGAGGAACCGATGCAGCTAGGAGGTGCGGCGGCCTCGAGGTTCTCCGCCGGTACCTCCCGGGGCAAGGGGAAGGGGGTCTGTTTTTTCTGTGGGAAAGGGGACCATTTTATTGGGGCCTGTCCCTACACCCCTAAACGGACTGGGGGGCCTGGACCTTCTGTGACTATGGGGGGTGTGGAGGTGGTCGAGCGGGAGGTGTGTGTATCCTCCATTTGTACTTCCCGTTTCCTCCTAAGTGCGGAGGTGGCGCTGGAGGGCACAACGGAGGGTATTTCTGTGTTTGTGGATAGTGGTGCGGGGGTCAGCATGGTGGATGCTCATTTTGTAGACGCTCATGGGCTTAACTGCTGTTTATTGTCTCGCCCCATCCGTATCTATGCCATCGACTCAGCACCTCTTGCTCAAGGTAGTCTCACACATATCGTACATGACATTAAGTTGACGGTTGGATCCCAACATCAAGAGACGATATCTTGCTATGTTCTAGACGGTCTCCCCGCTCCCATTGTCCTGGGCTTGCCATGGTTGATTAAACATAATCCCGTAGTGGATTGGCAGTCCCGGGACATTGTGGAATGGAGTGATTTTTGTTCTGAGAATTGTTTGGTTACCTCGTTTTCGGTGGTGTCTGCGGTATCTCTGCCCCCGTTCCTATCGGAGTATGAGGATGTGTTCTCAGAGAAGGGGTGCCAAGACCTGCCCCCCCATCGGGCATATGATTGCCCAATCAACCTCATTCCCGGAGTTAAACTGCCCAAAGCTAGGATGTTTGCTATATCGGGTCCGGAAAGACAGGCGATGAAGGATTTCATTTCCGAGAGTCTGCAGACGGGTCACATCAGGCCCTCAACCTCGCCGGTTGCGGCTGGTTTCTTTTTTGTTAAGAAAAAAGATGGGGGCCTCCGTCCTTGCCTGGATTTCCGGGAGTTGAATCGGATTACTGTCCGTGATCCGTACCCCCTCCCTCTGATTCCTGATTTATTCAGTCAGGTAGTGGGTGCTAAATGGTTCTCCAAGTTGGATTTGAGGGGGGCCTACAACCTGATTAGGGTCAGAGAGGGGGATGAATGGAAGACGGCATTTAATACCCGGACGGCCATTTTGAAAGTCTCGTAATGCCGTTCGGGCTCACTAATGCCCCTGCGGTTTTCCAACACTTTGTCAATGACATATTCCATCATTTGGTGGGTAGATTTGTGGTTGTTTACTTAGATGATATCTTGATCTATTCCCCCGATTTGGAGACGCATCAGTCCCATGTCAAGCAGGTGTTACAGGTCTTACGAGACAATAAGCTGTATGCTAAACTCGAGAAATGTGTCTTCGCCGTTCAGGAGGTACGGTTTTTGGGGTACCTCCTGTCGCCATTGGGTTTTCGGATGGATCCGGAAAAAGTCCGGGCGGTGTTGGACTGGGAACAACCAGACAATCTACGGGCATTGCAACGTTTTTTGGGGTTTACCAACTTTTACCGTAAATTTATTCGGAACTATTCGGTGCTGGTGACGCCTCTTACGGACATGACTAGGAAGGGGACAGATTTTTCCGTGTGGTCGGAGTCTGCTCGCCGGGCTTTCTCCTCCCTAAAGCGTTGCTTTGTTTCCGCACCTATTCTCCGTCAGCCCGATCTTTCTCAGCCCTTCGTGGTGGAGGTGGATGCGTCGGAGGTGGGGGTGGGGGCTGTATTGTCGCAAGGCCCTTCGCCTGGGAGATGGGTGCCCTGCGCGTTCTTCTCCAAGAAGTTGTCGTCGGCCGAGAGGAATTATGATGTTGGTAATAGGGAGCTGTTGGCTATTAAATTGGCTTTTGAGGAATGGCGTCACTGGCTGGAGGGGGCTGTCCATCCCATCACGGTTATTACCGACCACAAGAACCTGTCTTACCTTGAGTCCGCCAAGCGTCTCCATCCCCGGCAGGCTCGGTGGTCCTTGTTTTTCACGAGATTTAATTTTACCGTCACTTACCGTCCGGGGGATGAGAACGTGAAGGCTGATGCATTGTCGCGTAGTTTCCCGGGTGGTAGTGCTCATGAAAGTCCCGTTCCCATCTTACAGGAGGGGGTGGTTGTTTCTGCTCTTTGCCCTGATCTGGAGGGGGAGGTGTTGAAGGTCCAGGGGGGCGCCCCTGCCTCCTGTCCTTCTGGGAGACTTTTTGTGCCATCATCTTTGCGTCTCAGGGTGCTGTCAGAGCATCACGACTCCGTATTGGCGGGGCATCCCGGCAGTAGGGCCACCTTCGATCTTTTATCTCGCCGCTTTTGGTGGCCGGGGTTGAGGAAGGACGTAGCGGAATTCGTATCTGCCTGTAGTGTGTGTGCACGGGCTAAGGTTCCGCATACCCGTCCGGCTGGTTCTCTCTTGCCATTGTCTATTCCTGAGAGGCCATGGACGCATGTGTCAATGGATTTTATCACCGATCTCCCGGCGTCGACAGGCAAGACGGTAGTGCTGGTAGTGGTTGATAGATTCAGTAAGATGGTTCGCTTTGTGGCACTGCCCGCACTTCCTAATGCTCGGACACTGGCACAGGTGTTTGTAGGTGAGATTGTGAAGCTTCATGGAGTTCCCTCCGAGGTGGTTTCTGATCGGGGTACTCAGTTTGTCTCCAAGTTTTGGAAGGCTTTTTGTGCACGTTTGGGAATTGCTTTGTCCTTCTCTTCTGCTTTTCATCCTCAGTCTAATGGGCAGACCGAACGTATGAATCAGAATTTGGAGACTTATCTGAGGTGTTTTGTCTCTGACAATCAGGAGACTTGGGCGAGTTATCTGCCCTTGGCCGAATTTGCCCTTAATAATCGTCTTCAGGAGTCCACTGGCAAGTCACCGTTCTTCGGTGCATATGGGTTTCATCCTCAGTTTGGTACTTTTAGTGGTACTAGTCCTTCCGGAGTTCCTGAGGAGGACCGATTTACCTCATCCCTCTCCTCGATTTGGCGGGGGGTACAGAGTAGCTTGAAGCTTTTAGGCGACAGGTACAAACGTATGGCTGACAGGAAGCGTGCGCCAGGTCCGGACCTGTGTGTGAATGACTACGTGTGGTTGTCTACCAAGAATGTGAAGTTGAAGGTACCCTCTTGGAAGTTGGGGCCCAGGTTTATTGGCCCTTATCAGATAACCGCCGTTATCAATCCCGTGGCGTTTCGTCTTGCGTTACCTCCCGCTCTTAAAATCCACAATGTATTTCATAGGTCGCTCCTCAAACCGTATGTGCCGTCGTCTAACCCGTCTCCTTTGCCCCCGGAGCCCATCTGCGTGGCGGGGAATTTGGAATTTGAGATCTCAAAGGTGGTTGATTCTCGCAGGTTACGCCGTTCTCTTCAGTATTTGGTGCACTGGAGGGGATACGGTCCTGAGGAGCGGATGTGGGTGCCGGCGTCGGAAGTCTCCGCCGCTAGGCTGGTCCGCGCTTTTCACCGTTCCCATCCGGATAAGCCTGGTCCTGAGTGTCCGGGGGCCACTCGTGGACGGGGGGGTACTGTCACGGGTGGCACGGATGACAGGGTAGAGGCCACGCGCAGACGGTCCCAGCGTTTGGCCAATCAGCCATAAGGTTTGAGGACGGTCCGTCTTTCAGGGGCATTTACCTTCTGTGTAGATAAAGAGAAGGTATGATAAGATCTCCCTATCATGGGGAGACGGCTGGGAAGGTCTTGTGCTCGGTCTGGTTTCTACACCAGTATTCTGGGTCTCTAGGACCCAGCAGGTTCTTCCCTCCTTTATAAGGAGTTTCATTGCCCTCCCTCGGTGCAGGTGATATTTCCTTGAGGACTCATTATCCTTGCTCCAGCAGAAGCTGAGGTGTGGAGATTGCTGTGCTCTGCTGCAAGATAAGTGTTTTCTTTCCCCATTGTCTGTTTTTTCCTTGTGTTGTCTTTAGTTGTTAGTGGAGGGGTCTAGTGAACCTCTCCATCTGATCCTTAGATAAGGTAGTTCTAGGATCAGAGAGGGACGAGGTTCGTGGTCGGCGACAGTTGAGGAAACTGTATAGGGACGTTAGGGCAGACAGGGTCAGCCCTAGTAAGACTAGGGGTCACCCTCTCCCTCTTGTGCCCATAGCTTTAGGGACTCCTTATTCCCCCCCCCCCCCCGTCGTGGTCCTACGCTGGGTGCCTCTCCCGCTCCCAGCGTGACACAGCTTCTTTGCCACAGTAAATCAGACCATTCATGCCATAATAGCTCCATTATCCAGAAAATGTTTATGCCATACTTGGCAGGTTTACTGGGCATATACTGAATGAATTTGCAACGTCCCCTAAAGGCAAAAAGTTGCTCATCCACTGTCACATTGTCATTAGAATGGTAAAGATTTGTACAGTTTTTGATTAAAAGATTCCAGATGTAGATAATAGTGGCTAATTTATCTGTTTCCAACCTCACAGGACGAGTTCTCTTATCATCAAAACGAAGGCTTCTCCGAATATTCTTAACATATAGCAAATTGTGAGGTATTGGTTTGTCTTTTGTTCCAAAACAATTAAGTTTGTGAGCCACTACACGGCTCCCCACATGTCACAAGTCCTATCCACTAAATTCTTATCTAAAGTGAGCAAAGGACACAAATAGAAAATAAATTTTCTTACTACAGCAGATTTAGGTCAGGAGACCATTACACTCAGTGCTGTGTGCAGCTTTGCCTAGGTTATAAATGAAGGCATCATGAATGCAGGACACCAGCCCCAATCACTAGCAACCTCCTTTCTCACAGAGGGAGTGACCACTGATAGTCCTGCAAACAGAATGGGACTCGTATAGGGTGCTGTTCACATAGGTTTGCACATTGTATACCCAGCCTCTTACATTAACCCCTATCTCAGAAGGTGGGCTGTTATGGCATTCAACACTGCTGCCTACTGGTGATTGGGGCTGGTGTCCTGCATTCATGATGCCTTCATTTATAAACTGGGCAAAGCTGCACACAGCACTGAGTGTAATGGTCTTCTCCGAATATTCCCAAATCTATTGACTGACATTGTAGCTTTGTAGTGTTGATCTCAAAAAGGGTTCAGAAATAATTCACTGATTGGAACATCATATGATTTTGTACACCCTGCCAGAAGAGTAAGGGCAATATAACCATATAGTTCCTCTTTTGTTATATTTTTCCATGTTTTTTTTCTTCCTGAAGCGATATGTTTTCCTTCTAAGTTAGTACACAAAACTACCTCATCTGCAATATTATCTGAAACAAATTTACAGAAAACATCTCTTTTGGACAAGAATTGAGGAATTCCTACAGCATCTTCAGCAACTCTCATAATATTATGTAATGAGGTGTGTCCAAGAATCCCAGCAGTACTGTTCCAAAATACATTCATTTTTGATGTTCTATTTGTAAATTCTGCTGGATCAACTACTACTTCATTATCTGAAGAATCACTGCACGGTGAAGTAGAGACATTAGCTGGTGGCATGTACTCTTCATCGGACAAAGAAAGTTCACTGTGTTCATCACTATCAAAAATGATTGCCTCGATTTCTTGGTCAGTCAAACCCCTCGATGTAGACTGTGCCATTGTAACCTTAGATGTCAGTAAACTAAAATGAAAAAAAAAAAATGATTACAATCAGGGTTGTGCACTCTTTGTTAGTGTGTGTGCTAAAGGCAAAGTGCAGCCCCCTCCTCTTACCTTCAGCAGGTCACCACTTTCTTTTAGGTGCAGTAGAACCCTCTGGATTTTTGAAGCTCAGAAAGTTTCTTTTTCCAGAAACAAGAAAGCTGACTCCATCCTCCAAAGCCTCTTCAGCAAGTAGCACACAATGAACAGGATGTTGTCAGTACCTGTGTGCTCATGACCTGTGATGATGTCAGAGACGCATGACTTTGTGAGGGAGCCTCCTTCCCAAGATCACATGACCATGTAGTTAGGCAGAATCCACACTCTTCCCAGCAACAGCAGAGTCATAAAGACTGAGTAATAAAGACAAAGTCTTCCACAGCAACAGTACACACAAAAAGACTGAAGATAACATGTAAACCAAGTATAGGCCTAAAAGGCCCAAGGTATGTGAATATGGAGTAGTCCCAAAAAAGAGTTCTTTTACCGAAATGCCTATAACATAAAAATACAGGAAATTACTAACAACTATATAACTGAGGAATACCTAGAGTTTCAAAATTCTAACTAAAGTAATCTTGCAGAAAATAGAAAACAAGTAACCTAGCAGGCCTGCGAGGCCCCAGGTATGCGTTCTAGGGTTAAGGTATAAAAAGAGAGATAAAATCCTGGGATCCCAACATATTGTTACCCCTCTATAAATCATTTCTAAGGTCACATCTATATTATGGGATCCTGTTTTGGGCTTCACATTTTAAAAAGTATATTCAAAAGTTAGAGTCAGTCCAAAGGTGGGTAACTAGAATATTATAAGGGATGGAAGGCCTCCCATATGACAAGAGGTTGTAAAGGTTGTGCTTGTTTAGTTTAGAAAAAAGACATTTCAGAGGAGATCTCATTTACATGTATAAAATACATAAGTGATGAATACAAAGGACTGGCACATGACTTATTCCTTCCAAAGACAATACTAATGTCCAGGGGGCACTCACTGCGGGTAGAAGAAAGGCAATTCCAGCAGCTACATAGGAAAGGGTTCTTGACAGTTAGAGTAGTCAGGCTGTGCTCTACGACAAGAAATAGTAATGGCAGAAACTATAATAGCTTTTAAAAAAGGGCTGGATGATTTCCTCAGTACACTTAACATTGCCGGTTATAAATGGCAAAGTGACAAAAATGTATAATTGATGGAGGAAGGTTGAACTCGATGGACCTAGGTCTTTTTTCAACTAATATAACTACATACCGTATATACTCGTGTATAAGCCGACCCGTGTATAAGCCGACCCCCCTACTTTTGCCCCCAAAAACTGGGAAAACTTATTGACTCGCGTATAAGCCGAGGGTGGACTCCAGCACAGGTATACAACCCCCAGCAGTGAGGTATACAGCAGCCTCCCCAGTGGTAGTATACAGCAGCAGCCCCAGTGGTAGTATACAGCAGCCCCAGAGGTATATACAGCCCCAGAGGTATACGCAGCCCCAGAGGTATATGCAGCCCCATATGCAGCCCCAGAGGTATATGCAGCCCCATAGGTATATGCAGCCCCATAGGTATATGCAGCCCCATATGCAGCCCCAGAGGTATATGCAGCCCCATATGCAGCCCCAGAGGTATATGCAGCCCCATAGGTATATGCAGCCCCATATGCAGCCCCAGAGGTATATGCAGCCCCAGAGGTATATGCAGCCCCATATGCAGCCCCAGAGGTATATGCAGCCCCATATGCAGCCCCAGAGGTATATGCAGCCCCATATGTATATGCAGCCCCATATGCAGCCCCAGGGGTATATGCAGCCCCAGAGGTATATGCAGCCCCATATGCAGCCCCAGAGGTATATGCAGCCCCATATGCAGCCCCAGAGGTATATACAGCAGCCCTAGTGGTGTATACAGCAGCCCCAGTGGTAGTATACAGCAGCCCTTAGGTAGTATACAGCAGCCCCAGTGCTGTATACAGCAGCAGCCCCAGGGCTGTATACAGCAGAAGCCCCAGGGCTGTATACAGCAGAAGCCCCAGGGCTGTATACAGCAGAAGCCCCAGGGCTGTATACAGCAGAAGCCCCAGGGCTGTATACAGCCGCAGCCCCAGGGCTGTATACAGCCGCAGCCCCAGGGCTGTATACAGCCGCAGCCCCAGGGCTGTATACAGCTGCAGCCCCGGAGGTATACAGGCCCCCCCATCAAGCTCCAGGGCCCCCCCCTTGAGCGGCGTCCTGTAAAGGAATATCATACTTGCCAGTCTCCTGTCGCGCCGTCCGCAGCTGCCGACATGACGATCCCGGGCTTCATTCAGCGTCTTCCGGATTCCGACTTCCTGTAGTCGCGGGCAATGACGTCATTGCCCGCGACTAAAGGAATGCGGAAGACGCTGAATGAAGCCCGGGATCGTCATGTCGGCAGCTGCGGACGGCGCGACAGGAGACTGGCGAGTATGATATTCCTTTACAGGACGCCGCTCAAGGGGGGGGCCCTGGAGCTTGATGGGGGGGCCTGTATACCTCCGGGGCTGCGGCTGTATATATACATATACTCGCGTATAAGCCGAGGGGGGACTTTTCAGCCCAAATTTTGGGCTGAATAAGTCGGCTTATACGCGAGTATATACGGTAACTATGGTCCAAAATTTTGGTAGATTCTTTGAGCACACAATTCTGAAAGGGTGCCCAAACTTTTGCATTAGCCCATTTTCCTTTATGTAATTTTAAAAATGTTAAAGATTATTTTTTTCCCTTAAAATACAAAGGAAATGTGTCATCTTTAATTTTATGCCGTTTAGAAATCATTTAATATTTGCTTAACTCATGACAATAACAGTAATTTTGACCAGGGGTGCCAAAACGTTTGCATGCCACTGTTTATATTGTTTACTAAAACTGGACAAATAAATGCAGTTTTTGTGCAAAAATATCAAAAATCTTTATTACATTTCAGATACCGTAAGTGATTTTTTAAATTTTGTTTAGCGAAAATACAATTATTTCACATTGACAGATGGAAATACATAAATGACAATACCATCACAAGACACAAAACTACAAAAATTACAAACAAGGAGCTAGATGGTAAAAAATTGGCCCTAAATGTCTAAGCAGCAAGATGTAGAATTGTGGAGGAAAGTGAGAGCACAAATAGGGTCATATCTCGAAAGAATAAGGAGACCAGAAATGGTCGTTGCTCACCTGGTAAGGTTGTGTAGCGCACAACCAAATCAGTAACGTCTTAGAAGACAGTAAAGTCTGCAAGGCAGGGATGAGAGGGAAAAAGAAGGGGGGTGCAGATCTAAGTGCAGAATTTTGATTATATCAGACAGAAGTAGGAAATCTCCTCACCTTTTTGGTGTCTTGTTGTTCAGCATATAACCCTGTGTTTGGGTAGTGGAGTTATCGTCGGGAGCCTCTGGCCTACAGCTCAAAACAGGTGAAATGAAACACCTTGCAGGAGATTCATCAAGGAGTGTAGAGAAGGATTTCCAGTTTGTTTTTTACCTGATGAAGGCTAATTTTATGTATAGCCAAAACGCGTTGTGTTTGTATGTTTAATAAATCAGAATTTCCTTGAAATAATAGGAGTAATTAGTGAACCATCTGGTAGCGCATAACCAGCATATACACAAAATGGCTGCTGCAGGGTCCACACATCAACGGTTAAACGTAGTAGACAAAAGGCAATGTAGGGTTGTATTTAAACCGGGCCCGCGCTGCACAGAGAGGAGATGGTCAAAGGAAGGTTGGATCACAAGTGGCTTTTATTTCCTTTACATAGTAACATGGTTTTTAAGGTTGAAGGAAGACTTTAAATCCATCTAGTTCAACCCATAGCCTAACATGTTGATCCAGAGGAAGGCAAAAAAATAAACCCATGTGGCAACACTAGCTCCACATTGGGGAAAAAAAATTGTTCTTGACTCCAGATATGGCAATCAGACTAATTCCCTGGATCAACGCCCTATCAAAGAATCTAGTATATATAACCAGTAATATTATAGTTTTCAAGAAAGGCATCCAGGCCTTTCTTAAATGTTAGTTGTGAGTCACTCATTACAACATCATGTGGCAGAGAGTTCCATAGTCTTACTACTCTTACAGTAAAGAATCCACGTCTCTGTTTATGATTAAACTTTCTTTTCTCCAGACGTAGAGGATGCCCCCTTGTTCCGTCTCAGGCTTAAGACTAAAGAGATCATTAAAAAGTTCTCTGTACTGTCCCCTCATATATTTATACATTATTATAAGATCACCCATAAGCCTTCGTTTTTCCAAGCTAAATAACCCCAAGTTTAATAACCTATCTTAGTATTGCAGCCCCTCAGTCCTCTAATAACTCTAGTCACTCTTCTCTGCACCCGCTCTAGTTCAGCTATGTCTTTCTTGTACACTGGAGACCAGAATTGTACACAGTATTCTAAGTGTGGTCGCACTAGCGACTTGTATAGAGGTAAAATTATGCTCTCCTCATGAGCATCTATGCCTCTTTTAATGCATCCCATTATTTTATTTGTCTTTGCTGCAGCTGCCGGACACTGGCCACTAAATGTGAGTTTATCATCAACCCATACACCCAGGTCTTTTTCAGTGATAGTTTTGCCCAGTGTTTTACAATTAAGCACATAATTATACCTTTTGTTTCGTCTGCCCAAGTGCATGACCTTACATTTATCCCCATTAAAGCTCATTTGCCATTTATCAGCCCAAGCTTCTAGTTTACATAAATCCTCTTCTGTATTGATTACCCTGCAGAGTTTAGTGTCATCTGCAAATATTGAGATTCTACTCTGTATGCCCCCTACAAGGTCATTAATAAATATGTTTAAAAATAAATAGACCCAACACTGACCCCTCTGGTACCCCACTGTTAACTGTGACTCATTCTGAGTGTGTTCCATTAATGACCACCCTTTGTTTCCTATCACTAAGCCAATTCTTAACCCACTTACATATATTTGCCCCTATCCCCATTGCTCTCATTTTATGTATCAACCTTTTGTGTGACACCATATCAAAAGCTTTTGAAAAGTCCATATACACCACGTCCACTGCATTTCTTTGGTCCAGTCCAGAACTTACTTCTTCATAGAAGCTTATCAGATTAGTTTGACAGGAACGGTCCATTGTAAACCAATGTTAATATTGGGTCATGAGGTTATTTTTCTTCAGATACTCCAGTAAAGCATCTCTTAGAAAACCCCTAGGATTTTACCCACAGTAGAGGTTAAGCTTACTGGCCTATAATTTCCAAGTTCAGTTTTTGTCCCCTTTTTGAATATTGGCACCACATTTGCTATACGCCAGTCCTGTGATACAGATCCTGCTATTATGGAATCTTTAAATATTAAAAAATAATGGTATCTATGACAGTACTTTAATTCCTGCAGCACTCTGGGATGTATCCCATCCGGGCCCGGGGATTTGTAAATTTGATTGATTTTTAGACGGTGCCATACTTCCTGCTGGGTTAAGCAGGTGACGTTTAATTGAGAGTTTTTGTTATCACTGATCATATTGTCTGTCATGGGATTTTCTTGTGTAAATACTGTTGAAAAAAAGTCATTTAGCATATTGGCTTTTTCCTCATCCTCATCCACCTTTTCACCCAGATTATTTTAAAAGTGGCCAACACAATAATTTTTTAGTTTCTTACTATTTATGTAGTTAAAAAATATTTTGGGATTATTTTTACTTTCTTGCCAATGAGTCTCTCTGTCTCAATCTTTGCTACCTTGATTTGCTTTTTAGTAACATAGTTTTAAGATTGAAGGAAGACTTTAAGTCCATCTAGTTCAACCCATAACCTAACATGTTGATCCAGAGGAAGGCAAAAAAAAACCCATGTGGCAACACGAGCTGCACATTGGGGGAAAAAATTCCTTCCTGACTCCAGATATGGCAATCAGACTAGTTCCCTGGATCAACGCCCTATCAAAGAATCTAGTATATATAACTGGTAATATTATAGTTTTCAAGAAAGGCATCCAGGCCCTTCTTAAATGTTAGTAGTGAGTCACTCATTACAACATCATGTGGCAGAGAGTTCCATAGTCTCACTGCTCTTACAGTAAAGAATCCACATCTGTGATTTTGATGAAACCTTCTTTCCTCCGGACGTAGAGGATGCCCCCTTGTCCCTGTCTCAGGCCTAAGAGTAAAGCGATCATTAGAAAGTCTCTGTACTGTCCCCTCTCGGCACTCTGGGGTGTATCCCATCCTGGGCCTGGGGATTTGTCAATTTTAGTGATTTTTAGACGATTTGGTACTTCCTGCTGGGTTAAGCAGGTGACATTTAATGGAGAGTTTTTGTTATCACTGATCATATTGTCTGTCATGGGATTTTTTTGTGTAAATACTGTTGAAAAAAAGTCATTTAGCATATTGGCTTTTTCCTCATCCTCATCCACCATTTCACCCAGACTATTTTTAAAGGGGCCAACACAATCATTTTTTAGTTTCTTACTATTTCTGTAGTTAAAAAATATTTGGGGATTATTTTTACTTTCTCTGGCAATGAGTCTCTCTGTGTCAATCTTTGCTGCCTTGATTTGCTTTTTACCAATGTTATTTAATTTTCTGTATTTATTTAATGCCTCATCACTACCTACTTGCTTTAATTCCCTAAATGCTTTCTTTTTGTCACTTATTGCGCCCCTTACAGCCTTATTTAGCCATAGTGGTTTCCTCCTATTTCTAGCATGCTTATTCCCATAGGGTATATATTGTGCACAGGTCCTATTAAGGATACTATTAAACGTCTCCCATTTGCTTTGTGTACTTTTATGTCTCAGGACATAGTCCCATTTTATTGCACTAAGATCATCTCTCAACAGTTGGAAATTTGCCTTCCTGAAGTTTAGTGTCCTTGTAGCCCCTCTAGTACACATCTTATTAAAGGATACTTGAAAACTTATTATTTTATGATCACTATTACCAAAGTGATCTCCAACCCGTATATTTGATATGCGGTCCAGCCTGTTGGTTAATATTTGGTCCAGCAGTGCCCCTTTCTTGTTGGGTCCTGAACCAGTTGTCTCTCATAGTTGTCAAAAACCTATTACTTTTGCTAGAACTGCAGGTTTCTGATCCCCAATGTATTTCAGGGTAGTTGAAGTCCCCCATAATAATGACTTCTCCCTGAGTCAATGCTTCATCTATTTGCTTTATGAGGATATTCTCCTCCACTTCCATTATTGTTGGGGACTTATAACAAACCTCTATCAGTAATTTATATTTTTTTCCCCCTCCCCTTATCTCCACCCACAGAGACTCTACATTTTCATTAGATTCACTTATATTATCACGTAGGACGGGCTTTAAGGATGATTTTACGTATAAACATACACCTCCACCTCGCTTATTTGTACGGTCATTTCTGAACAGACTATAGCCCTGTAAATTAACAGCCCAGTCATGGCTCTCATCCAGCCATGTCTCCGATATCCCCACCATGTCATAATTATTTTCCAACATAATCAATTCTAATTCCTCCATTTTGTTGGTGAGGCTTCTGGCATTAGTGTACATGCACTTTATGCATCTCTCTTTACCTCTATTCCTTCCTACTATATTGACTGTTCTAACCCCACCCCCCATGCCACCCCCAATCTATTACTTGTTCCCAGGTCACTATTTACACTATCTTCCCCTCCTGTACAATGAATACCCTTTGACCGTCTCCTCTGTGTGCAGCATAGGTCCAGTTGAAACACAGTCCTACATTTCCTTTTGTCTACTACGATTAAGCAGCAAGATGGATTAGAAAACAAATGAAAAAAGAGTACATGGTGCAGTAGGTACGGGAAACTATTCAGACCCTTTTAAATTTTTTACTCTTTGTTTCATTGCAGCCATTCGGGAATTTCAAAAAAGTTAATTGTTTTCTCATTAATGTACATTCTGCACCCCATCTTGACTGAAAAAAGCAGAAATGTAGATATTTACACAAATTTATTACAAAATAAAAACAAATATCACACGATCGTAAGTATTCAGACCCTTTGCTCAGACACTCATATTTAAGCCACATGCTGTCCATATCCTTGTGATCTTCCTTGAGATGGTTCTTCTCCTTTATTTCATTCCAGCTTTGGTTAAAGGGAACCTGTCAGCTAGTTTATGCCTCCCCAGCTATCACTGTCTGTAGCTGCAGCTTTATAATACCAGTCTAATCATTCATGTCGGAGCTCATAGTGTAATGTGAAAGGAGAAAAAAAAGCATTTATACACTTACATTTCCTTATGTAATGAGGCAGTCAGTGTCCAGCTTGGAAGACGGAGACTGTTTGGCTGGTTAATAATTAACATTTCAGCCTTATGTTAGAGCATGTTGGGTGACCTGATGTGATGTCATAAACATGTGACTACAATAGGCGGAGCTAAATCTTCATAGCACATAATAGGTTTGCTTGCTTAGCTCCACCCACTATGGTCACATGATCTTTACATCACACAGGTCCTTTAGCCATGCAAGTTAAGAGTGAGTTAACTATTATCCTGCCAGACAGTCTCCCTCTTCCAAGGTGTAGAATGAAATGTAAGTGTATAAATGCTTTTTTTTTCACCTATAACATTACTCTATAAGCTCAGACAGGGATGATTAGAATAGCATTATAAAGCTACAGGTACAGATAGTGATAGCTGGAGGGGCATAAATGAGCTGACAGGTTCCCTTTAATTAAACTGATAAGACTTGACTTGGTAAGGCACATACAGTCATATGATAAAGTTTGGGCACCTCTCTTAATCTTACTAATTTTTTTTTGTTTAAAATTGGGTTTTTGCTACAGCTATTTCAGTGTGATTTATGTAATAACTGATGGACACAGTAATATTTCAGGATTGAAATGAGGTTTATTGTACTAACCGAAAATGTGAAATATGCATTATTTCAAAATTTGACAGGTGCAAAAGTATGGGCACCTCAACAGAAAAGTGACATTAATATTTAGTAGATTCACCTTTTGCAAAAATAACAACCTCTAGTCGCTTCCTGTAGCTGTTAATGAGTTCCTGGATCCTGGATGAAGGTATTTTTGACGATTCCTCTTTACAGAACAATTCCAGTTCAGTTAAGTTTGATGGTCGCCGAGCATGGACAGCCCACTTCAAAACATCCCACAGATGTTCAATGATATTCAGGTCTGGGGACTGGGATGGCCATTCCAGGACATTGTAATTGTTCCTCTGCATGAATGCCTGAGTAGATTTGGAGCAGTGTTTTGGATCATTGTCTTGCTGAAAGATCCATCCCCGACGTAACTTCAACTTTGACACTGATTCTTGAACATTATTCTCAAGAATCTGCTGATACTGAGTGGAATCAATGCGACTCTCAACTTCAACAAGATTCCCGGTGCTGTCATTGGCCACACAGCCCCAAAGCATGATGGACCCTCCCCCAAATTTACCAGTGGGTAGCAAGTGTTTTTCTTGGAATGCTGTGTTTTTGTGGCGCCATGCATAACGCCTTGTTGTATGACCAAACAACTCAATCTTTGTTTCATCAGTCCACAGGACCTTCTTCCAGAATGAAACTGGCTTGTCCAAATGTGCTTCTGCATACCTCAGGCGACTCTGTTTGTGGCGTGCATGCAGAAACGGCTTATTTCGCATCACTCTCCCATACAGCTTCTCCTTGTGCAGTGTGCATTGTATTGTTGACCGATGCACAGTGACACCTTTTGCAGCAAGATGATGCTGCAGGTCTTTGGAAGTGGTCTGTGGATTGTTCTTGACTGTTCTCACCATTCTTCTTCTCTGCCTTTCTGATATTTTTGTTGGCCTGCCACTTTGGCTTTTACAAGAACTGTCCCTGTGGTCTTCCATTTCCTTACTATGCTTCTCACAGTGGAAACTAAAAGGTTAAATCTCTGAGACAACTTTTTGTATCCTTCCCCTGAACAACTATGTTGAACAATCTTTTTTTTAAGATTATTTGAGAGCTGTTTTGAGGAGCCCATGATGCCACTCCTCAGAGAAGATGCAAATAGGAGAACAACTTGCAAGGGGACACCTGAAATAGCTTTTCTCATGATTGATACCCGGGCTATGAAGTACAAAGCCCAATGAGGTTATCAAACCAATTTAGTGCTTCAGTAAGTAGTAAAAAGTAGTTAGGAGTATTCAAATCATGAAAATCAGAAGGATGCCCATACTTTGGCACCTGTCAAATTTTGAAATAATGCATATTTCACATGTCCATCAGTTATTACATATATCACACTGAAATAGCTGTTACAAAAAAACTATTTTAAACAAAAAAAAATGAGTAAGATTAAGAGGGGTGCCCAAACGTTTTCATATGATTGTACCTGTCTGTATATGACCTCACAGCTCACAGTGCATGTCAAACCAAATGAGAATCATGAGGTCAAAGGATCTGTCTAAGGAGCTCAGAGACAGAATTGTGGCAAGGCACAGATCTGGCCTACGTTTCAAAAGAATGCCTGCAGTACTCAAAGTTCCTATGAGCACAGTGGCCTCCATAATCCTTAAATGGCAGATGTTTGGGACCATTAGAAGTCTTCCTAGACCTGGTCGTCCAGCCAAACTGAGCAATCGGGGGAGAGAAGAGCATTGGCGAGAGAGGTAAGGAAGAAACCCAAGAGCACTGTGGCTGAGCTCCAGAGATGCAGTAGGGAGATGGGAGAAAGTTCCACAAAGTCAACTATTACTGCAGCCGTCCATCAGTCGGGCCTTTATGGCAGATTGACCCGACAAAGCCTCTCCTCAGTGCAAGACATATGAAAGCCTGCATAGAATTTGCAAAACAACAAATGAAGGACTCCCAGCCTATGAGAAAAAAGATTCTCTGGCTGATGAACCTTTTGGTGATAATTCTAAGAGGTATGTTTGAAGAAAAACAGGCACTGCGCATCACCTGCCCAATACAATCCCAACAGTGAAACATGGTGGCAGAATCATCTATGGGGGTGTTTTTCATCTGCAGGGACAGGACGACTGATTGCAATTGAAGGAAACAATGAATGCGGCCAAGTACAGAGATATCCAGGATAAAAATCTCTTCCAGAGTGCTCTGGACCTCAGACTTGGCTGAAGGTTCACCTTCTAACTAGACAATGACCCTAAGCACACAGCTAACATAACAAAGGAGTGGCTTCAGAACAACTCTGTGACCATTCTTGACTGGCCCAGCTAGAGTCCTGACCTAAACCCAATTGAGCATCTTGGAGAGACCTGAAAATGGCCAGGTGGGAAAAAAGAAGACTTATGACTGTACTAGCTCAAAAGGGTGCTTCTACTCACTACTTAGTAAAGGGTCTGAATACTTATGACCATGTGATATTTCAGTTTTTCTTTTTAATAAATGTGTACAAATATCTACATTTCTGTTTTTTTTTTTTTTTAGTCAAGTCCCCCTAACTAGATTTCCCCTTTCCAGTCCATCCTTAATGCAGCAGCCAGGATAACCTATCTGGCCAATCGTTACTCAGATGTCTCTGCTCTGTGCCACAGTAGTCTATTTGAAACCCTTGCACACGGAAAAAAGAGGAAACGTATAGTCTTTCTTGTTGCATTTATTGAGACACAAAAAAGGAAAATATGTGTATCATATCAATTTATTTTATGTTTCGGCATAACAACATTCCTTCATCAGATTATTATCTGAAAATATGCAAACAAAATCATCAATAAATAAGAATAGTAACACATCTGTATGTCATTTTACAAAAATTGTTTGTCATCACAAATTAGTAACATAGTAACATAGTATTTAACCCCTTAGTGATGGAGCCAATTTCCACCTTAATGACCAGACCGTTTTTTGTAATTCTGACCAGTGTCCCTTTATGAGGTAATAACTCTGGAACGCTTCAACGGATCCTAGCGATTCTGAGATTGTTTTTTCGTGACATATTGGGCTTCATATTAGTGGTAAATTTAGGTCGATAATTTTTGCGTTTATTTGTAAAAATATAAAAAAATTGGCAAAAATTTGAAAATTTCACAATTTTCAAATTTTTATTTTTATTCTGTTAAACGGAGAGCTATGTGACACAAATAGTTAATAAATATCATTTCCCACATGTCTACTTTACATAAGCACACTTTTGGAAAAAAAAATTTTATTTGGTTAGGAAGTTATAAGGGTTCAAAGTTCATCAGCAATTGATCATTTTTCCAGCAAAATTTACAAAACCATTTTTTTAGTGACCACATCACATTTGAAGTCCCTTTGAGGGTGTACTTGACAGAAAACACCCAAAAGTGACACCATACCAAAAACTGCACCCCTCAAGGTACTCAAAACTACATTCAAGAAGGTTATTAACCCTTCAAGTGCTTCACAGCAACTAAAGCAAAATGGAAACAAAAAATGGACATTTTAATTTTTCCAACAAAAATGTTCTTTTAGCCTCAATTTTTTCATTTTCACATGGGCAAGAGGATAATATGCATCCTAAAATTTGTTGGGCAACTTCTCATGAGTACACCGATACCTCATATGTAGTCATAAACAACTGTTTGGGCGCACGGAGAGCTCAGAAGGGAGGGAGCGCAATTTGACTTTTGTAACTAATTTACCATTCAAAAAGTCAAATGACGCTCCTTCCCTTTTGAGCCCTGCCGTGCGCCCAAACAGTGGTTTATGACTACATATGAGGTATCGGTGTATTCAGGAGAAATTGCCCAACAAATTTTAGGATGCATTTTATCCTGTTGCTCCTGTGAAAATGAAAAAATTGAGGACAAAAGTACTTTTTCATTTTTACAGATCAATTTGTAAAGCACCAGAGGGTTCAAAGTGCTCACTATGCATCTAGATAAGTTCCTTGAGGGGTCTAGTTTCCAAAATGGGGTCACTTGTGGGTAAGCTCCAATGTTTAGGACACACAGGGGCTCTCCATATGCGACATGGTGTCCGCTAACAATTTGAATGGAAAATTAGCTCCAATAGTTAGTGGACACCATGTCGTGTATGGAGAGCCCCTGTGTGCCTAAACATTGGAGCTCCCCCACAAGTGACTCCATTTTGGAAACTAGACCCCCCTAGGAACATATCTAGATGCATAGTGAGCACTTTCAACCCCCAGGTGCTTCACAAATTTGTCTGTAAAAAGGAAAAAAAGATTTTTGTGAAAAAAAAGGACTTTTTCATTTTTAGGGATCAATTTGTGAGGCACCTGAGGTTTCAAAGTGCTCACTATGCATCTAAATAAGTTACTTGGCGTGTCTAGTTTCCAAAATGGGGTCACTTGTGGTGGAGCTCCAATGTTTAGGCACACAGGGGCTCGCCATACACGACATGGTATACACTTACTATTCCAATTGTTAGTGGACACCATGTCACGTATGGAGAGCCCCTGTGTGCCTAAACATTGAGGCTCCCCCACAAGTGACCCCATTTTGTAAACTAGACGCCCCAAGGAACGTATCTAGATGCATAGTGAGCACTTTGAGCCCCCAGGTGCTTCACAAACTGATCCATAAAAATGAAAAAGTACTTTTTTTTCACAAAAATCTTCTTTTTTTTTCTTTTTTACGGACTAATTTGTGAAGCACCTTGGGGTTAAAACTGCTCACTATGGATCTAGATATGTTCCATGGGGGGTCTAGTTTCCAAAATGGGGTCACTTGTGGGGGAGCTCCAATGTTATAGGCACACAGGGGCTCTCCATATGTGACATGGTGTCCGCTAACAATTTGAATGGAAAATTAGCTCCAATAGTTAGCGGACTCCATGTCGCATATGGAGAGCCCCTCTGTGCCTAAACATTGCAGCTCCCGCACAAGTGACCCCATTTTGGAAACTAGACGCCTCAAGGATTATATCTAGGGGTATATAGAATGGCTACTATCACAGAATTTGATAACGTCATATTGAACATTTTCTTTTTTTCACACAATTTCTCACTTTTAGAGCATGTGCACAAGATATGGAGACACGTGTCCTGGTCGTCTCCTCTCCTGCATTATTTTTTAGTATGTCTTTATTAATTTAAAAAAAAAAAACGACGTGGGGCTTCGCCATATTTTTGGTCCAGCCAGGTACAGCAGGCAGCTATGGGCTGCCACCAACCCCTTCTGCCTAGTTTTACCTGGCTGGAAACCAAAAATATAAGGAAGCCCTTTTTTTTAAATTCTTTCTTGAAATAATTTTTTTAAAAAAATGGCGTGGGCCAGCCAGGTACAACTAGGCAGCTGGGGGCTGGAATCCTCAGCGTAGGGAGGCCCTAGCTTTCTGGTCCCCCCCTGCTGCGAATTGCAGCCCACAGCCGACCGCAGAAAATGGCGCATTCATAGAAGCGCCATTTTCTGGCGCTGTATCCAGCTCTTCCAGCTGACGTGTAGCGGTGGCAGACTGGGTAATAAGGGGTTAATGCCAGCTTTTTGGCAGCTGGCACTAAGCCCGAGATTCATAACGTCTGGCCAATATTAGACCGGACCATTAGGAATCTCTAGTAAATTGTAAAGAAGACACAACGCAGAGAAAAATATTTTCTATTGGGAAAAAAAACACAAACACATCTTTAGACCCCATCTTTATTACTGTGACGTCCGACGTAGTCCAAAGGGAAGGTCCGACGTAGTCCAGTGGGAGGTCCCGTGACGACTCTCATTCAGCATGATCTGCAGTTAACCCTGTGTGGTCACTCAGGGGTTAACTGCAGATCATCATCCCTGTGTGGTCAATCAGGGGTTAGCTCATCTGCAGTTAACCCCTGAATGACCACACAGGGATGATGATCTTCAGTTAACCCCTGAGTGACCACACAGGGGTTAACTGAAGATCATCATCCCTGTGTGGTCATTCAGAGGTTAACTGCAGATCAGTTAACCCCTGAATGACCACACAGGGATGATGATCTGCAGTTATCCCCTGTGTGGTCACTCAGGGGTTAACTGCAGATCATCATCCCTGTGTGGTCATTCTGGGGTTAACTGATCTGCAGTTAACCCCTGGATGACCACACAGGGATGAGGATCTTCAGTTAACTCGTGTGGTCACTCAGGGGTTAACTGCAGATTACCCCTGTGTTGTCACCCAGGAGTTAACTGCAGATCAGTTAACCCCTGAGTGACCACACAGGGATGATGATCTGCAGTTAACCCCTGTGTGGTCACTCAGGGGTTAACTGATCTGCAGTTAACCCCTGTGTTACAATACAGGGGTGATCGGCAGACAGTTAACCCCTGAGTGACCGCACAAGGGTTAACTGCAGATCTTCATCCCTGTGTGGTCATTCAGGGGTTAACTCATCTGCAGTTAACCCCTGTGTTACAATACAGGTGTGATCTGCAGACAGTTAACCCCTGAGTGACCACACAGGGGTTAAGTGCTGATCATTATCCCTGTGTGGTCATTCAGGGGTTAACTCTGCCTCTGTCCCGGAGAAGAAGCAGACTCAGGATGGGCGGGACTGAAGGCAGGTGAATATGAGAAGCAGGTGGGCAGGTGGGGTGCCCAGAGGAGTGAGGACAGGGGAGGTTCCCAGAGGGGTGAGGACAGGAGGGGTGCCCAGAGGGGTGAGGACAGGGGGGTTTTGGGAAAATTCCATCCGATCTGACGTTTGATCAGATCGGATGGAGATAATGAAGGAAGTGCAGGGAGCATGGAGCAGGGAGGAGGGGGGCAGGGAGTAACTGTGGAGGGGATCACGTAGGAGAGGTAGGGAAGAATGACATTGGGGGCCACTGAGGGGACCCCCATGGATGGCATCTCCATGTGATCTGACCCGTCAGATTTCATGGAGATGCAGCGGAGGCGGCGGGTTTTACCGCCGGACGCCGCCATTTTGGATGTTGCAGGGAGGGATGGGGGTGGGGGGTGATCCTCTGTACTGGAGGTCTTGGTGGGCTAAGGGGTTAATACTTTCACTTTGATCCGACATGTGTTTTCATGTCGGATCAAAGTGGAAGTACTTTTTACTGGCACTTTCACTGTTTGTAATGTGGTGATTGGTAAACGGTGCTTACCCTTCATCACATTACTGGTGCCGGTAAAACGCCAGCTGATTCCTAATCTCTAGGGTCTCAGCTACAATCGGTACGCTGATACCCTAGAGATTTTAGCTACAGGGGCGGCGCTACAGGGCTTATTTCTGCCTGACGTCTACAGACGTTGGCTAGGCATAAGTACCCTTTTTTTTCCGACGTCTGTAGACGTAAGGCCGTCGTTATCAGGTTAAGGTTAAAGGAAGACCTTAAGTCCATCCACTTCAACCCATAGCCCAACATGTTGATTCAGAGGAAAGCAAAAAAAAAACATGTGGCAACACTAAGCTCCACATTGGGGAAAAAAATTCCTTCCTGACTCCACATACGGCAATCAGACTAGTTCCCTGGACTAACGCCCTATCAAAGAATCTAGTATATATAACCAGTAATATTATATGTTTCAAGAAAGGCAACCAGGCCACAATTTTAGTACTGAGTCACTCATTACAACATCATCTAGCAGAGAGTTCCATAGTCTCACTGCTCTTACAGTAAAGAATCCAATCCAAATAATTATGATTAAACCTTCTTTCTTCCAGACGTAGAGGATGCCCCCTTGTCCCCGTCTCAGGCCTAAGAGTAAAAAGATCATTAAAAAGGTCTCTGTACTGTCCCCTCATATATTTATACATTATTATAAGATCACCCGTAAGCATTTGTTAATAACCTGTCTTGGTATTGCATACCTCTCAGTTCTCTAATAACCTTGGTTGCTCTTCTCTGCACCCGTTCTAGTTCAGCTATGTCTTTCTTATACACCGGAGACCAGAATTATACACAGTATTCTAAGTGTGGTCGCACTAGTGACCTAATTAGTGGTAAAATTATGTTCTCCTCATGAGCATCTATGCCTCTTTTAATGCATCCCATTATTTTATCTGCCTTTGCAGTATCTAATGTGAGCTTATCATATACCCATACACCCAGGTCTTTTTCAGTGGTAGTTTTGCCCAGTGTTTTCCAATTAAAAACATAATTATACATTTAATTTCCTCTGCCCAAGTGCATGACCTTAAATCCCCATTAAAGCTCATTTGCTATTTATCAGCCCAAGCTTCTAGTTTACATAAATCCTTCTGTAATATAAAATTGTCCTCCTCTGTATTGATAACCCTGCAGAGTTTAGTGTCATCTGCAAATATTGAAATTCTACTCTGTATGCCCCCTACAAGGTTATTAATAAATATGTTAAAAAGAAGCAGGCCCAATACTGACCCCTCTGGTACCTCACTGTTAACTGTGACCCATTCTGAGTGTGTTCCATTAATACCCACCCTTTGTTTCCTACCACAGAGCCAGTTCTTAACCCACTTACACATATTTTCCCCTATCCCCATTGCTCTCATTTTATGCATCAACCTTTTGTGTGGCACCATATCAAAAGCTTTTGAAAAGTCCATATACACCACGTCCACTGCATTTGTCCAGTCCAGAACTTACTTCTTCATAGAAGCTTATCAGATTAGTTTGACAGGAATGGTCCCTCGTAAACCCATGTTGATATTGGGTCATGAGGTTATTTTTCTTCAGATACTCCAGTATAGCATCTCTTAGAAAACCCTCTAGGATTTTACCCCAGTAGAGGTTAAGCTTACTGGCCTATAATTTCCAAGTTCAGTTTTTGTCCCCTTTTTGAATATTGGCACCACATTTGCTATACGCCAGTCCTGTGGTACAGAACCTGTTATTATGGAATCTTTAAAGATTAAAAATAATGGTTTATCTATGATTTTACTTACCGTATATACTCGTGTATTATCCGACCCGTGTATAAGCCGACCCCCCTACTTTTGCCCCCAAAACCTGGGAAAACCTATTGACTCGTGTATAAGCCGAGGGTGGACCCCAGCACAGGTATACAGCCCCCAGCAGTGTGGTATATAGGCCCCCCCAGTGGTAGTATACAGCAGCCTCCCCAGTGGTATGCAGGCCCCAGCAGTATATACAGCAGTCCCAGTGGTATACAGCAGCCCTTAGGTAGTACACAGCAGCCCCAGAGGTATATACAGCAGCCCCAGGGGTATACACAGCAGCCCCAGGGGTATACACAGCAGCCCCAGGGGTATACACAGCAGCCCCAGGGGTGTACACAGCAGCCCCAGGGGTGTACACAGCAGCCCCAGGGGTGTACACAGCAGCCCCAGGGGTGTATACAGCAGCCCCAGGGGTATACACAGCAGCCCCAGGGGTATACACAGCAGCCCCAGGGGTATACACAGCAGCCCCAGGGGTATACACAGCAGTCCCAGGGGTATACACAGCAGCCCCAGAGGTATACACAGCAGCCCCAGGGGTATACACAGCAGCCCCAGGGGTATACACAGCAGCCCCAGGGGTACACAGCAGCCCCAGGGGTACACAGCAGCCCCAGGGGTACACAGCAGCCCCAGGGGTTGTATACAGCATCCCCAGGGGTAGTATACAGCAGCCCTTAGGTAGTATACAGCAGCCCCAGAGGTATATACAGCCCCAGTGGTATACAGCAGCCCCAGAGGTATATACAGCCCCAGTGGTATACAGCAGCCTTCCCAGTGGTATATACAGACCCCAGCATTATTACAGCAGCCGCCCCAGAGGCATACACAGCAGCCCCAGGGGTATACACAGCAGCCCCAGGGGTAGTACACAGCAGCCCCAGGGGTAGTACACAGCAGGCCCAGGGGTAGTACACAGCAGCCCCAGGGGTAGTACACAGCAGCCCCAGGGGTAGTACACAGCAGCCCCAGGGGTATATACAGCAGCCCCAGGGGTAGTACACAGCAGCCCCAGGGTAGTACACAGCAGCCCCAGGGGTAGTACACTGTCCCCCCTCACTGTTTGGCGCCCCCACCTCAGGATGCCCCCCCCCCGCATGCAGCGCTGCGCTCATACATTACCAGCCTATCAGCTGTCATCCTCCGGTGGCGGATCGCAGCTCCCGGCTCCGGCTTCCATCTTCATCTGTGTCTTCCTGCTTTGTGGTCGGGGCTCATCGCGATGACGTCATCGTGACGCCGGCCGGTCATGTGACATGCAGGAAGACACAGATGAAGATGGAAGCCGGAGCCGGGAGCAGCGATCCGCCACTGGAGGATGACAGCTGATAGGCTGGTAATGTATGAGCGCAGCGCTGCATGAGGGGGGGGCATCCTGAGGTGGGGGCGCCAAACAGTGAGGGGGTCCCGTATATACTCGTGTATAAGCCGAGGGGAGACTTTTCAGCCCAATTTTTGGGCTGAAAAACTCGGCTTATACGCGAGTATATACGGTAATTCCTGCAGTACTATGGGGTGTATCTGATCCGGACCTGGGGATTTGTCAACTTTAGTGATTTTTAGATGGAGCCATACTTCCTGTTCTGTTACATTTAATGGAGAGTTTTTGTTATCACTGATCATGTTGTCTGTCATGGGATGTTCTTGTGTAAATACTGTTGCAAAAAAGTCATTTAGCATATTGACTTTTTTCTCATCCCCATCCACCATTTCACCCAGACTATTTTTAAGGGGGCCAACTCAATCATTTTTTAGTTTCATACTATTTAAAGAATATTTTGGGATTTTTTTTACTTTCTCTGGCAATCAGTCTCTCTGTCTCAATCTTTGTTTCCTTGATTTGCTTTTTACAGATGTCATTTAATTTTCTGTATTTATTTAATGCCTCATCACTACCTACTTGCTTTAATTCCCTAAATGCTTTCTTTTTGTCACTTATTGCGCCCCTTACAGCCTTATTTAGCCATAGTGGTTTCCTCCTATTTCTAGCATGTTTATTCCCATAGGGTATATATTGTGCACAGGTCCTATTCAGGATGCTAATAAACGTATCCCATTTGCTTTGTGTACTCTTATGTCTCAGGACGTCGTCACAGTTTATAGCACTAAGATCATCTCTCATCTGTTGGAAATTTGCCTTCCTGACGTTTAGTGTCCTTGTAGCTCCTCTACTTACACATCTTATTAAGACAAAAAGGGGGAGGGGGTGGGTTTTACTCTACACATCTTATTAAAGGATACTTGAAAACTTATTATTTTGTGATCACTATTACCCAAGTGACCTCCAACCCATATATTTGATATGTGGTCCAGCCTGTTGGTTAATATTAGGTGCAGCAGTGCCCCCCTTCTTGTTGGGTCCTGAACCAGTTGTGAAAGGTAATTGTCACTCATAATTATCAAAAACCTATTACCTTTGCAAGAACTGCAGGTTTCTGTTCCCCAATGTATTTCAGGGTAGTTAAAGTCGCCCCATAATAATGACTTCTCCCTGAGTCGCTGCTTCATCTATTTGCTTTATGAGGATATTCTCCTCCATTATTGTTGGAGACTTATAACAAACCCCTATCAGTAATTTATTATTTTTTCCCCCTCCACTTATCTCCACCCACATGGACTCTACATTTTCATTAGATTAACATATATTATCACAAAGGATGGGTTTTGAGGATGATTTTACATATAAACATACACCTCCCCTCGCTTATTTGTACGGTCATTTCTGAACAAACTATAGCCCTGTAAATTAACAGCCCAGTCATGGCTCTCGTCAATGAACACCCTCCCCCCAATCCCTAGTTTAAACACTCCTCCAACCTTCTAGCCATTTTCTCCCCCAGCACAGCTGCACCCTCCACCTTGAGGTGCAGCCTGTCCCTAGCATAGAACTTGTAGCCAACAGAGAAGTCGGCCCAGTTCTCCAGGAACCCAAACCCCTTCTTCCTACATGAATTCCTGAGCCACTTATTTATCTCCCTAATCTCCCTTTGCCTCTCTGGTGTGGCACATGGTACAGGCAGCATTTCAGAGAATACTGCCTTGGAGGTCCTTGCCTTAAGCTTGCAGCCTAATTTCCTGAAATCATCTTTCAGGACCTTCCACCTACCTCTAACTTTGTCATGTGTGCCAATGTGCACCATGACCGCGGGGTCCTCACCAGCATCCCCCCAGTAATCTGTCAACCAGATCAGCGATGTGCCGGACTCGAGTGCCAGGTAGGCAGCACACTGTTCGACGATCCCTGTCTTTGTGACAGATTGCCCTATCTTTTCCCCTAATAATTGAGTCCCCCACTACCAGCACCTGTGTGGCCTGCCCTGCCCTCCTGAATTCCCCCTTACTGGAGCAGACACTCCTCTGGCCAGAGGTCATGCCTTGCTGCAGTAGTGCTATCCCTGTACTGACACCCCCCTCATCTGCCAACTTAGCAAATTTATTGGGGTGTGCCAGATCAGGGCTAGCCTCCCTGGCACTCTTCCCTCTACCCCGCCTTCTAACTGTCACCCAGCTAGCTGCCTCACAGTCCTGCAGCTCCATGCTACCATCCTCCCCCACATCTATCCAATTGAGCAGCTGTTCAGTGAGCAGCAGACTCCTTTCCATTTTGTCTATGGATCTCAGTGTCGCCAGCTGTTGATTTAGATACAGTATCTGGGCTTCCAAATGCACAACGTGCTCACATCTCACACAGCAGTATGTACTCTTGACCAGCTGTTCAAGGATTGCATACATGTGGCAAGATGTACACTGGATGGCATTGTCAATTTTAGAGCTCATTTCCTAATGGGGATTGTACTAAACAGAGATGATAAGTAAAAAGAAATGTAAAGTATTAATAAAATACAACCAGCAAATCAGTAAGTCCTCCCTTCCAAACTCCCTGAATCCAAAGTCACTGAATCACAAGTCACACACTTACTTCCGTCCGCACTTATGCTCTGGTCACACTAACCTCATGTCACACTCGCTAAGGGAGAAGATTTAAAGAGTTGTTTTATTTTTTCCCCTTCAGAAGAAATCCAACCTACAGCTCAGTGAACTTCCAAAAATATGCAAACAAAATCATCAATAAATAAGAATAACACATCTGTATGTCAGTTTACAAAAATTGTTTGTCGTCACAGTTGGTGCTTTACAACATTACAAATTGATATAGCTTTAAGTAAAACAATCATAGATGACACAAAGCCTGGTCATGGTGGTTGGCCACTTAATGCAGAAATAAAGAAATGAAGAAAATATACCTTTCTTTTTTGTTCCAAATATCTGTGACACAGCAACCTGGTATATATTAACAAGTGGAACATGTGTCTGTATTAAACTATAAGTGACCATTAGGAATAGATAATCTTTCCATAGAACCAGAGATATAGAGAAAATTTAAAGAAAATACAAAAGAATATCCGGAAGAAGTATAGAAATACGAAAAAAATATAATAAGATTTGAAGTATTAATTGCCACTAGTATCATGTGATGCGTTATCGCTATATATGATTAAATTAACATACATGATGAGGATACATGACCATAGAAGAAATGAAAATTAAATGAACTATCTGATCAAAGGATGACAGTACCATGGTAACACCCCATGTCTGTTTCTCAAGTAACTATGATAAAAAAGCAATATAATGGACATTACCTCAATAAATCAATTAAAAATATCGCAATACCCCAAAGAAGGTAAACGCCTGGTTTAGACCTCAAAAAATCTGTATAATCGAAACAAACTAAGTTAAAGATATATATGTTTAAAGACAAAACAAGGTAATTATGACCCTAAAAGTGCATACATATATGTTCACATATGGTCAAGGGGAGTACATTTTCACACCCAATGACTGGCAAAATATACCACATAAGAGATTTTTTTTACATACAATACATCAATTGTAGTATATCTGATTAAGTGTCCGTGGGGTCTCGGATATGTTGGGGAAACCACCCAACATATCCAAAACAGGATCAGTAAGCATAAATCGACAATACGGTGCAAAAGCAAAGAAATTAGTCAAGAAATAAGTTTAGGGTGTCACCATAGTGTGATCACCAGTCACACGTAAAAAGCATGAATTATGAAAGAGAGGAAGTAACGTGTATTTTTTGACTGAGATCAAGCACAAATCAATTTTAGGTTGAAAATTGATAAAGTTTATTTAGATAAAGTGCACAAAAAGGACACAACTTTAAAAACATTTAACCATTTTTCCATGTCTTCCAATAGGTTCCATCCAGTCCAGTAATCATTGTATATATTCTATTGTGGGTCTCTAAGGGTTGATCTATATTTCTCTCTCGTTCCCATATTTAGTATTCCTTCCTCCCCTGCTATGCACCATCTATCACTATCCCGTGGCTTTGCAAATTGCAGCCTCTAGCCTACGAAAACCTGATGTTTTCGCTGTTCTGACATGCGGAGTACATCGCCTCTGACCGGCCGCTCTTGCGCATGCACTCCAGCACTTGAGAATGGATGTTGATTCCTCACCATGCGCGTCATCACTGACGCCCGCCCACCACTTCCGGACGCCAGACCACGGCGTCGGATGCGGTATAGTCTTCATGCATTACATAAGGACACAGCGGTTGGCATGGTCCTGCGCTCCTCTGCCCCTGACGAAGACACCTTGAGGACGGCGACAAACGTTCGGTTACAGGGCCCCTCTGTCTCCCATGGCATTTTCACCTCAAGTACTGCAGGTCCCAGGGTCCTTAACTCTTGCCTGCCTTTTATTTACAGGTCATATAACTGGTTTTATTTCCATTTTTTGCAGATGTTCTATCTCCTGGATTTAATATAATCATGCCATGGCTATGTAAGTGTCTGCACTTTGGTTTGCCTGGCTTCCCATGATCTTATACTGAGGGTAGCAGTTAACATAGCAGATAATTCAGCCATATAGTGTGTAGGCTATCTTTAGCTGCACAGGTGGCTTTTGATCTTTTGTCCATTACAGGACTCTTGCTCATTCTCTGCTGCCCTGTTTAAAGGTTTCCTTGAATAATATCATTCGCATGTTTTCTTTATTAAGACTGACAGCGACCTTGTTAGAAGCTTTTTCATAGTGGATTCAACTTTTTGCTAATGTGGCCTTGTTTCTAACCATATTAGTCTGGGTTCACATTGGCATTCCCCTCTGCAGAGGGGAATCGCCATGTGTGCGCTGCGGCCGCCAGCTCCTATCTTTATAATGGGAGCGCACGGTGCTGCGCTTGACTGCGCATGACCGTGCGCACCCATTCACTTCCATATGTGATCTGTGCGCAGGCGGATGTTTCCCTGATGTTTTGGGGTTGCTTTGCTGCCTCTGGCACTGGACTGCTTGACCATGTACATGACATTATGAAGTCTGAAGACTACCAACAAATTTTGCAGCATAATGTAGGGCCCAGTGTGAGAAAGCTGGGTCTCCCTCAGAGGTCATGGGTCTTCCAGCAGGACAATGACCCAAAACACACTTCAAAAAGCACTAGAAAATGGTTTGAGAGAAAGCAATGGAGACTTCTAAGGTGGCCAGCAATGAGTCCAGACCTGAATCCCATAGAACACCTGTGGAGAGATCTAAAAATGGCAGTTTGGAGAAGGCACCCTTCAAATATCAGGGACCTGGATCAGTTTGCTAAAGAAGAATGGTCTAAAATTCCAGCAGAGCATTGTAAGAAACTCATTGATGGTTACCGGAAGCGGTTGATCGCAGTTATTTTGGCTAAAGGTTGTGCAACCAAGTATTAGGCTGAGGGTGCCAATACTTTTGTCTGGCCCATTTTTGGAGTTTTGTGTGAAATGATCAATGTTTTGCTTTTTGCTTCATTCTCTTTTGTGTTTTTCATTGAAAACAAATTAAATGAAGATAATACCAAAGAATTTGTGATTGCAATCATTTTCAGGAAAAAACTGAGTATTATCTGACAGAATAGCAGGGGTGTCAATAATTGTGGCCACAACTGTATGTAGTCCCACTTCATTAAATAACCTGCAAAGTCTAGATAGGCAAAAAGCGTGGACTTGCATGACCTGTAGAAAGTGTCTGCTTTCTATATGGAATTTGTCCATGATCTCTTGTGGGCTCAGCCATCGTTTAACCTCCGTATGCATCATATGCCCTGCTTTCCTCATGTTATCACCTGCTTATCCTATCACTTTTTTGATTTCCATTCCATGGGGAAATTCTGGGTGACCAAATATTGGCATATGTTAGAGATCTGGAAGGGAAGGCAAAATGCCTTCCTTACTATCTTCCAGCATACGATGGCATCCTGAAGCAGTAGGGATGATTTTACATTTTGCGGATGTTTGGCCGGTTTTGTATGTAAGAGAACATTTGATTCCCACGGCGCCGCTGTCTTTCCAATTGGATATTAGAGTAGTAGTTAGTCTTCTGTAGCCAATCTATCACATGTCTATAAAGACTTGCTATGTCGTAGGCTCTGACATTTGGAAAATTGATCCCACCGTCACTTCTACTTAGCATCAGTTTTCCCAATGTGATTCTGGGCCTTTTACCTGCCCATATAAAATGGGTGAAAGCTCTATTAATTGTGTTTATATCTAGATGCTTGAGTATCAGGGGTAATGTGTGTAATGGGTATAGGAGTCTGGCAAAGCTGATCATTTTAATTAAATGGCATCTTCCCAGAAAACATAGTGGCAGATTCTACCATCTCTGAAGTTCTCTCAATATTTTTTCGATCAGAGGTGTATAATTTAGTGAATATAGTTGTGCCGGAAGCCTGCCTATCTTAATTCCCAGATATGTGATATGTGTCTTTGCAATATGTAGTTCTAGGCCTAGTTTCCTCCATTGTTCCACAGGCGTTTTTTTCCCCTAATTCCAAGAGTTCGCTCTTGGCGATATTGACCTTATAGCCCGAGTATTCCCCATATTTCTGGATAAACTGAAAGATATTTCCTAATTGTTTCAGTGGCTGGGACAAGAACAAGACAACATTATCTGCAAATAATGTTATTTTAGTGTTGCTAGTGCCCACCCTGATTCCCTCATATACATCCGACTCTTCCATATACCAAGCAAAGGGCTCCAGCGCCAAGTTGAACAGCAATGGAGACATCAGGCATCCTTGCCTGGTCCCCTTATATAGGTGTAATGGCTCAGAGAGGAATGTGTATTCTAGCTGTTGAGTCTCTATACATGCCCCTCCAAGTATATTGTAAAGTTGCCCATTATGTTGAATGAGTCCAGAGTCGCCCCTAGCCAGACCCAGCTAACATTATCAAAAGCTTTCTCTGCATCTAGAGCCATCAAAGCCGGTCTCTCTCCCAACTGGCTGCGGCGACCCACCCCGTCCAACACAGTTAGAATCTTTCGTGTGTTTTTCACTGCCGCCCTGCCCTTAATGAATCTACTTGTACAGGGTTCACCAGTTGGGGTAATACTGCTGCCAATCTGTCAGCCATTATTTTTGACATAATCTTCTGGTCTACATCAATAAGGCAGAAGGGTCTATAAGAGCAGACCTCCAGGGGTCCTTGCCTAGTTTGGGTATGACTTTGACATATATTTCTTTAGATCTTTCTGCTATGGCCCCCATTAAGAGGATGGTGTTGTAATAATTTGTTTGCAGTGGGGAGATATGTTCCCTGAGGGCCTTATAAAACTCCCCGCTAAATCCATCTGGGCCTGGTGCTTTCCCGTTTTGGAGAGGACTTATGGTTTGTCTCACATCTCCTTCTGTTATTTCTGCATTAATTGCATCTTGTTCTTGTGTTAGTTTTGGAAGAGTGATTTGTTGGAGGAATTTTTTACCTTCTGAGAAAATAGTATATGAGGGTTTATATAATTCTTTGTAAAAGTTTTGTATTATGTCATTGATTCCTAGGATCGCAGGTTAATTCTCACCAAGGAGACTAAGGACAACATCTGCAAGGAGTTTGTATGTTCTCCCCGTATTTGCGTGGGTTTCCTCCGGGCACTCCGGTTTCCTCCCACATTGTAAAGACATACTGATAGGATGTTTAGATTGTGAGCTTCAAGAGAGACAGCATTACTCATGTATGTAAAGTGCTATGGAATTAATAGCGATATATAAATGAATAAATAATAATAATTATTATTATTATTATATATAGTTCCCTGGCCGTCTCGTAGTCTATCAATTGGATTTGCCTGCAGACGCCCTTTTGCCAGTCTTACCAGCAATTTCCCCGCTTTGTTTCCATATCTCAGCAATTCAACCTTCTGTCTAGAGTGGTACATCTGCTCCCTCCTATCAATCCAAGTTTCAAACCCTTGCTTGGCCAGCTTCCATTTTTTCCTGTTTTCAGTTGTGGGGCTCTGCAGGAACTCTGTATATATATTTCTAAGTTTAGCATTACAATCTGAGTATTTTTCTGCTACTCTTTTCTTGAGTGAGGCCACAAACATCATAATTTTGCCTCTTGGCACCGCTTTTGCCGTATTCCAGTACAACGCGTGTTGGTTTGCATGTTCCTTGTTGTCCCGTTCAAATTTCTCCCACCAGCCCCGTAATTTGTCATTAAATCCCTCATGTTTTGTAAGAACAGATGGAAATTTCCACATGTAATGTGTTAATTTTATCTGGTTATTCACCAGTTCTATACCCACCGGAGCATGGTCAGATATGACCGGGTCGTAGATCTCCACTGACTTTATTCTATTTAACAGTCTCTTCGAGGTCAGCAGATACTCTATCCTTGACCAGGATTGGTGGGCATAGGACAAGTGGGTAAACTCTCTATCCTCTGGATGTAACCAGCGCCAAACATCCCTCAATCCAGTTTGTTCAAGGAAGGAGGGGAGAAATGTCTCTCTTTTTGGAGGAGTCAGGCTCTGGCTCTTTCTGTTCTCCTCCCCATTGTGAACTGTGTTCAAGTCTCCCCCAGTAATTATCAGAGGTTAGTTGTCCAGGACAATCTTCCTCTCCAGGTCATCAATGAAGACCCTGCTTGAACCATTAGGTCCATATACATTGTAGATTGAATAGAATTCTCCTCCATGCTCTATGGTGACCCAAACCCATCTCCCCTGATCAACACACTCCTGGGACAGCAGATTAAATACAAAATTACGGTAGAACAGTATCACTACCCCTCCGTGTCTACCTTGAGCTGACAAGCCCACTACTTTCCCCACCCACAATTTGCTAAGCCTAAAAAAAATCCTCTTCCTTTAGATGGGTTTCTTGAAGCAATACAATATTGGGTGAGTACCTTTTCAGATGTCTCAGTATTACTAGTAGTACTCTTTTATTCAGGGATCTTAGACCTTTGAAATTCCAAGAGATGACCTTCATAGTCCCTGTCATTATAGCCTATTACCTCTTGCTTTGTTTTCCTTATGGGGGTTTTAGTAATTAAAAGAAGATCTTCAGGTGGTTAGAAAAGGGTAGAAAAGAAAGAAAAAAGATTTATGTTATGAAAGGGGATAGAGACTTAAACCTTAAAACTAATAAACAGTGAGCTCTCAATACGCTGTAGTTTATTTCTAGCTTCTTACACCACTAATAGCGTTGTGGACTTTGCTTCTTTTTTTCTGTGGAAGTAAGGGCTACCAAAAAGAAAAAAAAAAAGAAAAACCTGTGGGAAGAAGCATATCCCACACCACACATTATAAATAATTGTCAAAATGTCATCTGCATCTTCTCTCCCGCCCTGATCCATACCTTCGCATTACTCTTTGCCCTCCACCCCCTCTAGAACCCGTTCCCCTTCCCCAAATAAGGGGCAGATGGGCATTTCCCATCAAAGCCCATCTTCATTAAGGCGCAACATATATCAATTGGCAGTATTTAACATGTTACCAACAGCATCCAGTCACCTTGGGGAGACACTGTCCTGTTTGTAGAAGAAGTGTCTGGGGGGGACCCATCAAGAAAAAGATGTAAATGATGCAGTCCATTTCAATGGAGCTTCATCTACACCGGCCAGATGCCCTCTGAGACTTTGGTGTTGAGGGAAAGCTGTCTTCCTCAGGCCCTCTTCTTCGTTCATTGCTTTTTGTGTTGCGCAGTATTTTTTCCTTGACTTTTTCTGTATCACTTGGCGATTTGTAGATGAGGTTATTGTGATGAAATGGTCCCCTTTAATATATAATGTAGGAGGATTTCTTATTTATCCCGACAATATTGTATTTTAGTTTGCAAACTTGTAATATGCCACTCATGGGTTACACAAGATTTCTAGGAGTCTGCTAGTATTTAAAGTGGGTAATGTAATTATCTACCTTGTGATAAGCAACTCATTGTAAATACAAGGCTTGTAGATGTTCAGTAATGTGGACTTGTGTAATGCAATTAGCTCTCCTCTGTAAAGTCAGAGAAACTTAATCCTGTTAGAATACCATTGTATTATGATGTGGATTGTTGACTCTATGTAAATGCTCCATTGTTTAATGTCATGGATTGCAGACTAAATATATCCTGCTAGGTGCTATGTCAATCAGAATGTGGCTCTCCCTTGACAGGACTGCAATACTAGTAGAAATGTTTTAGGCTTCAGATCCAGCCATTGAAAAGACAGTCTTATTCCACCAATCATTAAGTCCCCAATATCCTGCAATGAGGGCTGAGGGTATATAAGGAGGACTGTTCATTTTCGCCAGCAGATTGGATACAGGCAGCTAATCCAGCATCTTCGGATCCGATTGCCTGGCCATAACCCCAGGCATTTTCGGTGCCGACTGAGGGGATCAGAACCTGGATTAATAAACCACAAGGGCTTCATCATCGAATTATCGGATTCGGCTGTGATGACAAAGACTGCATAAGGAAGCAACCCAGGTTGGGACGATCCAGTTACCTGGCTACAGACTTTACTGTGCAATATTCTAATCCCTGGTGAGCCAGCGGAAGGGTGAGACTCTGTTGCCTGTTACATTGTTGTGTTTTGCTGGTTATGTGTTATATGCTGTTAACTGTTTGGGGATCCAATAAAGCCTTAATATTGTGATTCCCTCACCCTGTGTTGTCCGAGTAGTGTTCCGCCGACGGTTAAGGATCTCGGGCGTTCAATTTGGGGATGAGCCCTGGTCCAGGCTGTCTTTCTGAAGGTGGCTGGGCCAGTGGACGAGAGCACCCACTGACCCTTGTGTCTCCACAGTTATCACCGTCATTTTTGAACATCCTCAGTGTCGCAGGGTATTGTAGTGCAAAACATTTCTTTGCTTGATAGAGTGCTGCAAATATTTTTCTAAAGGCTCTCCTGCGTTTTGCCACCTCTTCAGAATAGTCTTCAAATAATAGGACTTGCATTTCTCTCAAAGTCACTGACTGAGAAGATCTTCTGTATGCTCTCATTATGTCAAACTTGTCATTATAGTCGAGTAATTTCATGATCACTTGACGTGGTCTGGATGTCCGGTCATCAGATCTATGTTTGTGAGATCGTAGATCTGGCCCAACTCTGTGAACTCTTTAACTCTACAACCCTGATTAATTCCCAGGGCCATTGGTAGGTCTCTTTCACAAAGTCTTTGTAGTTGATCTGCAGGGACTGACTTGAGGAGCCCCAATAGCCTTAGGTTGTTGCACCTTGACCTGTTTTCCAGGTCCTCGACCTTCTCAGACCGGTGATTTGTTTCTGCAGTTGTCTCTTTCAGCTGCAAGGAGAGCTGTATGTTAGCACCCTCCAGTTGCGAGACCCTCTGCTCCAGATCCACTATCCGTTCTTTATGTTTGCTCACTTTGTCTTGGAGATGTTGGAGGGCCTTCTTGATAGATTTTTCTTTTGGATGTCTGGCATGATGCTACTTGCCACGTCAGCCGCCAGTTTGTTAAAGTCTATTGATATCAATCTTGAAGGGTTTTTCCTGCTGCACTTATTTAGGTCTTCAAGGTTCTCCTCACTTAGGGTTTTTTGAGTGTCCTCTCCCGCAGGGCTCTTGTCCCCACTGCTTGTTTGCCAGGGGCCTTCCGGCTTTTGTGAGCTGCGTAACACATAGCTATCCATTTGCTGAAGTGATGACGTAAATGGAGTCAGCATTTTGTCCCTCTGCCATTACCATTTGGCATTTCTCCTGAGATTATCAGTTCTTATGTTTCTTGGCAGCTATGGAAATATGGCATGCTGCATTACGCAGTATGCACTTCTAGTTATTTTTTTTTTTGTGTGCTTATCTTTTTTGTCCACTAGGTGGCAGCAGACCTTTTCTGTGTCTCAGTTCACTATAGCAATCCCCAAATGTCACCAGTTTTCCTTTTCAGTTTGCACCAAGAGAATGACCAGTTGTATGTTCTTAGCCTCCATCAGTGGCGTAACTACCGCGGTCGCAGCAGTCCCAACAGAGACCGGGCGCGCCCCCTGGGGGGCCCCGAGTCCTGTGCTTACAGCCGGCCACCGCGACCGCGATAGCGTTGGCATGAGACGAGGAGAGGAGGTAGGACGGGAAGTGAGAGAAGCCTCACTTCTTGCAGCTGTGCCTGCCCCTCCTTTTCTCCTCACTGCAGACCGTGGGACTCTGGAGCACAACGGTGCTCACGGTAGGGGACAAATACAGCTCCAAATATCCAATAAATGTATAAATGGTTATTAATAAACAGTTAAAGGCCGTGTTGGTGGTTTCCTTTAATATAAATATTCACAGTATAATAACATGAAAGAAGCAAGGAATGACCAAACTGGCTTATTAATATTCATAGTTATGCTACCTGAGCCTTTCCATTTCACCTTTAGTTTAACAGACCATAGAAGAATATGAACAGAAACATGGGTATAAAATAGAAAAATTAAATCTAGAGAATGCTGAATAAATGAGTCAGCCCCATGATATGTCTTTGTACAATCTTTAAGTTGTACAGAGGTATAACCAAATTACCATAGAAAACAGATGGGATGGCCCCTTTAAGGGAATATATTGATATTTATACATAGAAGAAAAGTTATGTTTATTGGGTTCAAGAGAGAGAGAGGTGTGCTGCCTTGAAATGATATTAGAAAGTAAATATTAATAAACTTTGCAACATGTTAAACACATGCCACTGACTACATGACGATATTGCATCAGACTGGACAATGAAGTAAAAACATAAAGGAAATCAATATTTTCATTGCACTGAATTAACTTAAATTATTTAAAGTAAAAATGTACATTTATTCTAATACTGTCACTGATTGCAGCTGTCTTTCAGCACAAGTTCACAAATCAGTGTGACTTTCTGTAAACATCTGTATGCCCAACTCTTGCCATCATATATTCAAGACTTTAACACATTTTCACTATTTCGCTTAAAAATATACCAAGTAAAGTATGCTCATTCTGAACATGAATATTTATAGTTAAAGATGATTTTAATGAACCTTTCAAATAATTTCACATTTTAAATTACAGTCTATGAAATACTTGCATTGTGATAAAGGATTATTGCCATTTTGTTTTAATTATTGCCATATGTTTTATTTGCACATTATAATCTTAACTGTATCCGTCCGGGTGTCAGGATTTCATCATAAAACACTTTAAGTAATGTTTATACACACCCGCAACGATCAACTACCATTCCTGGAATTTTACCTTGAATAACTTCTTCCTCATCATTGAAATAAAGCATATTAATAGAAGATAATTTATTTGGAGAGCAGCATGGTCCAGTAGGACCCTTCTGAGTACCCTGATTAATAACATGACCGTGGGGATATTTTTGCAGAAATTGTAGTCCACATTCTCCAGCACAATAGTTTGCTTTATATTTCTTGGGTGCAATAACCCAGTCCCAACCAAAAGCGTCAAAGTCTACTATTAATGGGTAACGACAGCACATAGTCTCAGATGAATGCTCATTACAGTCAATGCCAGACTCTCTTCTAAATCGTTTTGGCATGTCTATCACTTTCACTTCGATAAAAGGCATCTGTTGAAAAATAGAAATATAAATTAGTAATTATAATATCATTTTAAAAACATACACATTGCACTGGATTTATGATTACAATTCTGACTTTACTATGGTTTTGATATTTTACATACAAAAATATATACAGCATAATTAATTGGTCCAGCTAACCCACCCTTAACAATATTGTTGCAGCACAATTTTTCAGTCAGCCCAATCAGCAAATCTTAAAGGGAACCTGTCAGGTGGTTTATGCCCCTCCACTTATCACTGTCTGTAGCTGCAGCTTTATAATACCAGTGTAATCATCCCTGTCTGAGCTCATAGTGTAATGTGAAAGGTGAAAAAAAGCATTTATACACTTACATTTCAGTCCCCACCGTGGAGGAGGGGGACCGTCTGGCAGGATAATAGTTAACTCACTTTTAACTTGGATAGCTAAAGGACCTGTGTGATGTAACGATCATGTGACCATAGTGGGCGGAGCTAAGCCAGCAAACATATTATGTTCTATGAGAATTTAGCTCCACCTATTGTAGTCACATGGTTGTGACATCACATCAGGTCTCCTAACATGTTCTAGCATAAGGCTGAAATGTTAACTATTAACCTGCCAAACAGTCCCCGTCCTCCAAGCTGGGGACTGACTGCCTCATTATATAAGGAAATGTAAGTGTATAAATGCTTTTTTTTCACCTTTCACATTACACTGTGAGCTCAGACAGGGATGATTAGACTGCTATTATAAAACTACAGGTGCAGACAGTGATAGC
Organism: Allobates femoralis; assembly: GCA_033576535.1. NCBI lineage: Eukaryota > Metazoa > Chordata > Amphibia > Anura > Aromobatidae > Allobates > Allobates femoralis. Next base: position 121,570,749 of record JARQOC010000011.1, read on the forward strand.
TGGGGAGGCATAATCTAGCTGACAGGTTCCCTTTAAGCCTAATGCTAGATGCACACACAGTTTTCAGTTTTTTTCAGAATTTTTTCAATCACATTTTGACAAACTGCAGTGTAGCTTTTTTCTGTCTCTGTGTCATCAATGGGGTCATTGTGTTTTATTTCATTCTAATTCGATGGATAGTTTTGCACTGACACTGATGCACCCTAAGCCTACTGGACAACTTGAATATCTTTGGAACTTGATTGGGGCTGCTTAGCCATCATCCATATGATCCTGCGTTGCAATCTTTCATAAATGTTTCTCTGCTGTCCATGTTCAGGGAGACTAGCTGCAATGCCATGGATTGTAAACTTCTTAATTATGTTGCATATCGTGGACAAAGCAACATCAAGATCTCTGGAGATGAACTTGTAACCTTGAAATTGTTGATATTTTTCAACAATTTTGGTCCCCAAGTCCTAAGACAGTTCTTTTCTCCTCTTTCTGTTCTCCGTGCTTAGTGTGGCACAGAGAGACACACAATGCAAAGATTGAGTCAACTTCTCCCCTTTTAAATCTGGTTTCAGGTGTGAGTTTCATATTGCCCATACCTGTTACTTGCAACAGGTGAACAAGGAGCAGCACATGCTTGAAACAAAGTTGTTTATCCATAGTTCTAGAAAGGTGCCAACAATTTTGTCTGGTTGGTGGATAAGTAGTTAAGCAGATAATTTTGGGAGGCTGTGTGAAGTTATGTCCAATTTGCCTTTTTTTCTCAGTTTTCTTGTCTTGTCCCTGTGCATTATCATCACTGAACAATAATCAGATATTTCCCTGTCTACCTGAAATTGATTTGCAAACTGTTACATGTCCAATGTCCCCAAGTACTTAAAAACAACTTAAAAAATTCAACGTAACTCCAAGTCAATCACACTTCTGTGAAATTAACCTGTCCAGTTATTAAGCAGCACTGATTGTGAATCAATTTCTCCTGCTGTTGTGCAAATGGAACAAACAATAGGTAGAAATAATAGGCTATGAGCAAGACACCTCCTATAAAGGAGTGGTTAAAACTATTATTTTGTTCACTTTTGCATTTTGTCATTGCTCTCACCCCAAAGGTAGCATGAGGCGGTGTCTAAAACCCACAGAAGTTGCTCAGGTAGTATAGATCATCCAGGAAGGCACAGTCTGTCAGCACCAGTGGCGTAACTACCGCGGTCACGGCGGTCGCGGCTGAGACCGGGCCCCTGGGGGGCCCCGTGTCCCGTGCTTACAGCCGGACGCCGCGACCGCGATAGCGCCTGCCGGAGAGGTTGGAGGACGGGAAGTGAGAGAAATCTCACTTCCTGCAGCTCTGCCCGCCCCTCCTCTCCTCCTCACTGCCGACCGCGAGACACTAGAGGCCTACTGGGCCAGCGGTAAGTGACAGGCAGCGGCGAAACTGCACTAGCACCCCCCGCTCCTCATATGTGGGGGGCCAAGCTGAACACCCAAAAATTCGCACCAGCACAACCCACACCCCCCCCACCCGCTCCTCATGTGTGGGGGTTCAAGCTGAACACCCAAAAATTCCCCCTAGCACCCCACACCCCCCCTTCTCGGTCCTCACATGAGGGGCCCCGGAGCAAATCCTGCACCGGGGCCCACATCAATGTAGTTACGCCACTGGTCAGCACAGTGCCTGGAGCATGGAGCAGATACCAGTAAACAGGCCAGTACAACAGGAGACATGGAAGGCCATAGGAGGGCAAAAACCCAGCAACAGGACCACTAAATCCACCTTTGTGCAAGGAGGAACAGGAGGAGCAGTGCCAAAACAACTTCAAGCAGGTTTATTTACCCTTCAGGTGCTTGACAGGAATTAATGCAAACTGGAATGACCTAAAGTGTTGTTTTAGACCCAATTTATTCTATTTTAAAATGGACAGCATGATAAAATGGAAAAAAAATTGTTACCCAGTTTCTTTTGAGCGCACTGATTCCCCATATGTGATCAGAAATATCTGTTTGGACAAACGACGGCTTGAAGGAAAGGAGAAATATTTGACATTTGGAAAGCAAGTTTAGCTTGTGAGGCACCGCCGGCATAGTCCTCATGGCCGGGGCGCGTCACATGCAGGATCAAGGTATGATCCTGTGCACACTGGCCGGTTTGACTGATAATGCTGTGTGAACCAACTGTGAACACAAGGTTTCATGAGCCTAATGAGCGGCAGTGAGAGTGGGATGAGAGCGAGGAAGCCCTAAGGGATGTAAGGGCTGAGTGCTGACAACCCGGAACACAGGGAGTTAACCTGAGCTGTGTGAAAGGCTGATTATCAGCAGCTAAGGGGGTGTGTCCATATGGGAGTGGCTGGCACGATAAGAGGCAGCCAGCTGAGTGATCCATTCAGATTCATTCAGATTCTGAGACCAGACGTCATGCTGATTGATTCAGATGGAAGCTGAGACCAGCCAAGTCCAGAGCAGTCTAGAGACTCTGAGTAAATGACGGGAGCATGCTAGCTCCATGCCGGTGCCGAGGTCCGGGGTCGTGTCCGCACCTGGAGGGGGAAGCCGTGGTTGACCCGTGGACGCTGGTCCGGGCGTGGTTCACCACACGTCCGGGAAGGGGCCCGTGGGGATGCCTGGTGGAACCTGTGACACAGGTAGCGAGACCCGGATCCGTGCCCGGTAAGAAAGCAGTTCCTGAATGATTGTGTGAACTGTGCACCTTGTGTGTAAATCATGCTAGGTGAGTGTAGCCGCCATTAGGTCCAGTGAAGGACCTGTTGAACCTTATAAGTACTGTATGGCTTTTTAAAAGACCAGCGAGTGAATGCAGCCCTATAGGGGCCGATGTATGAAGTGTGCCAGGCGGGCATAGACCGCCCTTGGGACCGACTCAGTGGAGTCAGTTAAAGGTCCTGATGAACCGGAATGAATGTAGCCCTTCGGGAGGCAAATGAATGTAGCCCTTTGGAGGCAATCGTGTATAGTGTGCCAGGCGGGCATAGACCGCTTTTGGGTCCGAGTCAGAGCACTCAGTTAAAGGACCTGATGAACCGGATTGTATGTAGCCCTTCGGGAGGCGATTGAATGTAGCCCTTCGGGAGGCGATTGTATGGAGTGTGCCAGGCGGGCATAGACCGCCTTTGGGTCCGAGTCGGAGTACTCAGTTAAAGGACCTGATGAACCGGAATGTGTGTACGAGAGGTCAGAAGCAGGGGTTAGAAGGGCTCCCGTACTGGGTAACGTGTGGTTCACCTCACAGGTTACTAGGGTTTGCCAATCCCTGTTCTGAGCCCAGAGGAGCCACAGTCCATGGATGTGCATGATGGGCTGTGAGCGAGTGAAAGGACGTGTGTGGTCCATAGTGGCTTATAGGATGGATCACATATTGTATGTAAGAACCCGGTCAGGCTGGAGTCCTGAGTCCGGGGTAATATGAAGCTGGGGAAATAGAGCCAGGCGGCTGGTTCCGCCATTGGGACCCATAGGGCCCGTTGATATGGTACTTGATGTTAAATGTATGTGAAATGTATATAGGCCGGAGGCCGTAGCCACCACGGGAGCTGTTAGTAGAGCTCCAATGGGGACAGAGAGATGGTTACAGGTCCCGGGTTACTATAAGCGTTATGTGCAATATATGTATTATGTAATGTTATATGTAAATGTATGATGTATTTATGTAAAGTGTTTATAATCAATGTGATATATGTCCAACATGCTACCCGGGTTATGTTATTATATGTGAAAAATAAACGGGTACACATTGGTTAAACTTATAAACACGTGTTTTGTCGTTATGCAAGCGGGTTCCCCGGTTGCTACCTCACAAGCTGAATAGATTACGGGCACCATGTCACATTTGTAGGGCTCTTAAAATACCTAAACAGCAGAAACCCACCACAAATTACCTAATTTTGGAAACTTGGACCCCTCAAAAATGTGTGTATCTCTTCTCTCCCAGAACAACTAAGCCAGGAAGAGGATAGAGCAAAAATAGAAGGACAAGGATCCTAAATGGGTGACACCTGGTGGCTCAGTGGGGGCAAGAGGGTTCAGTAGGTCACTCACCTCACATGGCGGTGAACCCCTGCACCATAACCCTGGAGAACCGCGTTGAGGCGAGGACACTGGACCAACTTCTTTATTCAGCTCTTGTGGGCCAAAACCTCATGAGTAGAGTAGAGGGGTGTGGCGCCCTGCTGACGCAGGTAACCACAGATCTCTCTAATGCACAGCTGGGTTTCCACAGCAGGTACCTACTACAAACAACACCTTCCACCCCGCCACACTACGGGGAGCACCACTTGCTGCCCTTAGGCAAAATCCCCTATATATACTGCTGCTGGGGAGGAGCTAGTCAGAGTGTGTGCAGACGCTAGAAGTGCTGCAAGGAAGTCCTGGTGGTTGGTGCTGCGTTCAGGCCTGAGCCAGTGACCTGGAGTGGCCCTTCAGCATCCCATAAGCCTAAGTGGGACTGAAAGCAAGGAGCTCAGAGCAAAACAGGGAACAAGTAGCTCAGAGGGAGTTTGTTCCAGGAGAAAGCCGGATATTGGGGATCCGCACCTGTGGGGAACTATAGGCCCACAGAAAACCCCGTCGCACCGTGGAAGCTTCAGCTACCAGGTCTCCCAGGAGGGTCAAGAGAGGAAGCCAGGAACAGCAGGCCACTGCAGTGTCCAGAGAGGGTCATCCCGGAGACCGCATAGGAGGAGGAAGTGACAGGCAAGAGAGAGTGGAGGCAAGTACAGCAGGCTGTGCTTCAGCAACTACACAATCAGAGGAGGCCTTATACCCACTTGCTGTGGGAACCCACTGTGCAGCCGGTCACCTGTCAGTGCCCTGGATTGTTTACCCGCTTAACACCAGTAAAAAGGTAAAAGAGACTTCTTCTGTGTGCAGGCATCCTTCTTCTCCACTCACCGTGCCCCTCTATAGACTATTCCAACTCTCTCTGTACAATCTCAGCTCCACTACAACCTGCTCACCCTAACTACGCTGCCCCGGAGGTTCCAGTCCTGCCTGCCGAGGACTACACCATCTCAGCCACAATACCACCGACCTCCGGAGGACTGTGGTGGCACTGGTGACATCTCACCAGGTACTGCAGTTGGTGTCATGACAAACCTGTACATAATCCTTGTAAATAATTCCCCCCTTTTCAAGAGAACCGTCCCAAGGATACGGGATCAGGCGCGGCCACCATTCCCCGTGACAAAGTTAACCCTCTGCTGCCTGATACCCGAGTACCCCATACCCTGGGCGACACACTCTCTTTCTGGCGTCACAAACAGGATCCCGTGCCCGGTATTACTGGGTACTGTGTGCCGTTTTATTGACTGTATTGAGTGACTGTTTAATCTACGCTGCCATTACTGCGCCGAAGAGCGGGAAGAAAGGGGACGTGCTAGCCTGTAGAGTGCGAAATTGAAACCCGCCCCTCGCTCAGCCGAGCATTCCCGAGCGCCGCGGCCTAGTCCAGAAACTCCCGAACTGTTTAACCCTTCAACGACTGGCTGTAATTTACTAGGGGGGCCTCCAACATGTCGGCCTCCTCGAGCGACGACGACGCTGCATACGCTGATCCCCAGAATTACACCGGACAACCAATGGCTGCCTCCGGTAGCACTGCCAGCACCTTCGGCACTCCGGGTACAGTCGCATTGATAATGCCCATGTAATTTCCATACATTCTGGGGGCCAAGTGGTTGCCCCAGTATGACGTCCGCCCTGATACGCTGGACGAGTTCAAGCGAAAGATCAATGCCATCCTAGATATGTATGCTATGACCGGCCAACAACGCGCTGCTGTGGTACTCGGACAGTTAACTGGCGCATCCGAGAAAGAAAGTGCATCCTGGTCTGCTGCTGAATGCAGATCAGCCCTTGCTATATTCAATAAACTGAGAGCTACCTTTTGAAGAGTGTAATGAGGCTGATATAAGCATGCGCTTCCATCACTGCTACCAGATGACATAAGAGCTTATGCCTGGCGCCTCGAAGAAGCACTGCGCTCCCTTATACATGTCAGCCCCACCAGTGCACAGGATGAGAACAAGCTCCTCATTGAACAGTTCACGCGGGGACTGCTATCCCCTGAGGACAGTAAAAATGTACGCTGGTGGTCATTGAGCAACCCAGATGCTGACTTTAACACCCTGAAGGAGATGGCCATCAAAGGGTTAAAGCCGGTAGAGACCCATGAAGCTGCAATTAAACGGTGGTACAACGGTGAGGTGCAGGCTACTCCAAAACTGGTACCCGTGTCTGCAGCCATGCACAATGTACACTCTGCGCAGTCTGACAAATATGATTCTCTGCGGGCTGAGATGCGTGCTGAGATACGGGAGATAAATGAAAACATCTCCAAACTGATGGACGCTATGCAGTTACAGCAGAGCCAACAGCCAACACCAAGACCCCAAGCCAAGCCTCAGCCATTGATTCAACTTGCCGACAGCCTGGACGACGTCCCCTGGATGCGAAGGAAGCAAGGTTCAGCATACAGAGGACGACCCACCAACCGCTACAGCTCCACTGGGGAGCCCATGTGCCGCCCCGTTAACCACATCGGCCACCTCGCCAGGCGCTGTCCTTTAAATGGGCAGTCCCTGGGGGCAGGGGCCAAACCTCAGGACTAGATCAACAGGGCCCAGCCACTTGGTACAAGACCTTCATCGGACAGAGGCCATTTCTGTCCATTGTACTGAATGGCATCCCGACACCTGCTCTACTAGACACCGTGTCACAGGTGACCACCATCCCCTATATCCTTTATAAAAAGTATTGGGCTGATGTAGAACTGAAAAAGCCTGAAATAGACCTTTTCCTTCATGCAGCTAATGGTGAACCAATTACTGTGATGGAGGTTAGAGAAGTGCCCATAAAGGTGGGGAGGGTGGAATTACAGAACCAAGGGGTCCTTGTAGTAGCAGAAGCCAGTAATGCAAATGATCCTTATATCATAGTGGGTACAAATGTTGTTAGAAATTGCATGGAGGAAGCATTGTCTTTGCTTCAACAGATTGCAGACACTGCCAGACCTGGTCAGAGGAAGGTTCTCTAGCGTGAGATCAGAGCCATCCTGCACCAACAACATGTAACAACTACAGGTGGTGAAATTGGTACAGCACGGGTGACAGACCCGTTGCTATTGTGATACCCCAAATGAGTGAAATGATGATTTGGTGTCGAGCAGCTATAGGTCTGAGAGGGCAGGACTATCAAGCATTAGTGGAGCCCATCAGCACAGAGCACAGACCTACACTGTTGACAGCCAGGGGGGTGGTCGATGTACACAATGGGAGAGTACCTGTTCGCATCTTAAATTGTGGCAGTGAACAGGTTAAATTACCCAGGTATACCACCTTTGCCAGATTATACACAGTCAGCAACAACGAGATCCAAACAGTGCAACCCGAACCCCGCGGAAAGGGGCAAAACTTGATCAAACAACCGGGCCACTGGAGGACTGGTGCCAGCAGCTCCATGTCGGAACTGACACCCCTCCTGTGTATGAAAAGTAAGGTGTTCAGGAATTCGAACAAGTTTTCAGTAAGCATCCACTTGATTTTGGTAGGATAAAAGGAGTACAACATTACATCCCCACAGGTACACATCCACCAATCAAGGAGCAGTATAGGCCTATTCCACCTGCACATTATCAAAAAGCCAAAGAAATGTTACAGGACATGAAAGACGCAGGGGTTATACGAGATAGCTGTAGTCCCTGGGCAGCTCCATTAGTCCTAGTCAGGAAAAAAGATGGCAGTATGAGGATGTGTGTAGACTATAGGCAAATAAACCGCATAATACAAAGATGCTTACCCGTTACCACGTATAGAGGAGTCTCTAGCTGCATTGAAGTCTGCCAATTACTTCTCCACCTTAGATCTCACTAGTGGGTATTGGCACGTGTCCGTGGCCGAAGAAGACCGAGAGAAGACGGCATTCGCAACACCTATGGGCCTATGTGAATTCCACAGCATGCCCTTCGGACTATGTAATGCATTTTCCAGCTGTTAATGTAGAGTTGCCAGGGGCATCAGAACTTCGAGACGGTACTGCTCTACCTGGATGATGTGATCGTGTACTCTAAGACCTATGAGGAACATGTTGCACATCTAGAAGAGGTGTTTGAAGTTCTGGCCAAATACGGGATGAAGCTGAAGCCATCAAAATGCCACCTGTTAAAGCCAAGAGTGCAGTACCTGGAACACATAGTCAGTGCTGAAGACGTGGCCCCTGATCCAGACAAGGTGACAGCAATCAGAGAATGGCCAGAACCCAAAACTATCAAAGAGGTATGTCAATTCCTGGGTTAGATGGGCTACTACCGAAGGTTCATCAAGTAGTACACCAAGAAGGCTGCTCCACTGCAAGACCTCCTAGTAGGCCAACCCAGGAAGGGCAAGCTGAAGGATTCTCTGTGGAGATGGGGTAAGGAACAAGAGGAAGCGTTTCAGACAATGAAAGAAGCCCTGACAGGAGAAGAAATCCTAGCTTTCCCGGACTACAACCTGCCATTCCTGTTGTATACAGATGCCAGCAATGTGGGACTTGGAGCCGTCTTTCCCAAAAGCAAGACGGCAAGGAGAGGGTAATCGCCTATGCCAGCAGAAAGCTGCGACTCACCGAGAGGAACCCAGAAAACTACAGTTCCTTCAAGCTGGAATTTCTGGCCTTGGTCTGGACTGTCACAGAGAGGTTCAAACACTATCTAGCCTCTAGCAAATTCACCTCCTACACGGATAACAATCCGCTCACCCACCTGGAAACTGCGAAGTTGGGAGCCATGGAGCAGAGATGGATGGCCAGACTCTCCAACTACCAATTCACCATCAAGTACCGGGCTGGGCACCAGAACGGAAACGCGGATGCTCTATCCAGGATGCCTCACTTATCAGAAGAGGGTATAGATGAGGATGAGCTGGAAGAGGTGGAGTTACCTGCCTTCCATCATGTAAGAGTAACCCAATGCCAGCAGACCCATCAAGACCTCTCTACAAGAGCAGTGAACCTGTTATCCCACTTCAACTGGAAAGAGGCGCAGGACCAAGACCCGGCTGTCGGTCTAATCAAACAACTGATAGCCCAAGAGTCAGCTAAGCTGCCTGTAAATTCCCCGTCTAATGCCAAACATCTGTGGAGTGAGTGAGGTAAACTGTTCCAATATCAAGATAAATTGTGCCGGCGGTATATAAATCCAAGAACCCATGAGATGGCCTGGCAGATCATCATGCCAAGATCAGAGGTCTCCGTGGTCTTGACTGCCTACCACAACCAAACCGGTCATTTTGGATGGAAGAAGCTCGAGGTGTTACTGAAAGATAGATTCTTTTGGCTCGGTATGCGGTCATCTATAGAAAAATGGTGCAAAGATTGTCAAGCCTGTAATCTGAGAAGGAAAGATGTACAGAGCCAGAAAGCCCAACTTCATCCCATTGTAACCAAACAGCCTTTGGAACTAGTCGCCTTGGACCAGGTAAAACTGACTCCAGTAAATCTGTCTATACCTACGCATTGACTATGGTAGACCATTATTCAAGATTTTTGATGGTTGCCCCTGTAAAAAACTTGACAGCTGCAACTGCTGCCAGAACCTTCCAAAAAGTCTTCTGCAGACCATTGGGATATTCAGAACGTATCCTAACAGATCAAGGACCAGCATTCGAAGCAGAGATCTTTCAAGAGTTTTGCCAGATTTATAGGTGCAAAAAGATCAGAACAACCCCGTATCATCCCCAAACTAATGGACTCTGTGAGAAAATGAACAACATTGTCATCGACATGCTGAAAATCCTACCGTTGGAATAAAGAAATCAATGGCTGAAAAAACTACCTGATTTGATCGACATGTATAATCATATTCCAGTAAGTTCTACCAACTGTACACCAGCATACCTGATGAGAGCTCATACAGGAAAATTACCTGTAGACTTGGAACTCGGTGCAGTAGATCCTGAAGCAGATCGTGCCATTTCAAACAGGAGGATCCATCGTCAAGAAAAGTACAAAAAGATTCAAACCAGTGTTGAAAACAACCTGGAGAAGTCCCATGCAAAGCAAGAAAGGGATTACAACAAGCATGCTCCAGCAGAACCAATACCACCTGGAAGTATGGTCCTAAAAAGGAAAAGAACTCATCATAAACTGGATGATTGGTGGGAAAGTGAACCCTATATCCTACTAGACTCTGGTGATGAAATCGATAAAGTCTGCATCATCAGCAAAGATGGAGGAAGAACCAGACAGACTGTTTCCAGAGATCACCTTAAAAAGTGTCCTTTAAGTTGGGAAAATAAAGAACCCTGCAATCAGCCTATTCAAGAGTTTGAGCCAACTCCAAGAACACCAGAACAGAAGAACAAAGTAATCTCTACTATCTTAGGAGACTTCCCAGAAGATTTGCCTCAACAAAATGGAGCCATCATAGTGCCAGTACTAAACTTCTACCAACCCCGTGAAGAGATACCCAGGAATCAGGAAGACATACCCGTTGCTACAGAATCTGAGGATGCTGCAATCGGTACACCTGCTAGCCCAGTAGTGAGACTAAGGCCATGCAGAAGCTTACCTGAAACACCTGCACCAAGCTCAACACTAGACACCTCACCTGAGACAGTGACACCTGTAGTGCGGAAGTCACATAGGAGCACACGAGGTCAACCCCCGTCTAGGTTTGGAGAGTGAGTATAAGGTAGAGCACATAGAGAAACATGTATAATAAGCAAACTGTACAATAGAAGTGTAAATAGTAGTGTACAAAAGGGTGGAGGAACTGGGCCCAGTCCCAAGCACATTAAGTTAGAAACAGAAAGTGCCTGGAGCAGGCAGGTACCAGGTCTCCTAAGCCGAGACACCTATAGGGACACATTTTATCGTTAAATTGTGGACTTTAAAATACTTTTCCCCTTTCTTACGCGGAGCGTACAGAGACTTTACTGTATAGACTCTTATGGAATTGAACTTTCCCCTTTTGAACTTTTAAAAATTTCAAACGGACTATGGTAAATGGACTAACGTAGCCACAAACTTTCAAAAGCCTGGATGGACTAGCACCGTATGGACTTACCCGTTTTCTACCATTCAATATTTTCCAGTAAATTTTTCTGTTTTTCAGACATTGTATATATGTTTTATTGTCATTATTGATATTCTTGTTACAAAAATGCTCAGTCCAGGAGTTTTGATGTTACCTAGGGGGGTGTGTGGCACCCTGTTCATGCAGGTAACCACAGATCTCTCTAATGCACAGCTGGGTTTCCACAGCGGGTACCTACTACAAACAACACTTTCCACCCTGGCACAGTAAGGGGAGCACCACTTGCTGCCCTTAGGCAAGATCCCCTATATATACTGCTGCTGGGGAGGAGCTAGTCAGAGTGTGTGCAGACGCTAGAAGAGCTGCAAGGAAGTCCTGGTGGTCGGTGCTGCGTTCAGGCCCGAGCCAGTGACCCGGAGTGGCCCTTCAGCGTCCCACAAGCCTAAGTGGGACTGAAGGCAAGGAGCTCAGAGCTGAAGAGGGAACAAGTAGCTCAGAGGGAGTACGTTCCAGAAGAAAGCCGGATATTGGAGATCCGCACCTGTGGGATACTATAGGTCCACAGAAAACCCCGTCGCACCATGGAAGCTTCAGCTACCAGGTCTCCTAGGAGGGTCAAGACAGGTAGCCAGGAACAGCAGGCCACTGCAGTGTCCAGAGAGGGTCATCCCGGAGACCGCATAGGAGGAGGAAGTGACAGGCAAGAGAGAGTGGAGGCAAGTACAGCAGGCTGTGCTTCAGCATCTACACAATCAGAGGAGGCCTTATACCCACTTGCTGTGGGAACCCACTATGCAGCCGGTCACCTGTCAGTGCCCTGGATCGTTTACCTGCTTAACACCAGTAAAAAGGTAAAAGAGACTTCTTCTGTGTGCATGCATCCTTCTTCTCCACTCACTGTGCCCCTCTATAGACTATTCCAACTCTCCCTGTACAATCTCAGCTCCACTACAAGCTGCTCACCCTAACTACGCTGCTCCGGAGGTCCCAGTCCTGCCTGCGGAGGACTACACCATCTCAGCCGCAATACCACCGACCTCCGGAGGACTGTGGCAGCGCTGGTGACATCTCACCAGGTACTGCAGGTGGCGTCACGACAAACCTGTACGTAATCCTTGTAAATAATTCCCCCCTTTTCAAGAGAACCGTCCCCAGGATACGGGATCAGGCGCGGCCGCCATTCCCCGTGACAAAGTTAACCTCTGCTGCCTGATACCCGAGTATCCCATACCCTGGGCGACACAGAGGCACACCCACGTGCTCTCAATATTTTCTAAATACTGGGAAAGTGATCATTATAATAGACATTAGGAAAAGAAGATGGCGGCACTCGTGTTTCTTGGTTACAAACCGACTTTATTTGACTACATGAATTACATCCAAGGGTGCAGGGAGGGAGGTGCTGAAGCGACGGTCACAGTTTCGCGGATAACTTCCGCTTCTACAGGTTCTTTGACTGTTTCTAAATGATTATAATAGAACTCATCACTGTGATCAAAAGTCAGAAACCAATGAAATTGGTTCCAGATAGTTGCTGAGAGCTGGAGGCAGATCTTGGCGGGTGCTGTTATTTTGGGGTGGGAAGAAAAGGAGGGGGCCCTGTGGAAGACTTCCATAGTACTAAGGTACCAGAGGGAACTTTGGGACACTTTTTCTCTCTCATTCCGCATGTTAGATCATGTCAGATGAGAGGGAAATTATTTTTACTGGCAATGTCCTTTTATTTAACGTAACTGGTCTTGATTGTGCTCCGGAGATTTTCAGACACGGGGGTGCTATTCATTTTTTCCTCAGCACCTTTAAAAAGCGGCACTAAGGAGTAAGAACCTCTAACTGTCGCTGTTAAAAGGCATATCAGCAGTCATTAATCGGTTAAATATCATTATTCTCAGCGGCACATCACTTTGATATACATGTGCTATTTTTATGAGTACAGGACGATCATGTTACTTATCATTTTGTGCACAAAGAAAGTGCAGTCACAACCTGTCTAAACAGACTATTAAACAACTACCATTCGCCTTTATGTAGCAGACCAATGGTTGTTTAAAGGTAGAAATTGGCCAATGTAAATGCTCTTTTACACCCAGGTACCTCCTTCTTACTTTTTCATCTGGTCTATAGAACTGAAAAGGGGCGCAGAACAGTGTATATCTGTCGGCTGAATGTGTAGAAATAAAAGTGAATTTGCTCACCTATTTGAGTTATGAGAAGTCACAACCACCCTTTTCGCCTGTGATAACTTTAGATGTCAAGCTTTTGCTCATACAGAGCCCCCGATACTGCTCTATCTCCAGTCAAAGTCATCCCATATTTCCACATAGAGAGCCCTCCTATATTGCCTGATTTCCATACAAAGCCCCCTATACTGCCCAATCCTCCCATCTCCATACAGAGCCCCAATGTACTGCCATTTCTCCATATCGAGCCCCCCCATGCTGGTTCCTCTGTATAAAGAATTTTCCTATACAGCCCCATCTCTATGCTAACATATTGAGCCCACTTCTCCCCCCATTACTGCCCTATCTTTTTAAAGGTCCAATCCAACCCCAGCTACATTGTACCACCTCAATACTGAGTTCAACTACACTATGCTGGCCCCTCTTCATATTAAGCCCATATATACCATCTCCTGGCTGCCACTCCGGCATCTTCCTATCCACTGTGGTCCTCTGATGATTTCTGCAATGTGATGAGATTACCTTATTGCACTGCATGTTGGGCATAGACCTGATTCTGGACCAGAGTAAAGTTAGGCTCAAGTTTTGGTACCGAACCTTTAATTACAGTTAAGCTGAGTCAGGGTGAACCCAGACATCCACGAGTCCGCTGATCCCTACCACTGAACACTCAAATTATATATATTTGTATTTAGGTAGCAAAAAAGAACAGGAGCAGCACTCAATAAATAACAAAATCATATATAGTGCAAAGCTTTCAAACCAAAGTCCAATGACATTATGGTAGTATATAAGAAAAAAATAAATATAAAAAATATATAATATAATAAAATACTACACCTCCTTCAGGAATATCCCACTAAAAAATACACAGAGGAATTAAACATCATTAAAGGGAACCTGTCAGCTAGTTTATGCCCTTCCAGATATCATTATCTGTACCTGCAGCTTTATAATACTACTAGATGGTGGCCCGATTCTAATGCATCGGGTTTCCTAGAATATGTGAGTGTGCGGCGGCGGCCCCCCCTCAATCTCAGTTCTCACCCACTCCAGGCTTCTGTCCAGCTGCCTCTCACCCCAGCATGTCTTCTTTTTCTTCCTCCAGCATAGATGTCAGCAATTCCAAGGCCTCGGGGGCGGAGTTAAGAGGGGGCATCATAATAGGCATGTCCAAGCGCATAGCTCTGATGTGGTGGGCGTGTCCTCGTTCACAGCCGTTACGACACCCCCTTTGGTAGCTCCACCCCCACGGCCTTTGAATTTCTGAAGTCTATGCTGCAAAAAGAAGAAAATGGCGGGGTGAGCGGCGGGGAGATGGAGGCGGTGGGAAGATGGAGCATGGAGCTGGTGAGCAGCGGGCGGGAGACCAAGCGAAGGAGGCCAGGAGACTGGGTGGACTGTGCCTGTTTCACTGTAATGAAAATCCCGCATCACTGATTGGTCGCGGCTGGCTGTGTGCGACCAATCAGCGACACAGGATTTGCGTTAGAGAGAGAGAGTGTGACGTGAGTGCAAGATGAGTGTAGGGCAGAGTGTGACGTGAGTGCAGGGCAGAGTGTGACGTGAGTGCAGGGCAGAGTGTGACGTGAGTGCAGGGCAGAGTGTGACGTGAGTGCAGGGCGGAGTGTGACTGTGTGTAGAGAGTGCAGGACTGAGTGTGACTGTGTGTAGTGAGTGCAGGACTGAGTGTGACTGTGTGTAGTGAGTGCAGGACTGAGTGTGACTGTGTGTAGTGAGTGCAGGACTGAGTGTGACTGCGTGTAGTGAGTGCAGGACTGAGGGTGACTGTGTGTAGTGAGTGCAGGACTCAGTGTGACTGTGTGTAGTGAGTGCAGGGCTGAGTGTGTGTATATGTGTAGTGAGTGCAGGGCTGAGTGTGACTGTGTAGTGTGGGCAGGGCTGAGTGTGTGTATATGTGTAGTGAGTGCAGGGCTGAGTGTGACTGTGTGTAGTGAGTGCAGGGCCGAGTGTGTGTATATGTGTAGTGAGTGTGGGACTGAGTGTGACTGTGTGTAGTTAGTGCAGGACTGAGTGTGTGTATATGTGTAGTGAGTGTGGGACTGTGTGGTGACTGTGGTCTGGAGTCATTAGGCTGCAGTACCTGGCAGTGGCTGCGGCTGCTGCTGTCTTTGCTCCCCCAGTCTGTGAAGCTTAAGGACCTGGGGTGATGTCAGAGTCATGTGACATGGCTCCACCCTTGATTCTGACATCACCACAGGCCCTCTAACCAAGTTGTAGCCTATGGGGGCGCCGGGCAGGAGGGCTGTGAATGGCTGGGTGCCGGCAGAGAGGAGCGGGCACCGGGCTGCTGGAAGCAGAGGTGGGTGCAGGAGGAAAGCCGACAGTGATGTCGGCTCTCCCGCCGGCTATTTGAAGTGAACAGCTGTTCACGTCAAATAGCGGTGAAGCCTATCTGTCTGTGACAGGAATCCCGTGGCGCTGATTGGTTGGCGCGCGATTTCCTTGATAGACAGACAACATTAAACGATTATATAGTAGATTCTGATCATCCCTGTCTGAGCTCATAGTGTAATGTGAAAGGTGAAATAAAAGCATTTATACACTTACATTTACTTATGTAATGAGGCAGTTAGTCCCCAGCTTGGAGGACGGGGACTGCTTGGCAGGTCAATAGTTAACATTTCAGCCTTGTGCTAGAACATGTTGGGAGACCTGATGTGATGTCACAACCATGTGACTACAATAGGCGGAGCTAATTTCTCATAGAACATAATACGTTTGCTGGCTTAGCTCCGCCCACTATGGTCACATGATCGTTACATCACACAGGTCCTTTAGCTATCCAAGTTAAAAGTGAGCTAACTATTATCCTGCCAGACATTCCCCCTCCTCCAGGGATGCTTTTTTTTCACCTCTCACATAACACTATGAGCTCAGACAGGGATGATTAGAATAGTATTATAAAGCTGCAGGTGCAGACAGTGATAGCTGGTGGGGCATAAACCACCTGACAGGTTCCCTTTAATGGGTTCGACTCTGTCATCCTCTTTACTGGACCTAATACCAGACAACCCACAAACAGGTACCTTCTACATGTTACATAAAATAGATGAAGAAGGTAATCCAGGGAGACCCATCATCTCTCGTATTGGGACATTAAGCAAAAGGTTTGTTTTTGGGTGGCACTATGACGTGATTCACCGGTCACACACTATATATATGCATACAGAGAAAAAGAGAAAAAAGAACGCGTATATTTCACCGGGATCAAGAGAGTACTGACAAGATATTTTTATGAAAGATTGAACATTTATTTTTTTATTGAGATATCAAAAAAGAAAAGCAAAACACACAAGGATTAAAAGCAAGTAAAAAAGTAGAAAGCATGTACTTGGAGCCCACAACACTTAATCTATTATATAATTGCCGTAGCTGACTTCTGTCAGACCGGCGCTACTTCCTGTGGCTTTGTTCGCGTAGCTGGGAACTTTCTCCAGGACTCTGTCGGGGATGCGTAGCGTCCACGCGACTTGCGAAGCAATGCCCGCGAAGCGGGCATTGCGAGTCGTTGCCCCGCCAACAAAGCCACAGCATGGGGCTGTAGTGTACACCGCTATGGCATACTACAGCCCCATGCCCCGCCAACAAAGCCACAGCATGGGGCTGTAGTGTACATCGCTATGGTATACTACAGCCCCATGCCCATACGCCTGTCTGCCCGTAAGCCCCGCCGCTTCCTAAGCTCCTGCTCTCGCTACCCCCCAAGCCCCGCCGCATCGCATCCTAAGCGCTAAGCCACCCCTAAGCCCCGCCGCCTCCACCGCCCCTAAGCCCCTACCCCCTAAGTACCCGCCGCCCCTAAGCCCCTACCCCCTAAGCCCCGCCGCTCCTAAGCCCCTACCCCCTAAGCCCCGCCGCATCCTAAGCTCCTACCGCCCCGCCGCATCCTAAGCCCCTACCCCCGCCGCATCCTAAGCGCCGATACCCTAAGCCCCTACCCCCTAAGTCCCGACGCATCCTAAGCGTCGATACCCCCTAAGCCACGCCGCCCCTAAGCCACTACCCCCTAAGCCCCGCCGCCCCTAAGCCCCTACCCCCTAAGCCCCGCCGCTCCTAAGCCCCTACCCCCTAAGCCCCGCCGCATCCTAAGCTCCTACCGCCCCGCCGCATCCTAAGCCCCTACTCCCTAAGCCCCGCCGCATCGCATCCTAAGCGCTAAGCCCCTACCCACTAAGCCCCTACCCCCTAAGCCCCGCCGCATCCTAAGCGCCGATACCCTGAGCCCCTACCCCCTAAGCCCCGACGCATCCTAAGCGCCGATACCCCCTAAGCCACGCCGCCCCTAAGCCCCTACCCCCTAAGCCACGCCGCCCCTAAGCCCCTACCCCCTAAGCCCCGCCGCATCCTAAGCGCCGAAACCCTAAGCCCCTACCCCCTAAGCCCCGCCGCATCCTAAGCGCCGATACCCCCTAAGCCCCGCTGCCTCCACCGCCCCTAAGCCCCTACCCCCTAAGCACCGCCGCCCTTAAGCCCCTACCCCCTAAGCACCGCCGCCCCTAAGCCGCTACCCCCTAAGCCCCGCCGCCCCTAAGCCGCTACCGCCTAAGCCCCGCTGCATCCTAAGCGCATCCTAAGCGCCGATGCCCTAAGCCCCGCCGCCTCCGCCGCCCCTAAGCCCCTACCCCCTAAGCACCGCCGCTCCTAAGCCCCTACCCCCTAAGCCCCGCCGCATCCTAGGCGCCGATACCCCATAAGCCCCGCCGCCTACGCCGCCCCTAAGCCCCTACCCCCTAATCACCGCCGCCCTAAGCCCCTACCCCCTAAGCCCCGCCGCCCCTAAGCCCCTACCCCCTAAGCCCCGCCGCATCCTAAGCGCCGATACCCTAAGCCCCTACCCCCTAAGCCCCGCCGCATCCTAAGCGCCGATACCCCCTAAGCCCCGCCGCCTCCGCCGCCCCTAAGCCCCTACCCCCTAAGCACCGCCGCTCCTAAGCCCCGCCGCCCCTAAGCCCCTACCCCCTAAGCCCCGCCGCATCCTAAGTGCCGATACCCAAAGCCCCTACCCCCTAAGCCCCGCCGCCTCCGCGCGCCCCTAAGCCCCTACCCCCTAAGCACCGCCGCTCCTAAGCCCCTACCCCCTAAGCCCGGCCACCCCTAAGCCCCTACCCCCTAAGCCCCGCCGCATCCTAAGTGCCGATACCCAAAGCCCCTACCCCCTAAGCCCCGCCGCATCCTAACCGCCGATACCCTAAGCACCTACCCCCTAAGCCCCGCCGACTTCTAAGCTCCCGCCGCTGTCCCCCGCCGCTGTCACTATCCCCTAAGGCGCTACACCCTAAGCCCCCGCCGTCCCCTAACCCACCGCCGCCGTCGATCACTTACATGTCTTCTTTTTCATCTCATCGTCCGTCCGATCCACAAGTCCTCCGTCCAGCCAGGCGTCCTCTTCGTCTGGCCCCGGGGGTCTTCTCTCTTCTTTCCGCCATCTTCCGCTCCGACCTCCTCTTCTCTTCTCATTGCCATAGAATGGACGAAAAATCCTCCATTCTATGTCTATGAGAAGTGAGGCGCGATTCTGATTGGTCGCTGTGTGCTTCCGCTGACCAATCAGAATCGTGCCTCACTTCCCATAGACAAACATTAGCGGTGTATCGCGAAATATATTGTCGGCCTTCTAGTTCTATTTTCGGCCGCGGGGCTCGGCTATTTCCGGTCCAAAAAATTTTTTTTCTCTATTTATGTATCTATGTATGTATTTTTATCTATTTTTCTATCTTTTTTCTTATCTATCTATCTATCTATCTATCTATCTATCTATCTATCTATCTATCTATCTATCTATCTATCTATCTATCTATCTACCTTTTTTTCTCTGGATGTGCCATCCTTATACCTGAAGGCCAATAAAGGCAGGATTTATAACTGAAATTGGAGTGCTGCAACCTTATTTACACATATATGTCTGGAGTAGGTGGTTGGATACCACCTCAAGGATTGATTAGCACCTAACATATTGTTATAAAGAAACGCTGCTCAAATAACCTTTTTTTCTCTGGATGTGCCATCCTTATACCTGAAGGCCAATAATGGCAGGATTTATAACTGAAATTGGAGTGCTGCAACCTTATTTACACATATATGTCTGGAGTAGGTGGTTGGATACCACCTCAAGGATTGATTAGCACCTAACATATTGTTATAAAGAAACGCTGCTCAAATAACCTTTTTTTCTCTGGATGTGCCATCCTTATACCTGAAGGCCAATAAAGGCAGGATTTATAACTGAAATTGGAGTGCTGCAACCTTATTTACACATATATGTCTGGAGTAGGTGGTTGGATACCACCTCAAGGATTGATTAGCACCTAACATATTGTTATAAAGAAACGCTGCTCAAATAACCTTTTTTTCTCTGGGCAATCCTTATACCTGAAGGCCAATAAAGGCAGGATTTATAACTGAAATTGGAGTGCTGCAACCTTATTTACACATATATGTCTGGAGTAGGTGGTTGGATACCACCTCAAGGATTGATTAGCACCTAAGATATTGTTATAAAGAAACACTGCTCAAATAACCTTTTTTTCTCTGGATGTGCCATCCTTATACCTGAAGGCCAATAAAGGCAGGATTTATAACTGAAATTGGAGTGCTGCAACCTTATTTACACATATATGTCTGGAGTAGGTGGTTGGATACCACCTCAAGGATTGATTAGCACCTAACATATTGTTATAAAGAAACGCTGCTCAAATAACCTTTTTTTCTCTGGATGTGCCATCCTTATACCTGAAGGCCAATAAAGGCAGGATTTATAACTGAAATTGGAGTGCTGCAACCTTATTTACACATATATGTCTGGAGTAGGTGGTTGGATACCACCTCAAGGATTGATTAGCACCTAACATATTGTTATAAAGAAACGCTGCTCAAATAACCTTTTTTTCTCTGGATGTGCCATCCTTATACCTGAAGGCCAATAATGGCAGGATTTATAACTGAAATTGGAGTGCTGCAACCTTATTTACACATATATGTCTGGAGTAGGTGGTTGGATACCACCTCAAGGATTGATTAGCACCTAACATATTGTTATAAAGAAACGCTGCTCAAATAACCTTTTTTTCTCTGGATGTGCCATCCTTATACCTGAAGGCCAATAAAGGCAGGATTTATAACTGAAATTGGAGTGCTGCAACCTTATTTACACATATATGTCTGGAGTAGGTGGTTGGATACCACCTCAAGGATTGATTAGCACCTAACATCTATTATATAATCGCGAATCGGAAAAGCGCCCCTACTCGCGCACTTTCCGATGTCGTCATGTGGATACGAATTTAACATTGGGCGCGAAGCGTCCAATGCTGCGCGAGCAATGGCCGCGAGGCCATTGCGAGTCGCTGGCCCAGGGCGAGCAATGGCCGCGAAGCGGCCATTGCGAGCCGCTGGCCCAAAATCGATCCATAGGCTCGGCCATAACCTTAGCGATTTACCGCTCAGGTAGCGCGAGCAATGGCCGCGAGGCCATTGCGAGTCGCTGCCTGAGCCGCAACTCGCTCCCCGGGGACCATGGAGCGGAGGCGGCCCAGCCGCCTCCGCTCCCCGCAACTTGCCACCCCAATGTCCGCACAGCCTCCCCCAGGTCCAAACAGGCCCCCCATGTCCGCACAGGCCCCCCCCCCATGTCCGCACAGGCCCCCCCCTCCCATGTCCGCACAGGCCCCCCCTCCCCCCATGTCCGCACAGCCCCCCCATGTCCGCACACCCACCCCCAACCAAGTCACTGAAGCCCATAATACTGTAGTGTACACCGCTATAGTATACTACAGTCCCATGCCCATAAGCGCCATGGGACTGTAGTATACCATCGCGCTGTACACTACAGCCCCCTGCCGCCTGCCGCTCTAAGCCACTACGCGCTTAGTGTACACCGCTATAGTACACTACAGTCCCATGCTCATAAGCGCCATGGGACTGTAGTATACCATCGCGCTGTACACTACAGCCCCCTGCCGCCTGCCGCTCTAAGCCACTACGCGCTTAGTGTACATCGCTATAGTATACTACAGTCCCATGCCCATAAGCGCCATGGGACTGTAGTATACCATCGCGCTGTACACTACAGCCCCCTGCCGCCGCACCCCTACACGCTAAGCCCCGACCGCCCATACTACTGTAGTGTACACCGCTATAGTATACTACAGTCCCATGCCCATAAGCGCCATGGGACTGTAGTATACCATCGCGCTGTACGCTACAGCCCCCTGCCGCCGCACCCCTACACGCTAAGCCCCGACCACCTAACCCCCGACCCGCAGCATACTAAGCCCCCGCCGATACCTCCTAAGCCCCGCCGTCTACCCCCTAAGCCACCGCCGCCCTTAAGCTCATACCCCCTAAGCCCTGCAGCAGCCCCTAAGCCCCGTAGCATCTTAGGCCCCCGCCGATACCCCCTAAGCCATGCCGCCTACCCCCTAAGCCCCTACCCCGTACCCCCGTAGCATCCTAGGCCCCCGCCGATACCCCCTAAGTCCGCCGCACCCGTACACGCTAAGCCCCGACCACCTAACCCCCGACCCGCAGCATCCTAAGCCCCCGCCGATACCCCCTAAGCCCCGCCGTCTACCCCCTGCCCCTATCGCTAAAGCCCTACACCCTAAGCCCCCAAAGTCCCCTAACCTAACGCCGCTCTCACCTAAGGCCCTACACCCGAAGCCCCCGCCGTCCCCTAACCTAACGTCCCCGTCTTTCACTTACATGCCTTCAAGTCATCTGATCGTCCGTCCGGCCAGGCGTCCTCTTCCTCCGGCCCCGGGGGTCTTCTCTCTTCCTTCCGCCATCTCCGCCTCTTCGTCCGGCCCCGGGGATCTTCTGTCTTCTTTTCGCAAACTTCCATCTCCGACGTCCTCTTCCTTCTCATTAACATAGAATGGACGAAAAATCCGCCATTCTACCTTAATAAGATCTAGGCCCTCTTCTGATTGGTTGCTGTATACTGCCCTCAGCCAATCAGAAGAGCCCCTCATTTATTTATTATTTTTTAATTATTTTTTAATTATTTTTTTTATTATTTAATTTATTTATTTTTTTAAAGTCAGACTGAGACACAGTTCTCATTCCGGTCCGCCTTTTTTTTTTTTTTAATTATTATTTTAATTTAATTATTTATTATTTTTTATTTATTTTTTTTATTATTTTTAAATTATTTTTAAATCATTATTTTTATTATTTAATTTATTTATTTTTTTACTTGCGACAGTGAGACACAGTTCTCATTCCGGTCCGCCTTTTTTTTTCCCATTGACATATATTAGCGGTGTGTCGCCGATTTTATGGCCGTCCACCTGGTTCTATTTGTCGGCCCTAAAATCGCGGACACACCGCTAATGCATCTCTATGGGCAGTCAGCCCGATTTCGGATTGAACGCCGACCAATCAGAATTCGAGCTGTGACTGCCCATAGAGATGCATTAGCGGTGTGTCCGCGATTTTAGGGCCGACACATAGAACCAGGTGGCCGGCCATAAAATCGCCGACACACCGCTAATGTATGTAAATGGGAAAAAAAAAGGCGGACCGGAATGAGAACTGTGTCTCACTGTCGCAAGTAAAAAAATAAATAAATTAAATAATAAAAATAATGATTTAAAAATAATTAAAAAATAATAAAAAAAAATAATAAAAAATAATAAATAATTAAATAAAAATAATAATTAAAAAAAAAAAAAAGGCGGACCGGAATGAGAACTGTGTCTCAGTCTGACTTAAAAAAAATAAATAAATTACATAATAAAAATAATGATTTAAAAATAATAAAAAATTAATAAACAAAATTAATAAAAAATAATAAATAATTAAATAAAAATAATAATTAACAAACAAAAAAAACCCGGACCGGAATGAGAACTGTGTCTCAGTCTGACTTAAAAAAAAAAAAAAAATTAAATAATAAAAATAATTATTTAAAAATAATTAAAAAATAATAAAAAAAATGAATAAAAAATATTAAATAATTAAATAAAATTCATAATAAAAAAAAACATAAAAAGGCGGACCAGAATGAGAACTGTCTCTTAGTCTGACTTAAAAAAAAAAAAAAAAATTAAATAATAAAAAAATCCGGTCCGCCTTTTTTTTTTTTTTAATTATTATTTTAATTTAATTATTTATTATTTTTAATTTATTTTTTTTAATATTTTTAAATTATTTTTAAATCATTATTTTTATTATTTAATTTATTTATTTTTTTAAAGTCAGACTGAGACACAGTTCTCATTCCGGTCCGCCTTTTTTTTTTTTTTAATTATTATTTTAATTTAATTATTTATTATTTTTTATTTCTTTTTTTTATTATTTTTAAATTATTTTTAAATCATTATTTTTATTATTTAATTTATTTATTTTTTTTAAGTCAGACTGAGACACAGTTCTCATTCCGGTCCGCCTTTTTTTTTTAAATTATTATTTTTATTTAATTATTTATTATTTTTTATTAATTTATTTTATTATTTTTTAATTATTTTTAAATCATTATTTTTATTATTTAATTTATTTATTTTTTTACTTGCGACAGTGAGACACAGTTCTCATTCCGGTCCGCCTTTTTTTTTCCCATTGACATACATTAGCGGTGTGTCGGCGATTTTATGGCCGTCCACCTGGTTCTATTTGTCGGCCCTAAAATCGCGGACACACCGCTAATGCATCTCTATGGGCAGTCAGCCCGATTTAGGATTGAACGCCGACCAATCAGAATTCGAGCTGTGACTGCCCATAGAGATGCATTAGCGGTGTGTCCGCGATTTTAGGGCCGACAAATAGAACCAGGTGGCCGGCCATAAAATCGCCGACACACCGCTAATGTATGTCAATGGGAAAAAAAAAGGCGGACCGGAATGAGAACTGTGTCTCACTGTCGCAAGTAAAAAAATAAATAAATTAAATAATAAAAATAATGATTTAAAAATAATTAAAAAATAATAAAATAAATTAATAAAAAATAATAAATAATTAAATAAAAATAATAATTAAAAAAAAAAAAAAGACGGACCGCAATGAGAACTGTGTCTCAGTCTGACTTAAAAAAAAAAAATAAATTAAATAATAAAAATAATGATTTAAAAATTATTAAAAATTATTAAAAAAAATTATTAAAAAATAATAAATAATTAAATAAAAATAATAATTAAAAAAAAAAAAAAAAGGCGGAACTGAATGGAGACTCTTTGGAAAGAGTGTCCATTCAACGCCCAATCAGCACTCACTTTACGCCCCCCCCGCCATTTTGTGCTTTCAAACGCCCAATCAGCACTCAGTTTACGCCCCCCCCGCCATTTTGTGGTTTCAAATTTCACAGCCCAGTTTATAAGGCGCGAAATTTGAAATCACAAATCATTTCGCCTACCCGCTACCTCGAAGACGGACTGCCGGATTCAGAGGCCGCAAGAAGACTCGCTTCTGGATTTACCGAAGCAAGCTTCAAGACGACCGCTACTACCCTACAGCTAAGATATCCTTTCTGAGCTTAAAACCTTTATTTTATTTTACCTTTTTTACCGCTCCCCAGCCCACACACTACCACCACCGCCGCCGCTCCCCAGCCCTCACAGCACCGCTCCCGCCGCCGCTGCTGCTCCCCAGCCCCGATTATGTCCGCACAGCCCCCCACTCCCCCGCCAATAGCTACCCCGGGACCATGGAGCGAGTCGCTGCCTGAGCCGCAACTCGCTCCCCCATGTCCGCACACCCGCCCCCGCCGCCATGTCCGCACACCCGCTCCCGCCGCCATGTCCGCACACCCGCTCCCGCCGCCATGTCCGCACACCCGCTCCCGCCGCCATGTCCGCACACCCGCTCCCGCCGCCATGTCCGCACACCCGCTCCCCGCCGCCATGTCCGCACACCCGCTCCCGCCGCCGCCATGTCCGCACACCCGCTCCCGCCGCCGCCATGTCCGCACACCCGCTCCCGCCGCCGCCATGTCCGCACACCCGCTCCCGCCGCCGCCATGTCCGCAACACCCTCGCTCCCGCCGCCGCCATGTCCGCACACCCGCTCCCGCCGCCGCCATGTCCGCACACCCGCTCCCGCCGCCGCCATGTCCGCACACCCGCTCCCGCCGCCGCCATGTCCGCACACCCCGCTCCCGCCGCCGCCATGTCCGCACACCCGCTCCGCCGCCATGTCCGCACACCCGCTCCGCCGCCATGTCCCGCACAGTCGCCGCCCCCGCCGCCGCCATGTCCGCACACCCGCCGCTCGCCATGTCCGCACACCTCGCGCCGCCATGTCCGCACACCCGCCGCCACGCCATGTCCGCACACCCGCTCCCGCCGCTGTCCCACTGCCCCTCTCGCTAAAGCCCTACACCCAAACCCCCCCGCCGTCCCCTAACCTAACGCCGCTGTCACCTAAGGCCCTACACCCGAAGCCCCCCCGCCGTCCCCTAACCTAACGCCGCTGTCACCTAAGGCCCTACACCCGAAGCCCCCGCCGTCCCCTAACCTAACGCCGCTGTCACCTAAGGCCCTACACCCGAAGCCCCCGCCGTCCCCTAACCTAACGTCCCCGTCGATTACTTACATGCCTTCAAGTCATCTGATCGTCCGTCCGATCCACAAGTCCTCCGTCCGGCCAGGCGTCCTCTTCCTCCGGCCCCGGGGGTCTTCTCTCT
The DNA here is from genome assembly GCA_033576535.1 of Allobates femoralis. NCBI lineage: Eukaryota > Metazoa > Chordata > Amphibia > Anura > Aromobatidae > Allobates > Allobates femoralis. Next base: position 121,596,583 of record JARQOC010000011.1, read on the forward strand.
TCTTTCCGCCATCTCCGCCTCTTCGTCCGGCTCCGGGGATCTTCTGTCTTCTTTTCGCTAACTTCCACCTCCGACGTCCTGAGGCCCTCTTCTGATTGGTCGCTGTATACTGCCCTCAGCCAATCAGAAGAGCCCCTCATTTTTTTATTATTTTTAAATTATTTTTTTTATTATTTAATTTATTTATTTTTTTTAAGTCAGACTGAGACACAGTTCTCATTCAGGTCCGCCTTTTTTTTTTTTTTAATTATTATTTTTATTTAATTATTTATTATTTTTTATTTATTTTTTTTATTATTTTTTAATTATTTTTAAATCATTTTTTTTATTATTAATTTATTTATTTTTTTACTTGCGAGAGTGAGACATAGTTCTCATTCCGGTCCGCTTTTTTTTTCCATTGACATACATTAGCGGTGTGTCGGCGATTTTATGGCCGCCCACCTGGTTCTATTTCTCGGCCTTAAAATCGCGGACACACCGCTAATGCATCTCTATGGGCAGTCAGCCCGATTTCGGATTGAACGCCGACCAATCAGAATTCGAGCTGACTGCCCATAGAGATGCATTAGCGGTGTGTCCGCGATTTTAGGGCCGACAAATAGAACCAGGTGGCCGGCCATAAAATCGCCGACACACCGGTAATGTATGTCAATGGGAAAAAAAAAGGCGGACCGCAATGAGAACTGTGTCTCACTGTCGCAAGTAAAAAAATAAATAAATTTAATAATAAAAAAAATAATTTAAAAATAATTAAAAAATAATAAAAAAAATAAATAAAAAATAATAAATAATTAAATAAAAATAATAATTAAAAAAAAAAAAATTTTAAATAAAAAAAATAATTTAATAATACAAAAAAAATTAAAAAAAAAAAAAAATTACAAAAATAATTAAAAAAAAAAAATAATACTAATGATATTACTGTTAATAATAATGCTATTAATCCTAATATGTATGCTATTAATGCTAATATTTAATAATTATGCTATTAATGGTAATAATTATGCTATTAATAATAATTATGCTATTAATGGTAATAATTATGCTATTAATGCTAATAATTATGCTATTAATGCTAATTATATTATTAATGCTAATAATTATGCTATTAATGGTAATAATTATGCTATTAATGGTAATAATTATGCTATTAATGGTAATAATTATTCTATTAATGGTAATATTTATGCTATTAATGCTAATAATTATGGAATTAATGCTAATAATTATGCTATTAATGGTAATATTTATGCTATTAATGGTAATAATTATGCTATTAATGGTAATAATTATGCTATTAATGGTAATAATTATGCTATTAATGCTAATAATTATGGTATTAATGCCAATAATTATGCTATTAATGCTAATAATTATGCTATTAATGCTAATAATTATGGTATTAATGCTAATAATTATGCTATTAATGCTAATTATGCTATTAATGGTAATAATTATGCTATTAATGGTAATAATTATGCTATTAATGCTAATAATTATGGTATTAATGCTAATTATGCTATTAATGCTAATAATTATGCTATTAATGCTAATAATAATGCTATTGCTAATATTATTGTTATTGATGATGCTATTGATGATGGTTTTGATGATGGTTTTGATGATGCTATTGATGATGCTATTGATGATGGTTTTGATGATGGTTTTGATGATGGTTTTGATATTTATGGTATTGGTATTATGTATGCACATAATAATTATGCTATTAATGTTAATAATTATGCTATTAATGCTAATAATTATGGTATTAATGCTAATAATTATGCTATTAATGGTAATAATTATGGTATTAATGCTAATAATTATGCTATTAATGGTAATAATTATGCTATTAATGCTAATAATTATGCTATTAATGCTAATATTTATGCTATTAATGCCAATAATTATGCTATATAATGCTAATAATTATGGTATTAATGCTAATAATTATGGTATTAATGCTAATTATGCTATTAATGGTGCTAATTATGCTATTAATGCTAATAATTATGCTATTAATGCTAATAATTATGGTATTAATGCTAATAATTATGCTATTAATGCTAATAATTATGGTATTAATGCTAATTATGCTATTAATGCTAATAATTATGGTATTGTTAATATTATTGTTATTGATGATGCTATTGATGATGCTATTGATGATGGTTTTGATGATGCTATTGATGATGGTTTTGATGATGGTTTTGATGATGGTTTTGATGATGGTTTTGATATTTATGGTATTGGTATTATGTATGCACATAATAATTATGCTATTAATGTTAATAATTATGCTATTAATGCTAATAATTATGGTATTAATGCTAATAATTATGCTATTAATGGTAATAATTATGGTATTAATGCTAATAATTATACTATTAATGGTAATAATTATGCTGTTAATGCTAATAATTATGCTATTAATGCTAATAATTATGCTATTAATGCTAATATTTATGCTATTAATGCCAATAATTATGCTATTAATGCTAATAATTATGGTATTAATGCTAATAATTATGGTATTAATGCTAATAATTATGCTATTAATGCTAATAATTATGGTATTAATGCTAATTATGCTATTAATGCTAATAATAATGCTATTGCTAATATTATTGTTATTGATGATGCTATTGATGATGCTATTGATGATGGTTTTGATGATGGTTTTGATGATGCTATTGATGATGGTTTTGATGATGGTTTTGATGATGGTTTTGATATTTATGGTATTGGTATTATGTATGCACATAATAATTATGCTATTAATGTTAATAATGTGCTATTAATGCTAATAATTATGGTATTAATGCTAATAATTATGCTATTAATGCCAATAATTATGCTATTAATGCTAATAATTATGGTATTAATGCTAATAATTATGGTATTAATGCTAATTATGGTATTAATGGTAATAATTATGCTATTAATGGTAATATTTATGCTATTAATGGTAATATTTATGCTATTAATGCTAATAATTATGGTATTAATGCTAATAATTATGGTATTAATGCTAATTATGCTATTAATGGTAATAATTATGCTATTAATGGTAATAATTATGCTATTAATGGTAATAATTATGGTATTAATGCTAATAATTATGCTATTAATGCTAATAATTATGGTATTAATGCTAATAATTATGCTATTAATGCTAATAATAATGCTATTGCTAATATTATTGTTATTGATGATGCTATTGATGATGCTATGGATGATGGTTTTGATGATGGTTTTGATGATGGTTTTGATGATGGTTTTGATATTTATGGTATTGGTATTATGTATGCAGATAATATAATTATGCTATTAATGTTAATAATTATGCTATTAATGCTAATAATTATGCTATTAATGGTAATTATGCTATTAATGCTAATAATTATGGTATTAATGCTAATAATTATGCTATTAATGGTAATAATTATGCTATTAATGGTAATAATTATGCTATTAATGCTAATAATTATGGTATTAATGCTAATAATTATGCTATTAATGCTAATAATAATGCTATTGCTAATATTATTGTTATTGATGATGCTATTGATGATGCTATGGATGATGGTTTTGATGATGGTTTTGATGATGCTATTGATGATACTATTGATGATGTTTTGATGATGGTTTTGATGATGGTTTTGATATTTATGGTATTGGTATTATGTATGCACATAATAATTATGCTATTAATGTTAATAATTATGCTATTAATGCTAATAATTATGCTATTAATGGTAATAATTATGGTATTAATGCTAATGATTATGGTATTAATGCTAATAATTATGCTATTAATGCTAATAATTATGCTATTAATGCCAATAATTATGCTATTAATGCTAATAATTATGGTATTAATGCTAATAATTATGGTATTAATGCTAATTATGGTATTAATGGTAATAATTATGCTATTAATGGTAATATTTATGCTATTAATGCTTATAATTATGCTATTAATGCTAATAATAATGCTATTGCTAATATTATTGTTATTGATGATGCTATTGATGATGCTATTGATGATGCTATTGATGATGTTATTGATGATGCTATTGATGATGGTTTTGATGATGGTTTTGATATTTATGGTATTGGTATTATGTATGCACATTCAATGTCCTTAAGTATTCAGTGACCTCTTACTATTATTGATATGAATGAGAAACATGTTTATATATTTGTAATACGTTGTAGGGTACATTATAAGGACATACAAAACATGATATTTAAATATGTTCATTGTCTATCTGGAACTTATTATTTTCCTTAATAATTATTCTATACTTTTCAAGAATTCTTTTCTCCCAAAAAGCTTTTGTAAAAGCTCTTGCGTACCTATACATCTCCAAGCATAGTATTACCTTTGTATGTTCTAACATGACTTCAAAGGATACTAGCAAGGATGTTGGCGGGTACAAAGCCGCATGGATGCGTAAGACACGTGCTAAAGAAACTGAAGAAGAGCGACAATGTCGTTTGGATAAGTCTAAAGCTGAGTATAAGCAACGCATTGCAACAGAGTCGCTGGAACAAAAACAAGTACGGTTGGCCAAAAATGCTCAGAAGCTACATCAACGCCGTCAAAAAAAAAATGTGACACCACCAGTACATCACTCTGCTGATCAGACAGTAACCTCCTCAGTACAACAGTCTGCTGATCAAACTACTAGCTCACCTGTACAATACTCTGCTGATCTAACTCAGTGTGCTGATCAGACAGTAACCTCATCAGTACTACAGTCTGCTGATCCAACTGTAAGCTCACCAGTACTACAGTTTGCTCTAGCTCTTTCTAGCAGTTCACCGGATGAAAGGAGCACAATTCCTCAAGTTTCATCACCGCGCAAAGCAACAGCAAAGCGTAAACATTGTGCTCAGGAGACGTTACGCACAAAACGTTTTCGCCTTGAACAACAACAAACTCCTTTGGAGGCACAAATTGCTCAGGAGTCTTCACTATCCAAACAGAGCCGCTTACGTAAAAGTGGTGCCTCCCGTCGTCAACACCGCAAAAAGACGTCTTCTACTGTTACACAAGTGGATCCTGAGTCTTTTTCTGCTTTATTACTTCAACGTCTCATCTATGTCGGTTTGCAGAAAGAAAATCGTATTTACCTACCTACACCTCCCTCTTCATATCCACCTGGATTTACAGATAGTGATTTTGGCATTGTGGAACATACCTGTGGCTCTATGATATTCATATGTAAGCATTGTGAAGCTCGACATTTCATGGATGAGATGCCATCGGATAAACAGTATACTCTCTGTTGTCACAAGGGGAAGGTCAAGGTTCCGTTACCTCAGTATCCAGAGATGTTGGAATGTATTCTTAAAGGTCAGAGTCCATACAGTCGGAATATGATGGATAACATCAGAAGTATTAATAGTTCATTTGGTTTTGCTTCTATGGGTGCAAGTATTGCTCCCCCACCTGGACATGGCCCTTATTGCTTCCGTATTCATGGCCAAATTTATCACCGTACTGGAACACTACATCCTGCTCCAGATCAAGCTCCTGCTTATGCCCAACTCTACATTTTAGATACTGCCACTGCTAATGACCAACGTTTACAGTGTGATGAAAATAAGAAATGTCATCCTAAATTGATGCGGCTGATTGCTAACTTATTAGATCGCATTAATCCTTTTGTTTCCGCATACAAAATGTTACGTTTTGTTGAACAAGAGGAACAGGAGAAGGCAATTGAAAATGGTACTGTCATGCCTAATATCATCATGGCTCTTAAACAGGATCGAGAACAAGACCCAAGACGTTATAATAAGCCAATTGTTAATGAAGTTGCTGTGGTCTTTGAAAATGCTGATGGAGAGCCACCTTTCAATAGAGACATTTTAATTCATCTTAAACCTGACCCAAACAATCCTTTAGCTCCAAAAACACAGCAAGTCAGTATTCTCCACAGTAATTTAGATGCTTTACTGTATCCGTTATTTTTTCCGCATGGAGAACAAGGCTGGCATGAGGGACTGAAGCATCAAGGTGAAAATCCACGGAGAATTACACAATTGCAGTATTACTGTTATTTGCTATCTGTACGTCCTGGGTTCAATCCTATTTTAAATGGTGGAAAACTAACGCAACAGTATTTAGTAGATGCGTATATAAAAATTGAGGCTAATCGCTTAAATTTTATACGTCAACATCAAAAAGACTTAAAAGTGGAGGACTATTGCGTACTACAGGAACATCTGCAAAGAAAATCTTTTGAAAAAGGAATTCCTATTGGCAAGACGGTCATTTTACCATCGTCATTTGAAGGCAGTCCCAGAAACATGCAGCAGAGGTATCAAGATGCCATGGCTATTGTTACAAAATTTGGACGGCCAGATCTTTTTATAACAATGACCTGTAATCCCAAATGGAGCGAGATTATCCACAATTTAGAACCATGGCAGAGGGTGGAACACAGACCGGATTTAGTCGCCCGTGTCTTCAAAATAAAATTAGAAGCCCTATTAAAAGATATAAACAGTGGATTATTTGGCAAGATTTGTGCAATGATTCATGTAATAGAATTCCAAAAGCGAGGACTACCACATGCTCACATTTTGGTTATTCTGGATAGCAATTCCAAATTACGCACTGAGGTAGATGTCGATCGTACTGTTTGGGCAGAAATTCCTGACCCATCCGAGTATCCTGTGCTCCATCAAATTGTGATGCAACATATGATTCATGGACCCTGTGGACAATTGAACCCCAATTCTCCATGTATGGATATTGGAAAGTGTAAAAAAGGATTCCCAAAAGATTTCCAACTAAAAACTCTAATAGCACACGATGCCTACCAAACTTATCAACGCAATGCAGGACCTTCATTTACACAACGTTCTCACATGGTTGATAATTCTTGGGTTGTTCCCTATAACCCTTTCTTACTATTAAAGTATAAGTGTCATATAAATGTGGAAATCTGTGCATCCATTCAAAGTGTCAAGTATCTATTCAAATATGTTTACAAAGGGCATGATAAAGCCAATCTGGAAATTTCTCAAACAAACATACAACATGATGAACCTCACCAATTTATGGACTCAAGATACGTCAGTGCACCGGAGGCAGCTTGGAGAATTTTTGCCTATCCAATGCATAAACAATCACACAGCATTGTTCGCCTTGCCGTACATCTGCCACAGTCACAACCCCTTTATTTTCATGAAGATGCTTCTGTTGAGAACATTGCTGCCATGACACATAAAAAATCAACTCTTATGGCCTACTTTGAACTGAATGAGAATGACCCACGTGCTCATAAATACTTCTACCGCCAAATTCCTGAGCACTATGTCTGGAAAGCTGGTGCATGGGAAATTAGGCAGAAACGTGGAACAACTGTCATTGGAAGAATGTATACGGTCAGTATGAAAGATGAAGAACGCTACTATTTACGGTTGTTGTTACTACATGTAAAAGGAGCAACAAGTTTTGAGCACATTAAGACCGTTAATGAAGTCGAGTACCCAACTTTTAAACAGGCAGCAATAGCCCTTGGATTACTTTTGGATGACAGTGTTTGGCGAAATACCTTACTGGATGGCTGTGTTCTAAACATGCCTGCACAGCTTCGGGATATGTTTGCTTACATATGTATCTTTGGTCCTCCTGCTCATCCATTGGAGTTGTGGCAAGAATTTAAAAAAGATTTCATTGAAGACTACTGCCGTGCATATCACCCTAACAATGAGGACTGTGAGCATTGTGAAGGCTATGCAATGACAGATGTTCAAAATGTGTTAAAATTTCATGGCAAAAGCTTTACGGATTTTAATCTACCACGCCCCAAAAGAAAACAACAACTACAACCACAATACGACAAAGAGGAGGAGTTTAGAAGAGCCCAAGAAATGAAAGAAACTTTAAATCAACAACAACTTTTGGCGTATAATGCCATAAATGAAGCATTACAGGATACAAGTCAGCAAGCTAAGTGCTTTTTCATTGATGGCCCAGGTGGCAGTGGGAAAACATATTTGTATGATTTGTTAATTCGTCAAATAAGAGGAGAAGGAGAAACTGTGTCACCTGCTGCCAGTACTGGGATTGCAGCCAACTTATTGGAAGGAGGAAGAACCATCCATTCACTTTACGGGATACCTATTCCAATCAATGAAACGTCTGTGTCAAGAATCAAAAATGATACTGATGCTGCACACCATTTGAAGAGTACTAAACTTTTCATTATTGATGAATCCACTATGCTATCCAAATTCGCACTGCATGTCATTGACCAACTATTAAAGGATGTTATGACCAAAGATATCTCGAAGAAAAATAAAACACCCTTTGGAGGGAAAGTCATTGTTCTGGGAGGAGACTTTCGTCAGTGTCTTCCTATTATTCCTCATGGAACACGAACTGATATCGTAGAGAGCTGCATTAAATATTCCAGACAATGGCAGATTTTCACTCAATTGCCACTACTTGACAACATGCGCTCTGTTGATCCAGAATACAGCAATTGGATACTTCAGCTGGGAAATGGACAATTGACCAATTCTTATAACCTTGGAGATGATATTATAGAAATCCCTGAAGATATGATTTGCACAGGTTCACTAATATTTGACATTTTTGGTGAAAACATTGTAATTGATGTCAATGACAATGAAAGCATTCATACAGCAGCATCACATGCCATTCTTTGCCCCAAAAATGATGATGTGGATCAGGTCAACTCTAAGATCATGGATTGCATTGCTGGAGAGTATACAGAATACATTAGTGATGATTCCATTGATCCGGACGAGACAGAGGACCCAGAGCAATACCCTGTTGAGTTTTTAAATTCACTTACACCCACGGGGATGCCATCTCATCGTCTGAAATTAAAAATCAGCACCATTGTAATGCTTTTGAGGAACTTCAACAGCAGAAAAGGTCTTTGCAATGGGACTCGCTTAATTGTCACCGGTTTGTTTGTCAACATGATTCGAGCAAGAGTCATTACTGGGTCTGCTGGAGGAAATGTGGTTTTCATTCCCAGGATTGATTTGTGCCCATCAGAAACCGGCTTGCCTTTTAAGTTAAGACGTCGCCAATTTCCTCTGAAGCCAGCTTTTGCCATGACAATAAACAAATCCCAAGGACAAACACTTGAGAAAGTAGGGATTTTTTGCCAGAACATGTTTTTGGACATGGACAATTGTATGTGGCTTTTTCAAGAGTGAGAAGACGATCCAATGTAAAAGTGAAAGTGGTGGACACTCCAATCCAAGGAAAATTGCTGCCTAACAGTGACAAAGTATTTACCAAAAATATTGTCTACAAGAATATTTTGCACTGAACTCTTCCCTATGACTATTCTTCTGTTTATTTATCTTTTGAAAAAAAAAAAAAAAAAAAATTTACTGTTTCACATTTTATTCTTTTATATACTGATTTCTACTATGTTTTTGTGAACACACATTTAAAATATGAGAGATGTGTATCATCCACATTTCTACAGTGGGTGATAGAATCCACTATTTCAAGCTCCAGCACTATATGTGCTGAGAGATTTCATTGTCAGTCTTTACAGGGAGAGGTTTTTGTGAACAGCTAAGAGACGGGTGGGATGGCTGTTCACACACATCTCATTAGCAAGGTGTGTTCCACATGTTTAGATAGATAGGGACATACATAAATTATTAATTAGATTCTACCACACCATTTTTCTTAGATTTTTTCACTTTGTTGAGGAATATACTAAATGATAATAATTGATCATGAAGGACTCACCAACAACATACTTGCTGTAATTTTCATAATTGCATATATGTAATTTGTACTTAACTTGCGGTTTGTGCAGACAACATAGTTGCGGCAGTGTCATCCACATCAACTGCAGTCACCTGTGGTTAGTTAGTCGATGCATCTTATGCACCTGCTGAAGCTATGTTAACTCCATTTACCGTAGGTTAACTACAAGTTTTTTTGTTATTGCATGGATATTGCTGCAAGTCTGTAGCTGGTAACTCCGTCTGTATCAATTTACAAAATTTTATTATTTACATCACAATCCTCAAAAAATCTAAGAAAAATTCAGGTATAAAAAATATCTAAATTATATCAATTCGGATTTAGTTAGATTAGGACTCACCAGGCGTAAGGGCATCTTGACGCGATTGGTGGGCTGACACAAACTGGCTGATACACCTATTACTGTTATTAATTCATCAATTTTAATGATTGATGCATTAAGAAGTATTGCTACTTTGTGTTTTAAGACCCTTACAACATAATTATTCAATTTTCCTTATATGATATCAACAATACAAATATATGTAGTTGCTGTAAAGATGTCATTGGAATAATTGGATTATTATTTAAACATCTTTAAAAAAACAATAAACATATTGTAGACAACCGATGCATTTGCATTAGTCTAACAGCTATAACTACTATAATCAAATTAACGTACGTTCTAGAATCCCGATGCATTTGCATCGGGCTCACAGCTAGTATTGTTATAAAGAAACGCTGCTCAAATAACCTTTTTTTCTCTGGATGTGCCATCCTTATACCTGAAGGCCAATAAAGGCAGGAGTTATAACTGAAATTGGAGTGCTGCAACCTTATTTACACATATATGTCTGGAGTAGGTGGTTGGATACCACCTCAAGAATTGATTAGCACCTAACATATTGTTATAAAGAAACGCTGCTCAAATAACCTTTTTTTCTCTGGGCAATCCTTATACCTGAAGGCCAATAAAGGCAGGATTTATAACTGAAATTGGAGTGCTGCAACCTTATTTACACATATATGTCTGGAGTAGGTGGTTGGATACCACCTCAAGGATTGATTAGCACCTAACATATTGTTATAAAGAAACACTGCTCAAATAACCTTTTTTTCTCTGGATGTGCCATCCTTATACCTGAAGGCCAATAAAGGCAGGATTTATAACTGAAATTGGAGTGCTGCAACCTTATTTACACATATATGTCTGGAGTAGGTGGTTGGATACCACCTCAAGGATTGATTAGCACCTAACATATTGTTATAAAGAAACGCTGCTCAAATAACCTTTTTTTCTCTGGGCCATCCTTATACCTGAAGGCCAATAAAGGCAGGATTTATAACTGAAATTGGAGTGCTGCAACCTTATTTACACATATATATCTATCTAATAATATAGATAGAAAAATAAATAAAAATAAAGATACATAAATAGAGAAAAAAAAATTTTTGGACCGGAAATAGCCGAGCCCCGTGGCCGAAAATAGAACCAGAAGGCCGGCAATATATTTCGCGATACACCGCTAATGTTTGTCTATGGGAAGTGAGGCGCGATTCTGATTGGTCAGCGGAAGCACACAGCGACCAATCAGAATCGCGCCTCACTTCCCATAGACATACATTAGCGCCGTGTCGCCAAATTTATGGCCGGGTCCCTGGTTCTCTTTTGCGGCCATAAAATCGCGGACACACCGCTATGTATGTCTATGGGAAGTGAGGCGCGATTCCGATTGGTCGCTGTGTGCTTCCGCTGACCAATCAGAATCGCGCCTCACTTTTAGCCGTAAATTTGAAACTCCAAAAGCGTCCATTCTATGTCTATGGGAAGTGAGGCGCGATTCTGATTGGTCAGCGGAAGCACACAGCGACCAATCGGAATCGCGCCTCACTTCCCATAGACATACATAGCGGTGTGTCCGCGATTTTATGGCCGCAAAAGAGAACCAGGGACCCGGCCATAAATTTGGCGACACGCCGCTAATGTATGTCTATGGGAAGTGAGGCGCGATTCTGATTGGTCGCTGTATGCTAACGCCGACCAATCAGAATTCCGCCTCACTTCCCATTAACATACATTAGCGGTGTCTCACAAAATATATGGCCACCCTTCTGGTTCTATTTTCGGCCACGAGGCTGCCCTATTTCCGGTAAAAAAAAAATGTTTCTCTATTTATGTATCTTTATTTTTATCTATTTTTCTTTCTTTTTTCTTATCTATCTATCTAATAATATAAATAGAAAAATAGATAAAAATAAAGATACATAAATAGAGAAAAAAAATTTTTTGGACCGGAAATAGCCGAGCCCCGTGGCCGAAAATAGAACCAGAAGGCCGGCAATATATTTCGCGATACACCGCTAATGTTTGTCTATGGGAAGTGAGGCGCGATTCTGATTGGTCAGCGGAAGCACACAGCGACCAATCAGAATCGCGCCTCACTTCCCATAGACATACATTAGCGCCGTGTCGCCAAATTTATGGCCGGGTCCCTGGTTCTCTTTTGCGGCCATAAAATCGCGGACACACCGCTATGTATGTCTATGGGAAGTGAGGCGCGATTCCGATTAGTCGCTGTGTGTTTCCGCTGACCAATCAGAATCGCGCCTCACTTTTAGCCGTAAATTTGAAACTCCAAAAGCGTCCATTCTATGTCTATGGGAAGTGAGGCGCGATTCTGATTGGTCAGCGGAAGCACACAGCGACCAATCGGAATCGCGCCTCACTTCCCATAGACATACATAGCGGTGTGTCCGCGATTTTATGGCCGCAAAAGAGAACCAGGGACCCGGCCATACATTTGGCGACACGCCGCTAATGTATGTCTATGGGAAGTGAGGCGCGATTCTGATTGGTCGCTGTGTGCTTCCGCTGACCAATTAGAATCGCGCCTCACTTCCCATAGACATAGAATGGGCGCTTTTGGAGTTTCAAATTTACCGCTAAAAGTGAGGCGCGATTCTGATTGGTCAGCGGAAGCACACAGCGACCAATCGGAATCGCGCCTCACTTCCCATAGACATACATAGCGGTGTGTCCGCGATTTTATGGCCGCAAAAGAGAACCAGGGACCCGGCCATAAATTTGGCGACACGCCGCTAATGTATGTCTATGGAAGTGAGGCGCGATTCTGATTGGTCGCTGTATGCTAACGCCGACCAATCAGAATTCTGCCTCACTTCCCATAGAGATACATTAGCGGTGTCTCACAAAATATATGGCCGCCCTTCTGGTTCTATTTTCGGCCACAGGGCTGCCCTATTTCCGGTAAAAATAAAATGTTTTCTCTATTTATGTATCTTTATTTTTAGCTATTTTTCTATTTATATTCTTAGGTAGATATAGATACATAGATAGAGAATAAAATAGATAGAAACATAGATACAAATAAAGATAGATAAAAAGAGAAAAAAATTATTTTTTACCGGAAATAGACGAGCCCTGTGGCCGAAAATAGAAGCAGAAGGCCGGCCATATATTTTCTGAGACACCGCTAATGTACAGTTAGGGCCAGAAATATTTGGACAGTGACACAAGTTTTGTTATTTTAGCTGTTTACAAAAACATGTTCAGAAATACAATTATATATATAATATGGGCTGAAAGTGCACACTCCCAGCTGCAATATGAGAGTTTCCACATCCAAATCGGAGAAAGGGTTTAGGAATCATAGCTCTGTAATGCATAGCCTCCTCTTTTTCAAGGGACCAAAAGTAATTGGACAATGGACTCTAAGGGCTGCAATTAACTCTGAAGGCGTCTCCCTCGTTAACCTGTAATCAATGAAGTAGTTAAAAGGTCAGGGGTGGATTCCAGGTGTGTGGTTTTGCATTTGGAAGCTGTTGCTGTGACCAGACAACATGCGGTCAAAGGAACTCTCAATTGAGGTGAAGCAGAACAACCTGAGGCTGAAAATAAAGAAAAAATCCATCAGAGAGATAGCAGACATGCTTGGAGTAGCAAAATCAACAGTTGGGTACACTCTGAGAAAAAAGGAATTGACTGGTGAGCTTGGGAACTGTAAAAGGCCTGGGCGTCCACGGATGACAACAGTGGTGGATGATCGCCGCATACTTTATTTGGTGAAGAAGAACCCGTTCACAACATCAACTGAAGTCCAGAACACTCTCAGTGAAGTAGGTGTATCTGTCTCTAAGTCAACAGTAAAGAGAAGACTCCATGACAGTAAATACAAAGGGTTCACATCTAGATGCAAACCATTCATCTATTCCAAAAATAGACAGGCCAGAGTTAAATTTGCTGAAAAACACCTCAAGAAGCCAGCTCAGTTCTGGAAAAGTATTCTATGGACAGATGAGACAAAGATCAACCTGTACCAGAATGATGGGAAGAAAAAAGTTTGGAGAAGAAAGGGAACGGCACATTATCCAAGGCACACCACATAATCTGTAAAACATGGTGGAGGCAACGTGATGGCATGGGCATGCATGGCTTTCAATGGCACTGGGTCACTTGTGTTTATTGATGACATAACAGCAGACAAGAGTAGCCGGATGAATTCTGAAGTGTACCGGGATATACTTTCAGCCCAGATTCAGCCAAATGCTGCAAAATTGATTGGACGGCGCTTCATAGTACAGATGGACAATGACCCCAAGCATACAGCCAAAGCTACCCAGGAGTTCATGAGTGCAAAAAAGTGGAACATTCTGCAATAGCCAAGTCAATCACCAGATCTTAACCCAATTGAGCATGCATTTCACTTGCTCAAATCCAGACTTAAGACGGAAAGACCCACAAACAAGCAAGACCTGACGGCTGTAAAGGCCTGGCAAAGCGTTTGGTGACGTCCATGGGTTCCAGACTTAAGGCAGTGATTGCCTCCAAAGGATTCGCAACAAAATATTGAAAATAAAAATATTTTGTTTGGGTTATGTTTATTTGTCCAATTACTTTTGACCTCCTAAAATGTGGAGTGTTTGTAAAGAAATGTGTACAATTCCTACATTTTCTATCAGATATTTTTGTTCAACCCTTCAAATTAAATGTTACAATCTGCACTTGAATTCTGTTGTAGAGGTTTCATTTCAAATCCAATGTGGTGGCATGCAGAGCCCAACTCGCGAAAATTGTGTCACTGTCCAAATATTTCTGGCCCTAACTGTATGTCTATGGGAAGTGAGGCGGAATTCTGATTGGTCGGCGTTAGCACACAGCGACCAATCAGAAGAGCGCCTCATTTCCCATAGACATACTTAGCGCTATGCCGCCGATTTTATGCCCGGGCCCATGGTTCTATTTTGCGGCCATAAAAGCGCTGACACACCGCTAGGTATGTCTATGGGAAGTGAGGCGCTGTTCTGATTGGTCGCTGTGTGCTGACGCCGACCAATCAGAATTCCGCCTCATTTCTCAATGCATCTCTATGGGAATGCATCCTCCAATCACAATCGCGGCGCCATTTTTGAAACAATACAGCGACCAATCACATTCATGGCGCCATGTTTCTGAGGTTGCCGCCTACCAATGAGATAAGGCCGCTTACTTATAGTGCGAAATTTGAATCTTCAACCTCTTTGAATCCTGTTTGCGAGACAAAGAAAAACTACTGCTGGACCATCTGTTGGACTGTATTTCTGCCATGAAATCCATCCTTCGTGAGGGTCTTTGAGGGAGAACGAGAAGCTACCGCTGGACCATCTGTTGGACTATATTTCTGCCAAGATATCCATCCTTCGTGATGGACGTCGGGAAGCAAGCGCCGGATCGGGTTCTGCCATTTATCAGCTAAGATATCCTTTTTGAAATCTACCTTTTCACATCAGAGGCTATATTCCTGATGCTACGTTTTATTTTCACCTCTTTTGCTATGTTTTCTTTTCACCACTTTTACTATCTTGCGCCATGCAGCGCCAATCGGCGCTGCATGGAGCCTGCGCCACAGTTCGGACACTTCGCCGCTAAAAGCGCCGACTTCTGCGCTACAAGCGCAAACTTCGGCGCTTCTAGCGGCCTACAACGGTCTATGAGACCGCTGTGCCCGAATACTCATTCAGGCGACGCCCATACAACTTCCCGGTGACCGCCGACCAATCGGATTCTCAGCGCCTCTTCCCATAGAGATGCATTGAGAATTAAGGCGCGATTGTGATTGGCCGCTGTGTATTTTCAAAAATTCCGCCGCGATTGTCATTGGACGTCGCATTCCCATAGAGATGCATTGAGAAATGAGGCGCTATTCTGATTGGTCGCCGTCAGCACACAGCGACCAATCAGAAGAGCGCCTCACTTCCCATTGACATACATAGCGCTGTGTCGGCGATTTTATGGCCGGGCCCCTGGTTCTATTTTCGGGCAGGGGACTTGGCTCTGATCCGTCGTTTCACGGGGCCAGAAACTCGCAATGAGCGCTTCGCGGCGATAGCTAGCGTATCACCTAGGACTCGCAATGATTGCGAGTCGTTGGTAATGCGCGAGCAATGTCCGCGAAGCGCTCATTGCGAGTTTTCGGCCCCGTGGAACGACGGATCAGAGCCGAGTCCCCTGCCCGAAAATAGAACCAGGGGCCCGGCCATAAAATAGCCGACACACCGCTATGTATGTCTATGGGAAAAGAGGCGCTCTTCTGATTGGTCGCTGTGTGCTAACGCCGACCAATCACAATAGCGCCTCACTTCCCATAGACATACATTAGCGGTGTCTCGCTAAATATATGGCCGGCCTTCTGCTTCTATTTTCGGCCACAGGGCTCGGATATTGCCGGTCCAAAAAATTTTTTTCTGTATTTATCTATCTTTATTTTTAGCTATTTTTCTATCTATATTCTTAGATAGATATAGATACATAGATAGATAAGAAAATAGATATAAAAATAGATACAAATAAAGATAGATAAATAGAGAAAACATTTTTTTGACCGGAAATAGCTGAGCCCTGTGGCCGAAAATAGAACCAGAAGCCCGGCCATATATTTTGCGAGACACCGCTAATGTATGTCTATGGGAAGTGAGGCGGAATTCTGATTGGTCGGCGTTAGCACACAGCGACCAATCAGAAGACCGCCTCACTTCCCATAGACATACATAGCCGAGTGTCGGCGATTTTATAGCCGGGTTCCTGGTTCTATTTTGCGGCCATAAAATCGCCGACACACCGCTATGTATGTCTATAGGAAGTGAGCCGCGATTCTGATTGGGCGCTGTGGATTTTCAAAAATGGCGCCGCGATTGTGATTGGACGGCGCATTCCCATAGAGATACATGGAGAAATGAGGCGCGATTCTGATTGGTTGTTGGATATGGCGGTTTGCTTCCGATTGGTCGGCGCTCAGCGGGGAAAGCAGCACTTTCCTTGCCGAGCGCCTGGTTCGATTTTCGGCCACTCCGTTCGGGAGGGTGGAAGTCTGTAGCTCCGCCCCGCTGTGTTGTGATTGGACAGCGGCATCTTCACACAGTAGCGCCGACCAATCGGATTCATGGCGTTATGTTTATGAAGTTTCCACTCTCCAATCACATTGCGGCTGGTGTCTGCCGGCTTTTTATGAATTAACTTTTCGCGTCCGCCATGTTAGAGCGCGAAATTTGAATTTTTGAACTATGTAAAAGTTAAAAAGCTGTTTTCACAGTACAATCTCACATCAGAGTATATATTCCTAATGCCTATGCTTATATTAACCCTTTCTTTATACTAATTTCATATCAGCTACGTTTCACCATATTGACCTGTTTTTTTCATACTTACTGTATATACTCGTGTATAAGCCGACCCATGTATAAGCCGACCCCCCTACTTTTGCCCCCAAAACCTGGGAAAATCTATTGACTCGCGTATAAGCCGAGGGTGGACCCCAGCACAGGTATACAGCCCCCAGCAGTGGTATACAGGCCCCAGCAGTATGATATACAGCAGGCCCCAGTGGTATATACAGCAGCCCCAGTGGTATTGCAGCCCCTATATACAGCAGCCCCAGTGGTATTGCAGCCCCAGTGGTGTATACAGCAGCCCCTATATACAGCAGCCCCAGTGGTATTGCAGCCCCAGTGGTATTGCAGCCCCTATATACAGCAGCCCCAGTGGTATTGCAGCCCCAGTGGTATTGCAGCCCCTATATACAGCAGCCCCAGTGGTATTGCAGCCCCAGTGGTGTATACAGCAGCCCCTATATACAGCAGCCCCAGTGGTATTGCAGCCCCAGTGGTATTGCAGCCCCTATATACAGCAGCCCCAGTGGTATTGCAGCCCCAGTGGTGTATACAGCAGCCCCTATATACAGCAGCCCCAGTGGTAGTATACAGGCAGCCCCAGTAATGCAGGGCCCCCCCAGCCTGACTCCAGTCACCTGTAAAGCAAATTATACTTTGTCCCGCTGCCGTCCGCGCCTGCATCTGCCGACATCGCGATCCTCCATCTTCATGCGTCTTCTTCCTGTTTCCTGTGTTCGGCGCCGGTAATGACGTCATTGGCTGCGCCGAACACAGGAAACAGGAAGAAGACGCATGAAGATGGAGGATCGCGATGTCGGCAAATGCGGGCGCGGACGGCAGCGGGACAATGATAAGTATAATTTGGTTTACAGGTGACCGGAGTCAGGCTGGGGGGGCCCTGCATTACTGGGGATGCGGGGACTGCTGTATACCGCTGAATACAGCAGCCCCCGCACTGACTCGCGTATAAGCCGAGGAGGGTACTTTTCAGCCCAATTTTTGGGCTGAAAAACTCGGCTTATACGCGAGTATATATGGTAATTAACCCCTTCTATTCTATTTGTGCGCCACTTGCTATCTCACTATGGGCTGTACTAAGGCTATTTCTACATTAACCTCTTCTATGCCTTTTGCATTTTAGTTTTCCCCAACACTGTTTTATATGCTTCAAACTGCTGCATTAACCCCTTCCATTCTGTTTGCTATTCAATTACTGTGTCGCTATGGGCTGTACTCATTATATTTGAAAATTAACCTCTTCTATACCATTTATTAGTTATTTTCTCATCCACACTGTTTTTTAGGGTACAAACTGTTACATTAACCCCTTGCATTCTGTTTGCTATTCATTACCTGTGTCGCTATGTGCTGTACTCATTATATTTGAAAATTAACCTCTTCTATACCATTTATTAGTTATTTTCTCATCCACACTGTTTTATAGGGTACAAACTGTTACATTAACCCCTTGCATTCTGTTTGCTATTCATTACCTGTGTCCCTATGTGCTGTACTCAGGACATTTGAAAATTAACCTCTTCTATACCATTTGTTATTTATTTTCTCATCCACACTGTTTTATAGGATGTAAGTAGTACATTAACCCCTTCTATTGTCTTGGCTATTCACTGCCTATGTCACTATGTGGTCTACTACTGCCATTAGAATACTAACTTCTTTAATACTATTTTTAATTTGATTGATCGTGCTGTATTTTTTACGCGTGCCAGTGGTACATTAACCCCTTACAGACTCTTCTATGTTTTATTTGTACTTAGGAGTGTGTCGTCACACTGTTAGGAGTAGTACATTAACACATTTTATGCCATTTTGATTCTATTTCATATTAATGAGTCTGTAGCACTACTACCTGTCTTATATTTAACAGTTTGGATGTTATGCTACCTGTCCCTTTCACATCACTGGTACCGCAAAACAAAACACGGTCGCCCACCGTTTTTTATCGCCCCAGCACCTGACGCAAGTGCAAAACCCCAATTGCCGCACCTGCCGCAAGTCCATATATACTGACTATGGCGATTAACGCAACCGCCTGCAAGTGCAGCGGTTATGCTGCGGCTATGCGCCAAACAACACAGATGCAGTTTTTTCACCGCATCTGATGCTATTTCAAATTACCGCTAATGTGAAAGGGCCTGTCGTCACAGTAGGACATTAACTACTTTTACGTACCAAATATATTGGTTACATGTCATTTTACACTCTATGACCGACTGGGGTCCCTTTCACACCCGCGTTGTACATGCCGATTTACATTATTCCATAATATGTGGAAATATTTCCATTAGTAACGCAAGTTCCCCATACCCGTCACCAGGGGTCCAGTTGCGTAAGGTGATACTATATCGCCGGATTTACGTTGATTTTTACATTGCCCTGCCTGTTTCACCATGTACTCCAAAAGTTGCCTTATTTCTATTTTCACCATGCTTGGTCACATTGTGCCATTTCACGCTCGCTGCTAATGCCGCTGTTTCCACCAACTCAAGCAAGAACAAAAAAAAACACTACTTCTGCTATAATCCCAAAATATTACGTTCAAGGTAACAAAGAACGCTACCTCTCCCTTTTTGCACCACCTTCTGCAACTACAACCCTGCTGGCGGTTATGTGGAACTTCCTGTCATATCGGTACTTTAACCGCTTTTCTTACAATGTTGGAAATCTGCTTTTACAACGCGCCTCTCAAAGGGCCGTTACATCCATTTGTCTTGCCTTTAAGTCTCTCTTTAAGAGCTTTAAACACACTGATTACCATTCACTACTCCATACAGTAAACATCGTGAAATATTTCTTTCGTACTTTAAAGAAGTTCATCATTTCATTTTCACAGGTTATTGAAATACACACTTTCCTTTTATTGTTTTTGCCTATTTAAACATAGTTATTATTGATTGTTTCCTTAACTAACACACTCTAGCTCATTTTGGATTTGATTCACTGTCTATTCTTACTAAGATGAGCTCTCCAACAAAAAATATCACTCTTGCCAAGGAGGCTGCATCTACGCCTAAGAAGAAGCATGCAGAGGAGACTTCAGAAGAGACACGTCTTCCGTTAGATCGTGAGAAGGCTGCTAAGGCAACATGCACTGCTGAGGATACTTCGGAAGAGACACGTCTTCCCTTAGATAGTGATAAGGCTGCTAAGGCGGAACGCACTGCTGAGGAGACTTTGGAAGAGAGACGTCTTCGCTTAGATAGTGATAAGGCTGCTAAAGCGAAACGCATTGCAGAGGAGACTTCGGAAGAGAGACGTCTTCGGTTAGATCTTCGTAATGCTGCTAAGGCGAAACGCACTGCAGAGGAGACTTCAGAAGAGAGGCGTCTTCGCTTAGATAGTGATAAGGCTGCTAAGGCGAAACGCACTTCTGAGGAGACTTCTGAAAATAGACGTCTTCGCTTAGATTGTGTTAAGGCGGCTCAGGCCAAACGCATTGCAGAGGAGACTTCGGAACAGAGACGTCTTCGTTTACAACGTGTTAAGGCTGCTAAACTGAAACGCATTGCCAAACTGTCTTCTCCAATGAGACGTTTTCGGTTGGATGTTGCGAAGGCTGCTTCGAAGAAACTTCTTGCTGAACGGTCTTCTGAAGAAAGAAGTCAACGAAAGTCAAAAAGAGCCATGGATGCGCAAGGCAGACGGAAAAAACAACAACTTACTGTCACTGAAGAACCGTCTGACAAAGATACTACTCCTGCCTCTTCGTGTACTGACATTCTACCAAGTGAAGAGCCTTAAACACCTCCCATGACCTCCATGGAAAACAAAGAAGCAAAGGTTCCAAAGGAGTCTGTGCGTATGCGCAAGAAGCGTGCCGAGGAGAGTTCTGAAGAAAGACGACTTCGCTTGGATAAGGAAAAGGCTGCTTTGAAAACACGGGTTTCAAAAGAGTCTTTGGAAGGAAGGACGGAAGGATTAGGCAAAAAATCCATGCCTGCGCGTCAAAGACGCAAACAACAAGAGTTCATGCCTACAGGAGATCCGTCTGACCCTCATACTGCTGCCACCTCTTCCTCTGACCCTCATACTGCTGCGACCTCTTCCTCTGACCGTCATACTGCTGCCACCTCGTCTGATCCTCATACTGCTGCCACCTCTTTGTCTGATCCTCATACTGCTGCCATCTCTTCTTCTACTGTGTTAACTACAACTGAACAGCGTTTACCACATCGCAAGGCCACATCTAAACAAAAACACTCTGCTGAGGAGACGCCATACAGCAAACAGTGTAACATTTTGAGGCTTAAAAGGAGAAGACAGATGCGTCAAGATACAGAGTCTCCTACGTCTAGAACAGTCCGCTTGACCCATTTGGCTGCATCACGTCGTGACGAACCCCAAAGTTTTTCTTCCACTTCAATATTGCAAGAGGCAGAACGGAATATATATTCAACTTCTTCATTTATGGAATGTTTTGAATCTACGTCCCTTCCACGTCTCATCTATGTAGGATTACACAATAAACTTCTACCTTTCTTATCTTCACCTTTCCCTCATCCAATGGGATTTATTGATCAGGATTTTGCTATTCCAGGACATTCCTGTGGTTTCATGAATGTAATATGTGAACATTGTGAGGCTCGACATTTTACTGATGAACGCCCATCAGATCAACAGTTTACTCTTTGTTTCCACAAGGGAAAAGTAAAGGTACCATTACCTCAATACCCGGAGGTCTTCCAACGCCTGCTGAAAGGAGAGAGTGAGTACAGTAAAAATTTGATGCAGAATATCAGGAGCATTAATAGTTCTTTTGCTTTTGCCTCCATGGGTGCCCATGTTTCTCCACCACCTGGACATGGCCCTTACTGTTTCCGAATTCATGGGCAAATTTATCATCGCACGGGAACACTCCATCCTGCTCAAGATCAACCTCCAGCATATGCACAACTCTACATTTTAGATACTGCAAGCACTGTAGAACAACGGATACAGTCTCCAGAAAATGTGAAATGTAATCCTACTTTAATGAGTATCATTGCTCTTCAATTGGATAATATTAATCCCTTTGTTTCGGCCTACAAAATGTTACGTGACGTTGAATTAGAAGAACAACAGAAGGCAGTAGAACATGGCACCGTCATGCCAAATATTATCATGGCCATTAAACAAGACAGACAGCAAGACCCTAGACGCTATAACAATCCTACTGTCCATGAAGTTGCAGTGGTGTTCGAAAATGCTGATGGAGAGCCACCATTCAATAGAGACATTTTAATTCATTTGAAACCTGATCCAAATACCCCCTTGGCCCTAAAAACACAGCAAGTCAGTATTCTACACAGCAATTTAGATGCATTACTGTATCCCTTATTTTTCCCTCATGGAGAACAAGGCTGGCATGAGGGACTCAAGCATCAAGGCCAAAGTCAACGCAGGGTTACACAGCTCCAGTATTACTGCTATTTGCTGTCTGTACGGAATCGGTTCAATCCTGTCCTGAATGGTGGCAAACTAACACAGCAGTACTTAGTGGATGCGTATGTGAAAATCGAGGCTAATCGCTTAAATTTTATCCGTCAACACCAAAAGGATTTAAAAGTGGAGGATTATTGCGTACTACAGGAACATCTCCTGAAACAATCTGTTGAGAAAGGTATTCCCATTGGCAAGACGGTCATTTTACCATCTTCCTTTGAGGGCAGTCCCAGAAACATGCAGCAACGCTATCAGGATGCCATGGCTATTGTGACTAAATTTGAATGACCGGATCTTTTTGTCACCATGACCTGTAATCCTAAATGGAGGGAGATTACAAACAATTTAGAGCCATGGCAGCATGTGGAACATAGACCTGATTTAGTCGCCCGTGTCTTCAGAATTAAACTGGAAGCCCTATTAAAAGACATTAACATTGGATTATTTGGCAAAGTTTGTGCAATGGTTCATGTTATTGAATTCCAAAAGCGTGGCCTACCACACGCTCACATTTTGATCATTCTGGATAGCAAATCCAAACTAAGAACTGAGGTTGAAGTGGATAATATAGTTTGGGCTGAAATCCCTGATCCAGAAGATTACCCTGTGCTCCATGAAATTATGATGCAACAAATGATTCATGGACCCTGTGGACAACACAACCCCAATTCTCCATGTATGGATCTTGGAAAGTGTAAGAAAGGTTTTCCTAAAAATTTCCAAACAAGAACAGTCTTAGCTAAGGATGCATACCCTACTTATCAAAGAAAGGAAGGACCATCCTTTGAACACTATTCAAAGATGATTGATAATTCTTGGGTTGTTCCCTATAACCCTTATTTACTATTAAAATACAAGTGTCATATTAATGTTGAGGTATGTGCTTCCATTCAAAGTGTCAAATACCTCTTCAAATATGTCTACAAAGGACATGATAAAGCCAATCTTGAAATTTGCCAAACCAATATCCACCATGATGAAACACATCAATTCATGGATTCAAGATATGTGAGTGCACCGGAGGCAGCTTGGCGAATATTTGCATACCCGATGCATAGACAATCGCACTCCATTATTCGCCTGGCCGTACATCTCCCACATTCTCAACCACTTTATTTTCATGAGGATGACTCTGTTGAAAGCATCAGTTACACAATGCACAGAAAATCCACTCTTATGGCCTACTTTGAGCTGAATGAGAATGACCCACATGCTCAGGATTACTTCTACCGCCAAATTCCAGAGCACTATGTTTGGAAAGAAGGTGCATGGGAAATTAGAAAGCGAGGAGGTTCTTCAGTGATTGGAAGAATGTATACTGTCAGTATGAAAGATCAAGAACAGTACTATTTGAGGTTGTTGTTACTGCATGTCAAAGGAGCAACAAGTTTTGACAACATTAAGACTGTTAATGAAGTCACATACTCAACTTTTAAAGAGGCAGCATTAGCTCCTGGATTGCTCTTCGATGACACTGTTTGGAGAAATACTTTTTTGGATGCCTGTGTTCTCAACATGCCTGCACAGCTTCGTGATATGTTTGCATATATATGTATTTTTGGTCCTCCAGCTCATCCATTGGAGTTGTGGCAAGAATTTAAACAAGACTTTATCCAAGACTACTGCCATGCATATCACTCCAACACTAAGGAGTGTGAGAATTGTGAAGGATATGCAATAACAGATGTCCAAAATGTTCTAAAATTTCATGGCAAAACATTTACTGATTTTAATCTACCACGACCAAAAAGAAAGCCACACATCGCTCCACTATACAACAAGGATGATGAGTTAAGAAGAGCTCAGCAAATGAAAGCTACTTTAAATGACCAACAACTTTTGGCCTATGATGCGAACAATCAAGCTTTACACGATAGAAGTGGACAATCTAAGTGCTTTTTCATTGACGGTCCAGGTGGCAGTGGGAAAACATATCTGTATGATTTATTAATTTATGAACTAAGAGGAGAAGGCGAAATTGTCTCACCTGCAGCCAGTACAGGGATTGCAGCTAACTTACTGCAAGGAGGAAGAACCATCCATTCGCTTTATGGCATACCAATTCCAATAAATGAAACATCCGTTTCCAGAATTAAAAATGATACAGATGCTGCACAACATTTGAAAAGTACAAAACTTTTCATTATTGATGAGTCCACTCTGTTATCTAAATATGCATTGCATGTGATAGATCAACTTTTACGGGATGTCATGACAACAGATATCTCCAAGAAAAATACAACACCTTTTGGAGGGAAAGTCATTGTTCTGGGAGGAGACTTTCGACAGTGTCTGCCTATCATCCCTCATGGTACAAGAACTGACATTATAGAGAGTTGTATTAAATACTCACGACAATGGCAGCTTTTCACTCAATTGCCACTCTTCAACAACATGCGTTCCATTGATCCTGATTATAGCAGTTGGTTACTTCAACTGGGAAATGGTGAATTGTCCAATGATTTCAACCTTGGAGATGATACCATTGAAATCCCACAAGACATGATCTGCACTGGCTCAATCATACTTGCTATATTTGGTGAAAACATTCTCATTGATGTACATAACAATGAAAGCATTCAGATTGCTGCATCACATGCCATTCTTTGCCCTAAAAATGACCATGTGGATATGGTGAACTCTAAGGTCATGGATTGCATTGCTGGTGAATACACTGAATACATTAGTGATGATTCCATTGAGCCTGATGAGACTGAAGATCCAGATCAATATCCAGTGGAATTTTTAAATTCACTCACACCAACGGGAATGCCTTCTCATCGCCTCAAATTGAAAATCGGTACCATTGTCATGCTTTTGCGCAACTTTAACAGCAGAAAAGGTCTTTGCAATGGGACTCGCTTGATTGTTATTGCTTTGTTTGACAATATGATTCAAGCAAAAGTAATTACTGGGTCTGCAGAAGGAAATGTGGTGTTTATTCCAAGGATTGATTTATCTCCATCAGAGACTGGCTTACCTTTCAAGTTAAGACGTCGACAATTTCCCGTGAAGCTTGCTTTTGCCATGACCATCAACAAAGCCCAAGGCCAAACACTGGAGAAAGTAGGGATTTTTTTGCCAGAACCCGTTTTTGGACATGGACAGTTACCGTATATACTCGTGTATAAGCCGACCCGTGTATAAGCCAACCCCCCTACTTTTGCCCCAAAAATCTTGAAAAACCTATTGACTCGTGTATAAGCCGAGGGTGGACCCCAGCACAGGTATACAGCCCCCAGCAGTGTGGTATACAGGCCCCCCCCCAGTGGTATACAGGCCTCCCCAGTGGTAGTATATAGCAGCCCCAGTGGTAGTATACAGCAGCCCCAGCGGTAGTATACAGCAGCCCCAGCGGTAGTATACAGCAGCCCCAGTGGTAGTATACAGCAGCCCCAGTGGTAGTATATAGCAGCCCCAGTGGTAGTATATAGCAGCCCCAGTGGTAGTATACAGCAGCCCCAGTGGTAGTATATAGCAGCCCCAGTGGTAGTATACAGCAGCCCCAGTGGTAGTATACAGCAGCCCCAGTGGTAGTATACAGCAGCCCCATTGGTAGTATATAGCAGCCCCAGTGGTAGTATATAGCAGTCCCAGTGGTAGTATACAGCAGCCCCAGTGGTAGTATACAGCAGCCCCAGTGGTAGTATACAGCAGCCCCAGTGGTAGTATATAGCAGCCCCAGTGGTAGTATACAGCAGCCCCAGTGGTAGTATACAGCAGCCCCAGTGGTATTATACAGCAGGCCCAGTGGTAGTATATAGAACCCCCAGTGGTAGTATATAGCATCCCCAGTGGTAGTATACAGCAGCCCCAGTGGTAGTATACAGCAGCCCCAGCAGCCCCAGTGGTAGAATACAGCAGCCCCAGTGGTATACAGCAGGCCCCCAGGGGTACATATAGCAGCCCCCAGGGGGTCCCCAGCAGCCCCCTGGGGGTACCCAGCGGCCCCCAGGGGGTCCCCAGCAGCCCCCTGGGGGTCCCCAGCAGCCCCCAAATGCTGGCACTCGCCCCCCCTTGCAAGGGCCCCCCCCGCTTCTCTTACCATCCCGGTCTTCTGATCAGCGCTGCTCCTCGGCGCTCCGTCCTCGCGGCTCCCGTCCCGCAACATCCGGGATCCCCGGCCGTCGCGCGATGACGTCATATGCCTGCGACGGCCGGAGATCCCGGATGTAGCAGACGGACGGAGCAGCGAGGAGCACCGAGGAGCGGCGCGGATCAGAAGTCCGGAATGGTAATATAACCATCGGGGGGGGGGGGCCTTACAAGGGGGGCGAGTGCCAGCATTTGGGGGCTATATGCACTGCTTCCCCCTGCCGCTGATTGACAGGGGGAAGCAGTGCATATTTAATGAGCGGCCACACGTGACGGGGCCGCTCATACAGCAGCCTCCCCCCGCCTCCACAGCCCCCACCACAGCCACCACACCATGTGTACTGTATAGACCCGTGTATAAGCCGAGGGGGAGACTTTTCAGCCCAAATTTTGGGCTGAAAAACTCGGCTTATACACGAGTATATACGGTATATGTGACTTTTTCACGAGTGAAAAGACGATGCAATGTTAAGGTGAAAGTGCTGGATACACCCATTCAAGGAAAGTTGCTGCCTAATTCTGAAAAAGTCTTTACTAAAAATATTGTCTATAAGAATATTTTATCTTAAATTCTTTAGATATATATTACATTTACATACATGATGGATATAACAATGAAAGCATTCACATTGCTGCATCACATGCTATTCTTTGCCCTAAAAATGTCCATGTGGAAATGGTGAACTCTCAGGTTATGGATTGCATTGCTGGTGAATACACTGAGTACATTAGTGATGATTCCATTCAGACTGAAGATTCAGACCAATATCCAGTGGAATTTTTAAATTCACTCACACCAATGGGAATGCCTTATCATCGCCTCAAATTAGAAATCAGTACCATTGTCATGGTTTTGCCCAACTTTAACAGCATAAAAGGTCTTTGCAATAGGAATCGCTTCATTGTCATCACTTTGTTTGACAATCTGATTCAAGCAAAAGTCAGTTCTGGGTCTGCAGAAGGAAATGTGGTGTTTATTCCAAGGATTTATTTATCTCCATCAGACACTGCCTTACCTTTTAAGTTAAGACGTCGACAATTTACCGTGAAGTCTACTTTTGCCATGACCATCAACAAATCCCAAGGCCAAACACTGGGGAAAGTAGGGATTTTTTTGCCAGAACCCGTTTTTGGACATGGACAGTATATATGTGGATTTTTCACAAGTGAAAAGATGATGTAATGTTAAGGTGAAAGTGCTGGATACACCCATTCAAGTCAAATTGCTGCCCAGTAGTGAAGTACTCTTGACTCAAAATAATCTCTAATATTTTATTTTAAATTCTTTAGATACATATTAGATTTAGATACATAGTTACTTTCTAATTAAACACAAATATTACAATAAATTAGTTTAGCCATAGATCTATAAGAATAGAAAAAAAAAAAAAAAAAAAAATATTTTAGTTATAGAAAAAGATATTATAATTAGTTATTAGATATAAAATAGTTATTTAAGAAATATAGTCGTTAGTGTTCATTTTCACTAAAAATATAGTGTATAAAATTATTTTACTTAAAGGGAAGGTGCCACCAAAAAAAAAAAAAATTCAACAATTGCAAAAATGTAAAGTATTAATGTTTTGATTTGTTTTTACAATATTGTCATGTTGTTTTTATGGAGTAAAATATGAAAAATAATATAAAAAGTTTGATATGTTCCACTTCGAAACACTAGGGGGAGCAGCTGCTGAAAATTTGGCATGAAAACCTAGTGTACAGCAGGCATGCATTACGACTGCTGAAAATCTGGGCTGGATTTGCTCAATGAGTGTGATGTCTCCTGCCCCCCTCCCTTTCTGGGTGTTAACAAATGGATAAAAGACAATGACATTTGGGGTCAATCACAGTGAGGAGCCATTTTGTTGAAGACACAGGGTGATACCAACACACAACTACATGCAGATCCTTACGCAGCAAGGTCTGATATTAGAGTGTCAGCTCTGCAGCCCAGGCCTGCATATACAGTATAGAGTGGACCCTGAAGTCTGATATTAGAGCATCAGCTCTGCAGCCCAGGCCTGGATATACAGGAATATAGGGTACAGAGTGGACACTGAGGTCTGATATTAGAGTGTCAGCTCTGTGGCCCAGGCCTGGACTGAATATTGTCCTTGTGTTTTTACTATTTATTTTGTATATAATAAATGTAAATGTTTCAGCTTTATTCAGTAATTTGTATTTTCACTGTTGATGCAAATATAAAGGGTCGCCAGTCATGTGACACCTCATGTTATCCATTAGGTACCAGTGACATGTAACAGCAGAATAGTGACTGCAGCTCTGGAGGTGACTGGAGGATAAGACACGATGTAACAGCAGAAAAGTTGTTTCAGTTCTGGAAGTGACTGGAGGATAAGACAATGTAACAGCAGAATAGTGACTGCAGCTCTGGAGGTCACTGGAGGATAAGACATGATGTAACAGCAGAAAGGTTGTTGCAGCTCTAGAGGTGACTGGAGGATAAGAGACGATGTCTTATTCTCCAGTCACCTTCAGAGCGGAAGTCACTATTCTATTACATGAGGTCACAGAATACTGACCGCAGCTCTGGAGGTGACTGGAGGATAAGACACAGTGTAACAACAGTAAAGTTGTTGCAGCTCTAGAGGTGACTGGAGGATAAGACACGATGTCTTATTCTCCAGTCACCTTCTGAGCGGCAGTCACATTACATGAGGTCACAGAATACTGACTGCAGCTCTGGAGGATAAGACATAATGTAGCAGCAGAATAGTGAGCGCAGTTCTGGAGGTGACTGTCTCTCTCCCCATTTGTGCTGTCTCCACCCCGCTATGCCTGGTCTCTCTCCCCATGTGTGCTCATCCCCTGTGCCCGGTCTCTCTCCCCATGTGTGCTCATCCCCGGTGCCCGGTCTCTCTCCCCATGTGTGCTCATCCCCGGTGCCCGGTCTCTCTCCCCATGTGTGCTCATCCCCGGTGCCCGGTCTCTCTCCCCATGTGTGCTCATCCCTGGTGCCCAGTCTCTCTCCCCATGTGTGCTCATCCCCGGTGCCCGGTCTCTCTCCCCATGTGTGCTCATCCCCGGTCTCTCTCCCCATGTGTGCTCATCCCCGGTGCCCGGTCTCTCTCCCCATGTGTGCTCATCCCCTGTGCCCGGTCTCTCTCCCCATGTGTGCTCATCCCCGGTGCCCGGTCTCTCTCCCCATGTGTGCTCATCCCCGGTGCCCGGTCTCTCTCCCCATGTGTGCTCATCCCCGGTGCCCGGTCTCTCTCCCCATGTGTGCTCATCCCCGGTGCCCGGTCTCTCTCCCCATGTGTGCTCATCCCCGGTGCCCGGTCTCTCTCCCCATGTGTGCTCATCCCCTGTGCCCGGTCTCTCTCCCCATGTGTGCTCATCCCCTGTGCCTGTTCTCTCTCCCCATGTGTGCTCATCCCTGTGCCTGGTGTCTCTCCCGCTATGCCTGGTCTCTCTCCCCATGTGTGCTCTCTCCCCCTGCATGTCTGTTCCCATGTCTCTCTCTCCCTGCATGTCTCTTCCCTCATGCCTGTCTCCCCCCCATGTGTGTATTCTTTCTTATGTCTGCTGTCCCCCTGCGGGTGTCTCTCTCTCTCTGCCCCAGCATGTCACTCTTTCTCTCCCCCTGCGTGTCTCGCTCTCTCTGTCCCCCTTAGTGTCCCTTCTAATGTCTGCTCTCCCCCAGCGTGTCTTCTCTCTCCCTGCATGATCAGAGCACGGTGTGATGATCACACTCCTGTTGCCTGATCACTGCAGGCCGGCGGGAAGCGGTGATAGCATCGCCTTGTACTATGTTTCCCTCACACCAGCTGGGCTCTGCTCCCTTGTACTATGTTTCCCTCACACCAGCTGGGCTCTGCTCCCTTGTACTATACGCCCCTCATCCCAGCTGGGCTCTGCTCTCTTGTACTATGTTTCCCTCATCCCAGCTGGGCTCTGCTCCCTTGTACTATGTTTCCCTCACCCCAGCTGGGCTCTGCTCCCTTGTACTATACTCCCCTCACACCAGCTGGGCTCTGCTCTCTTGTACTATACGCCCCTCATCCCAGCTGGGCTCTGCTCTCTTGTACTATGTTTCCCTCATCCCAGCTGGGCTCTGCTCCCTTGTACTATGTTTCCCTCACCCCAGCTGGGCTCTGCTCCCTTGTACTATGTTTCCCTCACCCCAGTTGGGCTCTGCTCCCTTGTACTATGTTTCCCTCACCCCAGCTGGGCTCTGCTCCCTTGTACTATGTTTCCCTCACCCCAGCTGGGCTCTGCTCCCTTGTACTATGTTTCCCTCACACCAGCTGGGCTCTGCTCCCTTGTACTACACGCCCCTCACCCCAGCTGGGCTCTGCTCCCTTGTACTATGTTTCCCTCACCCCAGCTGGGCTCTGCTCCCTTGTACTATGTTTCCCTCACCCCAGCTGGGCTCTGCTCCCTTGTACTATGTTTCCCTCACACCAGCTGGGCTCTGCTCCCTTGTACTACACGCCCCTCACCCCAGCTGGGCTCTGCTCCCTTGTACTATTTTTCCCTCACCCCAGCTGGGCTCTGCTCCCTTGTACTATGTTTCCCTCACCCCAGCTGGGCTCTGCTCCCTTGTAATATGTTTCCCTCATCCCAGCTGGGCTCTGCTCCCTTGTAATATGCTGTCCTCACACCAGCTGGGCTCTGCTCCCTTGTACTACGGTATGCTTCCCTCATCCCAGCTGGGCTCTGCTCCCTCACTGCAGCATCCATGTATTGTACTCCTCTCTGTGCACATTCACAATACTCCCCTCCCCCAGCTTTGCTTTCATATTCTCCCATTTTCCATTGCCTGTGAAGTAAAGATATAGACCCTCACATCTGCACTGTTTAGTCTCCTCAGTCCTGGCCTCGCAGCTGCTCTCTTCTCCACTGCTGGCAGCTCTTTTCCTCAGGTCCAAGCTGCTCCAGAATGTGCCGACTGTCGCCCCCATAGTATGTATAATACCGGAAGTAAAAAGCTTCCAGTTACAGGTCCTCAGCAGTGAAGCCGTGGGCCACAATGAAATGGCACCTAACCACACCTACATCTGTGAATTGGGCAGCCCACAGAGGCGTGCCCAGTTCACAGCTAATTTGGCTACAATGTTACAGATAGGGTCGGCATCCGACTGCTGAAGTCTATGTCCAGGGCTGCCATGTTTGCAGGAGTGTAAGTGTCCCTGTAGTAACTCTTACACTTCTGGAAAGCAAGATGGCAGCCCCCATTGGCAGCAAAAAAAGTTAATAAAAAATAAACTATAAATACTGGGCACTTGAAAATATCTTCTAACAATAAGGAATTGAACATTTTTATTTATATTAAATTATATAAAAACGCGGCACCTTCCCTTTAAAATTCTTTAGATACATGTTACATTTTGATACATACTTATTTTTAAATTAGACACAAATATTACTATGTAAATTAGTTTTGCAATAGATGTATATCAATATAAATAAATCAAAATACATAAAAACTTAGTTTAGTTATAGATAAATACATTATTAGTTATTAGATATAAAAGTTATTTAAGATATATAGTCGTTATTTTCACTTTTCACTAAAAATATAGTGTATAAAAATATTTTACTTTCAATTCTTTAGATACATATTACATTTAGATACATAGTTACTTTCTAATTAAACACAAATATTACAATAAATTAATTTAGCTATAGATGTATAGGAATAGAAATATACAAAAATACCAAAAATATTAGTTTTGTTATAAAGATATTATAATTAGTTTTTAGATATAAAATAGTTATTTAAAAAATATACCGTATATACTCGTGTATAAGCCGAGTCTTTCAGCCCAAAATTTGGGCTGAAAAGTCTCCCCCTCGGCTTATACACGGGTCTATACGGTACACATGGTGTGGTGGCTGTGGTGGGGGCTGTGGAGGCGGGGGAGGGTGCTGTATGAGCGGCCCCGTCACGTGGGGCCGCTCATTAAATATGCACTGCTTCCCCCTGTCAATCAGCGGCAGGGGGAAGCAGTGCATATAGCCCCCAAATGCTGGCACTCGCCCCCCCTTGTATGGGGCCCCCCCCCCGATGGTTATATTACCATTCCGGACTTCTGATCCGCGCCACTCCTCGGTGCTCCTCGCTGCTCCGTCCGTCTGCTACATCCGGGATCTCCGGCCGTCGCAGGCATATGACGTCATCGCGCGACGGCCGGGGATCCCGGATGTTGCATGACGGGAGCCGCGAGGACGGAGCGCCGAGGAGCAGCGCTGATCAGAAGACCGGGATGGTAAGAGAAGCGGGGGGGGCCCTTGCAAGGGGGGGTGAGTGCCAGCATTTGGGGGCTGCTGGGGACCCCCAGGGGGCTGCTGGGGACCCCCGGGGGCTGCTGGGTACCCCCTGGGGGCTGCTGGGGACCCCCAGGGGGCTGCTGTGTACCCCCTGGGGGCTGCTGTGTACCCCCTGGGGGCTGCTGGGGACCCCCAGGGGGCTGCTATAGGTACCCTGGGGGCCTGCTGTATACCACTGGGGCTGCTGTATACTACCACTGGGGCTGCTGGGGCTGCTGTATACTACCACTGGGGCTGCTGTATACTACCACTGGGGCTGCTGGGGCTGCTGTATACTACCACTGGGGCTGCTATATACTACCACTGGGGCTGCTGTATACTACCACTGGGGCTGCTGTATACTACCACTGGGGCTGCTGTATACTACCACTGGGGCTGCTATATACTACCACTGGGGCTGCTGTATACTACCACTGGGGCTGCTGTATACTACCACTGGGGCTGCTGTATACTACCACTGGGGCTGCTATATACTACCACTGGGGCTGCTATATACTACCACTGGGGCTGCTGTATACTACCACTGGGGCTGCTGTATACTACCACTGGGCTGCTGTATACTACCACTGGGGCTGCTATATACTACCACTGGGGCTGCTGTATACTACCACTGGGGCTGCTGTATACTACCACTGGGGCTGCTGTATACTACCACTGGGGCTGCTGTATACTACCACTGGGGCTGCTATATACTACCACTGGGGCTGCTATATACTACCACTGGGGCTGCTAAATACTACCACTGGGGCTGCTGTATAACTACCACTGGGGCTGCTGTATACTACCACTGGGGCTGCTGTATACTACCACTGGGGCTGCTGTATACTACCACTGGGGCTGCTATATACTACCACTGGGGCTGCTGTATACTACCACTGGGGCTGCTGTATACTACCACTGTGGCTGCTATATACTACCACTGGGGCTGCTGTATACTACCACTGGGGCTGCTGTATACTACCACTGGGGCTGCTGTATACTACCACTGGGGCTGCTGTATACTACCACTGGGGCTGCTATATACTACCACTGGGGCTGCTGTATACTACCACTGGGGCTGCTGTATACTACCACTGGGGCTGCTGTATACTACCACTGGGGCTGCTATATACTACCACTGGGGCTGCCATATACTACCACTGGGGCTGCTATATACTACCACTGGGGCTGCTGTATACTACCACTGGGGCTGCTATATACTACAACTGGGGCTGCTGTATACTACCACTGGGGCTGCTGTATACTACCACTGGGGCTGCTGTATACTACCACTGGGGCTGCTATATACTACCACTGGGGCTGCTATATACTACCACTGGGGCTGCTATATTCTACCACTGGGGCTGCTATATACTACCACTGGGGCTGCTGTATACTACCACTGGGGCTGCTGTATACTACCACTGGGGCTGCTGTATACTACCACTGGGGCTGCTGTATACTACCACTGGGGCTGCTATATACTACCACTGGGGAGGCCTGTATACCACTGGGGGGGCCTGTATACCACACTGCTGGGGGCTGTATACCTGTGCTGGGGTCCACCCTCAGCTTATACACGAGTCAATAGGTTTTTTCCAGATTTTTGGGGCAAAAGTAGGGGGTTGGCTTATACACGGGTCGGCTTATACACGAGAATATACGGTAGTAATTACTTTCTTAGCTTAGAAAATTTATTTTTACTTTTCATTGTATATGTATGTAAACACACATTTTTTTTGTAGATTGTAGATGTGTATCATCTAAATGCTTGCATTTAGTGATAAGAACCTGAAGCTTCAGCAGTATAGCTGCTGCGAGATTTCATTTTCTTTTTACACAGGGTGAGGTTTTTGTGAACAGCTAAGGCTGCCTTCAGACTTGCAGATGCATCTGCAGCATTTTGAATATGCATCTGCAAGCATCTGCATGCAGACAGCAGCCCCTATCTTTATAATGGGACGTACAGTGTCTGCAGATGCTTGCAGACAGCCATGCGCACCCATTTACTCCTATATGTGATCTCTGCACAGGCGCTCGCCTGCATACAAATCACACAATCCCGCCCGCACCAGGGATGCAACATGTCGCGTCCCTGGTGCGGAGGAGACTCTGTGATTTGTACGAAGGCATCCGCCTGCACACAGATCACATATAGGAATAAATGGGTGCGCACGGCTGTCTGCAAGAATCTGCAGACAACGTGTGTCCCATTATAAAGATAGGGACTGCCGTCTGCATGCACATGCTTGCAGATGCATCTGCAAAACGCTGCAGATGCATCTGCAAGTCTGAAGGCAGCTTAAGAGATGGGTGGGACGGCTGTTCACACACATCTCTATCTTGAAGTGTGTTCTGTACATATAAATAGATATATTCACATAGGTACATATTTAGACACATAGGTACATATTTAGACACATAGGGAAAGAATAGACATTTTGATTTTACATCTGAATTATTCTACTATTTGTTGAATTTTTAGTTGGAAAAAAAAAATTTTGCAACTTGCTGCCTAATGGTGACCTACAGTACTCTTAATGTAAGTTGCATGAAATGTTTATGGAATTTGTCGTTTACTTGCGGTAAACGACAGTTTCAATCGCCAAAATCAGTTAGCTCTCATTTTTAGTGGTTGCATTTAGTCAACCTGTTAAAGCTCTGCTTGCCGTATTTACTGCAAGCTAAGTGCAAGTTCCATATTTATTACATGTTACTTGCTGAAAGTGAGCTGTAGGTAGTCCCTTTGGTGCCAAGTTCAGAAATTGTATTTGGTTATTCCATACCTTCTTCAAATAGCCAAAAAATATCTGCTTTAAAAGGAGTCTAACTATTAATTATTAGGGATAGAGTAGAGTAGGTCCCACCAGCTGTAAGGCTACCTTCCCGTGGTTGGTGGGGAAACATGTACTGGCTCAATCATAGATTATTAATATTCAATATAAAATTGAATATACGTAATCTGTACAAAACATCAGTGCCAGTATCTGTACGAAAAGCCTTGCCTTAGAATCATGACATGTACTACACTGACATATATCATACAAACATTGGTAGTTGATAGATAGATAGATATCATGTCTTATGTGCATTATTGTCAAATTTGAATGAATAATGTATATATGCATGCTACACTCCAGATTCTTTAACATTGGGCCGCCATCTATCATGGAATTATAGGATTATTAGTTCAAACTCTAATTTAATAAACTATACACCGATTCTAGAATCCCGATGCAATCGCATCGGGCTCACAGCTAGTACTTAATAATATGTGCGACTCTTTCCGGGTGAAGTTCCTCCATGAAAGAGTAAAAAGAAGCCCTTCGGTGACACAAGAGAAAAATGACGGAAGTATTGAGGTCACAAAAATCAGTAATGCACAATATTATTAATTAGCACCAATCTGCACAATGAAAACTCTAAATAAACTCTCCAGTGGAATGTCAAGAGAAGGAAAATACCATCTCAATATGCACCTTTTTTTTTTTTTAGGAGCCCCTTAAATGAAGGGTAGGCAACTTGAAATCACACACCAGGTCAAAAAATACCTTTTATGCCATTATCAAAGATACCTTTTTAAGCCAGTGAGCTGTGGCAAAATGGGGGTACATAATGCATTTTAAATCCATAGGTGTATAAATTCAAATAAACAAAAAAACTGAAAAGTATGAGTGCAAAACACCGTTTGAATCAACACACAACAAATAACCAAGGAAAAAAAATCAAGTTATCTATGTGCAATGCCCAACAGTCACAAGGCTGAGACGTACGATTGATCATGTGCCTTCAAGTGAGATTGAATGAACCACAAGGCTTGAACGCATGTGCAGAAAGTCATTAAGGCAGCAATGCAGAGAGATCATTAGATTGGAGATAATGCATGCTGATCAAATACTGTAAGTGCAAGCAAAGCAGTGGATTACGTCAGCAGACAATCAAGGGTTAAATACAAGTGTCACCTGCATTTGGGCTGAGAGGTTGTGAGCTGAGGCAAGGCACCCTATCGCCCTACGCGTGTCGCTGCCAGATTGACAGCTTCCTCAGGGGTCTGAAGCTTTCAGACACCCTAAGGAAGCTGTCAATCTAGCAGCGACACATGTAGGGCGATAGGGTGTCTTGCCTCAGCTCACAACCTCACAGCCCAAATGCAGGTGACACTTGTATTTAACCCTTGATTGTCTGCTGACTTAATCCTCTGCTTTGCTTGCAGTTACATGAGCAAATACAGTATTTGATCTTCATGCATTATCTCCAACCTAATTATCTCTCTCCATTGCTGCTTTAATGACTTGGTTATTTCTTCTGTGTTGATTCAAATGGTGTTTTGCACTCATATTTTCAATTTATTTTTCTCCTTTTCCTGGTATTGGAACATTAACTGAGAATATCTCTGGCTGGGTAGAGAACATTCTAAAACCCCTGGTGAGGCAAACTTCCAGTTAAATCCACGACAAAACACAGACATTCTCTGTAAATTGTCAGCCGTGGGTCCACTTCCAGAGGATACAATATTGGCAACCATGGATGTAGAGTCCCTTGACTCCAGCATT
This sequence comes from Allobates femoralis, assembly GCA_033576535.1. Taxonomy (NCBI): domain Eukaryota; kingdom Metazoa; phylum Chordata; class Amphibia; order Anura; family Aromobatidae; genus Allobates; species Allobates femoralis. The sequence goes on from JARQOC010000011.1 coordinate 121,634,383, forward strand.
AATCACAAAGATGGAATTGCTGCATACAAATATTTCCTTTAAAAAAAAACAATCTGGCTACGTAACCAGTCCTGCAATTCATCAGGTTTGTGCTCCACCAAAACTATTTTTCCTTTGGGAATAATCTATTATATAATTGCCGTAGCTGACTTCCGTCAGACCGGCGCTACTTCCTGTGGCTTTGTTCGCGTAGCTGGGAACTTTCTCCAGGACTTTGTCGGGGCCGCGTAGCGGCCACGCGACTCGCGAAGCAATGCCCGCAAAGCGGGCATTGCGAGTCGTTGCCGACTCGTGAAGCAATGCCCGCAAAGCGGGCATTGCGAGTCGTTGCCGACTCGTGAAGCAATGCCCGCAAAGCGGGCATTGCGAGTTGTTGCCCCGTGAACAAACCCACAGCATGGGGCTGTAGTGTACACCGCTATGGTATACTACAGCCCCATGCCCCGCCAACAAAGCCACAGCATGGGGCTGTAGTGTACATCGCTATGGTATACTACAGCCCCATGCCCATACGCCTGTCGTCGCTACCCCCACCCCCCCTAACCCCACCGCCCCTAATCCTGCCCCTAAGCCCCTA